>CM046378.1:3261316-3325503 GCA_025413485.1 Ficus microcarpa
AGACCTTTCTTTCTACTCATATGTCAAGACATTCTGTTTTTGACTAAATAGAATTTTGGACCATCTCCTCATAATTTCCTTAAATAATTGAAAAGAAAATATAGATAAGCTTCATTATGAGTAATTTTCGATAACTTGGTGCTTCAGAAAGCAGGAGAAAGAAAGAAAAAAACAAAAATACGATATCTAAACCATATTAAAGAGTCTCGAGTCTTGACTACATTTTCGAAACATACCTGCTGTAACAGATCCACCGGGTGAATTGATAAACAGCTTAATATCCCTTTTAGAGTCTTCAGCATCCAGAAACAAAAGCTGGCTTATTAGAAAATCCGCTGTCACGTCGTCCACCTGCACAACATCCGTAACAAGAGGAACTAAATTTTATAAATTCAACCCCAAAGCAAAAAATAAAAATAAAAATAACAGAAAAGTCCCAAAATAGGATACAGTGTCATCTAGCTTTAAACTATATTAGACTACCTGGAATAACCATAACCAGCAAAACCCATTTCTCTAGAAGAACGACAATTACACGAAAATTAATTTAATAGTCAGGACTCAAATTTGCTTAGGCTTTGAAAAATAATTATTATTTAGCAAAACATTCATTTCAACCCTAACAGTGACCTCTCGATTCAACAACAATCAGAATAAATAAACAGCATATATGTATATATATTCACCCAAATTTACATATATATATATATATATATATATATATATAGAACTACTTGACTCCACCACTAGGGGGCAAGTTCGAATCTCCTCCTATTTTTTTTTTCAACTATATTAAACTA
The DNA here is from genome assembly GCA_025413485.1 of Ficus microcarpa. Lineage (NCBI taxonomy): Eukaryota > Viridiplantae > Streptophyta > Magnoliopsida > Rosales > Moraceae > Ficus > Ficus microcarpa. The sequence goes on from CM046378.1 coordinate 3,262,117, forward strand.
CCCCAGAATAATCATAACCAGAAAAACCCATTTCAATCCTAATCTCGATTCAACAATACTTGAATAAATAAAATCAAAAAAAAATATTAAAAGAAAAAGATGAGTGTAAAACCTGAGAACCCAAGAAGATAATCCTCTGACGAAGAAGCATATTAGTGGTGTCGAGGTCTTCCAATCTGGGAAGCCAAGTCGGAGCCGAAGAAATGGCGGAGCAGAGATTCTTGGTGACATCCCAGTTACTGGACAAAGTCGGCCTCGAGGACGGCGTCGTTTTGGAGGCCTTAATCAGGGGAAAGGCTCTTCTTCGACTGCCGGCGAGAGTAGTGGTGGTGCTGCTACTGGGGAGACAAGTCTTCTCGATTGTTGAAATGCGCAGAACGCCATTGTTGAAGCTTGAAGGTGAGCCTGTGTACGCCAAGCTCATCTCCATCTTTCTCGCTCGCCCCTTTCACTCTCTGTCTCCTCTTCTTCTTTTTTTTTTTTTCCTGGGAAGATGGCAGGGAAAATAGTTTGTGCTTTATCGTCAGAAATTCCCCAAACGCTGTCGTTTTGCATAGATATTTATAAAATCTAATTTGAACTAAAAATATCAATTATTGCATTTTTCTTGCTCTATTTGGAAATGTCTTTTTTTGAACGGTTTCCGTTCTCTTTCCTCCTTTTTCTCTCAAATTTCTCATATATAGACTTTCCTTTGTGTGAGACTTTTTCCACCGCCACCACTATCATAATTGGTGAGGATGATCGATAGTTTAGTGATTTCAACAAAAATGAAGTCAAAAGGTTCAAGATGAGAGTTTCCTAATAAAGTTAATCTAACGAGCTTCTGGTGATTTAGGATTCAATGATAGCTTAGTGGTTCAATGATAAGTACGGCAATCTTTTACCTCAAGTAGATTATTTTCTTCTAAGTTATGACGTGTAGTGAGGTGGTTGTTTTACATGACGCGAGAATTTTCGCAATTGATTTTTTTTTTTTAAATAATATTAACGGTTTGTTCTTGTATTTTAGTTTTAATTTTGTAATAAAAATAATTCCCCCACCTCCAATTTATTGTTGTGTGTGTATTCTACTTGAGTTGTTTTCTAGCAGTATATGTATATTGATTCTGTTAGTATTATGACTAGACGGAGTTTGTTGTAGTCTATGTACTACGAATGATTTTCTCTCGATTGATCAGAATATTCTATCGATTGTATATATTTTTATAAAAAGAGCTTTGTACATGCTTGTTTACCAGATTGTCGAGAAATTTGAAAAAAAATTTTGTTAGCAGGTTTTGATTTATGTCCTCTTTACTGAGTTTTATCAAATTCTACTGATAGAATTAGTCTTAATTAAGGATTATGTTTCTTGTATCACATGGATGCTTTATCTTTCATATTGATGTTTGTATCACGTTTTATCTTGAATGATAATTTTTATTAAAAAAAAAAAAATGTCCTTTTGGGTTATTTTTGTAAACCACATTAAACTATACTCCAACTTGCTTACCAGGTTTTAATATATACATATATATATTAGGGGTGGCAATACGGGGTCGCGACACGACGACACGAGTCGAAAACGACACGAATTTCACGGGTTCAAATTAGGAAAAATAGGGTTGGGTCAATTTCGGGTCACCCAAAATTGACACGGAAAAGAACAGGTCGTGTTCGGGTTGAATCCGCATAACCCGAACACGACACATTTTTTTTTCATGTCAATTTAGGGTCAATGTTCGTGTCAATTTTTAATTTCCTGTTAATTTTGTGTCAATTTCGGGTCAATTTTGAGTTGATTTTGGGTTGATTTCGTATTGCAGGTTGAATTTCGTGTCGCGTGTCAATTTTGGGTTGTTCGTGTCGCGTGTCAATTTCATGTCACGGGTCAAGTTCGGTTTGTATCGTGTCAACCCGTTACGGATTCGTGTCGTGTTCGTGTTACGGTTTGAAGTCATTTTCGGGTCACGAGTCATGTTCGGATCTGGAGAAAAAAATTTCGACATGGCTCTAACACGACATAAACCCGACACGCGACACGAATTGTCACCCCTATATATATATATATATTACCAGCACATTATCTAGAACTTTTCTGCTACCATGAAAATGCAAGATTTCATTTATAATCTGTTAAAAATTAAATAGAAATTAAACGTGAAATTTTGTCACATTAGAGTTAATTTAAAAGTAATATATTTTTTAGGCCATTATATGAAATAAAAAAAAAAGAGCTAAAAATTACTCATGATTTGATTTGGACAAAAAAAAATTTTATTTTTTATTTGGTCCCTTGATTTTCCTTTTTTTTTTTTTTTTTCATTTTAGTCAATTTTTTATATTGAACAGTTTTTTACATTTTAGTCATTGTATCTTTTTCATATTTATTTCATGCATCTCTTTTTTGTATTTTTTATTTTTAGGTGCTTTGTTTTTGTTTTTTTTGGGTCTATTCTTTTTTATTTATTATGTTAATATCTCTTTTTTTTAGATAAAATTTTCAAATATATCCAACATGTGCCTCTAGTACTTTAAACTATTAGAATGTCCCTGAAGGGACCACATGCTTGAGGTGAACAAAAAACCCATAACCCGATTAACACACTTAAATTCAACTCGATTTAACCCGATTTTAAGCATAATCCAACCCACCAAATCTGAGTTTTCATTAGATGAGTTTGGGTTCAAATTTAGAAACCCACATAAACTCAACCATCCCAATTAAGTTCTTTTATGGTTTTGAATTATATTATACTTTTATATTAATTACTTTTTACTATAGTTTATGCACATATATTTAAACTTAAATAGTTGATTTTTTATTTTTTGTATTTGTTTTATTATAATTTTGAAAAATAGATTTGTATTTGATCTTGATATAAAAAATATGTTACAAATTTGTTATTTTTTCTGTGTAATTCTTATTTAAAATTGTGTTATTAGTTTCTTTTTTATTCCGTTTGGTGAATGAGTTTGAGTTGGAGTTGGAAATTTTAAGTTTTAATAATAATTTTTGTTGACTTTTTAGAAAAGACAAAACATTTTTTCAGAAAAAGACAAAAACTAAGATGAAAAAATACATTTTAGTTTGAAATGAATTTGATTACCAAACAAGCCCTAAATACTTAACTTGATCAACCTATCTAATCCAATTCAACTTTAATTAAATAGATTAATTCTAAATTTTGGATTGACTGAATGGGTTGTTAAAACTTGTCCGTTCGATGAATGAGTTTGAGTTGAAAATTTTAAGTTTCAATAGTAATTTTTATTAACTTTTCAGAAAAGACAAAAAACTTTTTCAGAAAATAAAAAAAAAGTTTTCAGAAAAAGATAAAAATTAAGATAAAAAAGTATATTTTAATTTAAAATAAGATAGTGAACCAAACATCACCGTAAAAATCTCAAGAAACCCATCTAACTGACCCGAGGTTCACCCCTTAAACTAATACAAAATAATGGATGAGTTTGGCATAATAGTTTAAACTCATGGGTTTAAATTTAATTTTTATCTTTTTTTTTTGAAAATTTTTTTATTTTCTGAAAAAATTAATAAAAATTATTATTGAAACTTAAAAATCTTAACTCAAATTCATACACTAAACAACCCCTGAAAAAAGAAAAAGGAAGACAAAGAAAGGAAAACGAAAGTCTTGGAATGGGGCGGCCGAAACATACGTGGCCACATGCAGCACCTTAATCTTTTTACCCACAAAACAAATATAGCTGTTCCCATTTGACAAAAGATATCAACTCTTTTTTTTTTTTTTTTTTTTTTTTTTTTTTTTTTTGGTGAATAAATCAACTCATTCTTATCCAACACGCAACTAATGCCATTTCGGCCCCAAAAAAAATAAAAATAAAAATAAAAATAAATAAATAAATAAAAGTCAGACTCAAAGACCCTTCAGAGTCCAAGACACAGAAAAAGAGAGCTTACACAAAAGTCTCAAGTCTCAACTCAAGAAGTTCCGCTGAGTCCAAGAATTCCTACTCCGATGAGAAAATGGAATCCGCCTCCTCTTTTTCGCCTCTAGGAGCTCTTTTTTGCGCACTCTTTCCTTCTTGTGATTCGGAAATCCCTCGAGTTCTGCTCAGGGACTTGGCCACCCGTGAATTCAACGCCTTCCTTTGGATTTCCCTCATCGCCATCACCTCTCTCTTGATTGCCAAGGTTTTCAACCTCCTTCGGCTATGGCGAAGGGGCAATCGGATCCCTGGACCTCCTTGCCCCACCTTCTACGGCCACTGCAACCTCATCTCCCGCGAAACCCTCACAGGTCAGTTGCATTTCTTTTATTCCCTCTGCTGTTTGGTTGCCGAGAAAATTCTGGAAACTAGAGAAAATAGTTGCTGTTTATTTGCGTGCGGAATCCTCCTATTACGTTTGCTGTTTGGTTGCTGAGAAAATTAGCTGTGAATGAAAATGGAGCGAGATAAATTTTGCAGTGCCTGAAAATGGAAACTGGAGAAAATAGGAACTGTTTAATAGGGTTTTTTTTTCTTTTCTCAAAAGAAGCGTTTCATCTGTTATGATCTTGTTTGCGTGCGGAATCTTCCAATTACATGTTCTGTTTGGTTGCCGAGAAAATTTAGCAGTGAATGAAAATGGAAACTAGAGAAAAATAGCAACTGTTTATTAGTTTTCAGTTTCCAGTTCTGAAAAGAAGTGTTTTGTCTTTCATAATCTTATTTATGTGTGAAGTCTTCCAATTACATTTGCCGTTTGGCTGGCGAGAAAATTAGCAGTGAAAGAAATGGAGCGAGAGGGGGAAAAAAAGGTGTTTATTGAAAAAGAATATCATGTAATTTTGTGATCTTAATTGTGAAATTTGGCATTTTAGACCTTTTATCGGATTCGCACGAGAGATATGGATCGGTGGTGAAGCTGTGGTTGGGTCCGACTCAGCTTTTGGTGTCCATAAAAGATCCCAACCTTATCAAAGAGATGCTTTTTAAGGCTGCAGATAAATTGCCTTTGACTGGGAGGGCTTTTAGTTTGGCTTTTGGGAGATCCAGTCTTTTTGCTTCCTCTTTTGACGAGGTACGGGCTTTATTTCTCTCTCTCTCTCTCTCTCTTCAAAGTTTTGCTTGCCTTTCTCTTCATGTTATAGGACAGTAATGGAGGATTGGATTAGAGTGTATAGGAAAGGATAGGATTGGATCTCAGTTAATGCTATTCTATATTTGATAGTGTGCTACTAGGAAAGGATTGGAATGGATTATTTATTTTACTTAAATAAAATAGTAAATTAGCATTTTAATAAACTAAATGCCAAACTTCTAAAGTTAACTTTAATTTTATTAGCAAGATGAAAAAAAACTAAAATTAAACTAACAAATATATATATGTATATAATGATGTTAATGAAGAAGTAAAAAGTTAATGAAGAAGTAACAAGTTATTTAATTACTGCAGGAAAGAAAAAAGGTTTAAAAAAATTCCAGTAACAACTGTGTCACTGTTAGTACATAGATGTCAGCTTATATATATTCGTATGTATATAGAAGACAACAACATTATCAGTAGGAAATAGAAAATTTTGATTCAGAATCGAAGCATCAGACAACAACTCATTTCAACGATTCTAACCCTGCCTTGTCCCATATTTTTACTGGGGATACCTGAATCCCCTTGGAAGGGGATTCATACATGGGCTGGCCCTTTTATCCTCCCTAATCCCGTACATGATACACCAAACAGTCTGTTAAAGTACATTTCTGTGCGGATTTGGTTGTTGTGAATCTAGTCTATGTATCCTTTTGATGGAGACATGGAGACGCCATAACTTTCAGCTTATAATCTGTCCCAATGATTTGGTTTATGCTTTTCCTTTTGTATATTGTTTCCTCTTGTTTACTTATTTTTATTTTGTAACTCTAATGTTATGGCTTCTTATATTTGATCCCCAATTAAAAAAAAAATTTGTACTTGTTTTCATTCTTTATTAATTCAGTCATGGTATAAAAAAGGTCATGCAAAGAAATTATAAAAATTATTGTCCACTTTAATCTTCCTCACATTTTGATGGATTGCCTCTTTTATGTGTTTTCCGAGTAAAGAGTTACATGCAATTGCTTTCATTCGCATCCAGGTGCAAAAGAGAAGGGAAGCATTGATGACAGAATTAAGTGAACGATTGCTTGTAAGAGCAAAGGTTGTGGAATGCATAATGGGGAGAATGCACAGATCCATGGCCAAGGGTAGTGTTGATTGTAAAATGGTTTCGCAACACATGGCTTTTACCATATTAGGAGCCACACTCTTTGGAGATGCCTTTTTAGCTTGGTCTAAGGCCAATGTTTATGAGGAGCTCCTTATGATGATTGCTAAGGATGCTTGTTTCTGGGCTTCGTATAACGTTACTCCATTCTGGAAGGGAGGATTTTGGAAGTATCAACATTTATGCACAAAGCTGAAATGCTTGACTCATGATATTGTTCAACAGTGTAGAAAAAATTGCAAGCTATTTCATTGCATGGATCAGAACCACTATGATGAAACGACAAGCACAGGAAAGAATGCTTCATATGATGCATCCTATTGTTCTGATGGTATTCCAGATAACTTTATCTTTCAAAAGTTTAAAGACCATATTGATGAGAAAGAAGAAGCATCTAGTAATATTATGGGCATGATGTTTCATGGATGCCTAACCACAACGGGCTTGATTGATAATATCCTCATGAGGCTTGTCACATACCCAGAAATACAGGATAAGGTAGTTTTCTCTTTTCTTTTGTTGCATTTCAAATTTAGTGTTACGCCTCTTGAAATCATTGTGCTATGATGTGATTTATTTGGTAGAGTATGAATTTCAGGTGCCTTCGTGTTTCTTTCTCGATTATGTCAGTTAATGTCTAAGAATTTATCATCTTTGTTGCTCAATTTTGCATTTTAAATGGCAATCTTCAGATTTGACATTTGTTTCAGGATGTGCCCCTAGGTCAGTCAACTTGGGTGAATTTTCTTATAAAAGAGTTAATTAAGCCCTTTGCCTATGGGAAAATATGAATCATAATAAACTTTTGGTTTCTCCTAAATAACCTTAAAACTCTTCACTTTCATGCTTTTGGTTGAAGCTATAGCAGGATCTAGTTGTAATTTTCCAGGATGTATATCGTTTCTCAGGGTCTGAATTAACTTGTAAATTGAATTTGTATCCCATACGATTTTAGTACCATTATTTGTGCCTAAACTTGGATGGTGTTAGTGATTTTCTTTTTCCTATGTGAGGGATTGAGTTGTCTTCTCTAAATTCCTAACTTTGACCCTCTACAGATCTACACTGAGATTACTATGGCACAAAAAGATTCAATGGCACCGGTTGAGCAAAATGTTGACAAGATGCCATTATTATTGGCAACTGTTTATGAATCTGCCCGACTTCTGCCAGCTGGACCTTTGCTTCAAAGATGTTCTCTGGATCATGGTAATGTGCTTGCTTCTTTATTACAGGCTTGGTTTGTAGCAAGATGGCACTTCTAGGTGGCTGTCTGTCTTTTTTGTGTCCGCCAATAGAAACTTGACTTAGGGAGAAATCTATATTCTCTTTAAAAAGGATGTCTGCATCAAGCGTATATAATATAATTTCTTTATACGGTTGTGTATATTCTCTGGCTTAGTTGAAGCTCTGCTTGCATCATGTATCTTAATCCTGTCGGGCCATTCGTTCAGTATTATCATGGTTTTGAAAATGCTTATTTTTTTTATTCAATAATCTGTACTGTGTGAAGCAAGACAGGACAGCGGGCATGCACTGTCTGGCTCCCAGTTTACGTTGGGAATGTGTTGGTGTATTTATTCAATGACACTAGCATATATGTTGTGACTATGTAGAAGTAGATATATCGCATGTGGTTGCAGCTGCTATGGCATTTATTCGTCTAATGGAATTTCTACTTTGTGCATTGACATGAGTTTGGATTAAATATCAGCTCAGAATTACTGAAGTGACATTTCAAGTTTCTTGATTTGATGATAATTATGCTCTTTAAATTGTGCTCCTATGTTTAACTAAACTAATGAAACATGAAAAGTTGATTGATAATGAGTGTGGGACAGAGAAGAATGATTAAGGTGAATCTCATCATCTTGTGTCATATTGCGTTTGGAGTTGAATTTGTAGTTCCAGGGACATGTCTGCCCTACATAGACTCTGATGGAAGTCCTAGTGTTTTTCTTTATGTGCTGGCTTGCTAGATAAGTTGGACATGGCTATTATTGTAATTGGCTGCAGTTATAGTTGGGTAACTCTTGTATGGAAGCTTCTGATGTTTGGTGGTGATGTTAGTGGGGGGCACTAGTGGACATACCTGGGCGAGTGCTATTAGTGGACTCTAGTGGGCTATGTGATATTGGATTTCTATGGCTGCTATTTGTGCTCATGAATGGATGGGCTAATGTGGTGAGGGAATGGCGATGGAGGAATTGTAGGAAAAACAAAAACGTTTATGCTTTAATTAATAAGGGCATTTTATCTTGACAATTTTTCTCACTGTTGATTAAAAAGTGGCCCATGTACGAGAAGGCTTATGGCATCTGTTGACTGAAATAGGTTTTGCAATGTTTTAATTCAAAAGAAATGGCTGTGTTTCTTGGAATATTTAATGGATTGAATATCTGCTTTTGTTTTATTCAAACACCAACCTAAGTATAGAATCAATTTCTTAAATACTCTCTCCACTGTTTCCCACCTGTCAAAAACGCATTAGAGAAGGGGAAATAATAGAACGTGATGAAGTTACTGAGGTTAAAGGCTTAATATGACGTAGAATCCCCCCCCCCCCCTTTTTTTTTGAGACTTTTGTTGGCCGTCAAACATTTCGTTTGATGAATTGAAAACATCTAGAGTTTGCGAGTTTTAAATATTGGTGGGAATCGATTGTAACATTTTTTGCATTATGTGAACAGTGTATGTATTGATTCTCAGGGAAATTCCTCACTTTTCTTTAGCTCCTAAAATATGATATGCAATTTTTAGCTACTATTGTTACCTTGCTGTTTTAGCTGTCTTTTTTTGGTTGAGATTTCTTTACTGACTGGAATTTGCATCTATTTTTTCTTCCCGTGCTCCGTTTCTTGAAGACTTGAATCTTGAAAGCGGTGTGACCATACCAGCTGGAGCAGTGCTGGTTGTTCCCGTACAGTTGGTACAGAAGGATGATTCTAGCTGGGGAAGTGATGCTGGTGAATTTAATCCATATCGCTTTTTGTCAAAGACTGGGAAGAGATCTAATTTGGTGCAGAATACTTCATTTTCAGGTTGGCTTAATTGGAATATATAAACAACATTTGCATGCTATTGCCTTTTTGTTTCGAAATTAAGCTGACTACAACTGATCTTCCCTTAAAGTCTCTGTGGTAGCAATTGGAGATGTAAATAATCATAGCATGCATTTAAATTTACTATAGCATCTGAAATTAAAGTAAGATTTTCTATGAGCAAAAAATTTCTAAAGTTAGTGATAAATCTCTAAATTACTGTTTCTGGGCTGCAGAAGAAACACCTGATCACGATGAGAGCTCTTTTGTTTTGAATGATCCAAACGACAAAGCAGCATTCCTGACCTTTGGTTCTGGTATACGTGCCTGCGTTGGCCAAAAGTTTATAATCCAAGAAGTTACAGCATTGCTTGCATCATTGCTTAAACACTTTGAGGTTTGTGCTATGACTTTCTTGTAGTTCTCATTTGGAAATTTTGAGTGGTTATAGTATATTTTTGGTAACATTGTTTGCTTGCGATTCAAATATCAAATGAATTGATGTGTTAGAACAGAAAGTAACCAGACGAGGGAAACAGGTGGCAACATAAACATGACATTTCGATAAACTTAAGCATAGCAGGATTGATCATGCTCTCTTCGTGTAGCTGTTTGTATGTTGGTAAAATGAATGCATGGATGCCACATTGTCATTGTAGTCTGTCCATGAAGAGGTGGAAAACTTTCTCGTATGTAACTTTATTAGAAAGTTGGCCTTTATCAACCATGGTTATTTATTTTCCCCAAAAAAATCAATATCTAGAGATGCAAGTGGGATGAGAATTTTTTTTTGGGGGGTCATACGTACAGCTCTTTTAATACCTATACCTGTAAAAAAACTTGATTGAAGAAAAAAAAGTTCTAATTAATATTGAGTTGGCTGTACATTTGGTTGTGTTCTCTCTTCCCATTATCTGTCATACCACTCTTTCTGGTCCTGCAATAGTTTCTGACACTGAGTTCATCTCTGCATCTACTATTTCCTTGTACCATCTGTCATGGCCATACTTCAAATCAAACGACCATTATTGTCTTGCTAGGAGTTTTTTATATGTGCTTCTATACGTTAAAACCAAAGGATCGTTAGCTTTGAGCTTTAACGTTTCTTTTCTAAACCAAACTGCAGATAAAGCTCCCGGCGCAAGCTCAGAATAACGAAAAACCAAAAATGGACAACTGTGGGTTCAAGCTTCTTCCAAGCACGAAGATAGTTTTTCTGAGGAGGAGCAGCTGAAAGAACAGAGGCGGAAATCCTTGCTTCTGGATAAGTGTTTTCACATCTAGTATCTCTCCATGCTTTTGTGTTACTGATATTATTCGTATTTTTCTTCTGTTTTTGAATATTTGACGAGGGGAACTCTCTTTTGCATCGCATGCTGGCTAAGTCGAGGATATTACACAAGTACAGAATGTTGACTCGTGTTTTTTTCCTCTCGCCTTTTAAGATAGCTCAGGTGCTGCCGTCTCTATGCTGTTACAGTTTTTTAAAAATGTTTTTGAAGCACTCTTAGGGCTATTCTTGCTGCAGAGACTTACTAATTTTCTGTTCCCTCGTTGTATTTTGTAACTTTTTTCTTACTTGACGTTTTTACTCCTTGGAAGGAGTTCGTTCATATTATTACAGACGCAGAATAATATAATAGGTACAAGTATGAATTGGTTGTTGTACGATTACTGAAGAAGTGTATATTTAAAAACTGAAATTCTGTTAATTTCCAGCAAGAAGGCAACGTTTAACGTGTAACTTATTTTGTACTCTCACTGATGTCTGATGTTTCTTTTCTACCATTTTGGCATCCAAATTTTGCAATTATTTTGTATCTTTCCATTTTTCTAAGCGAGATCTCTAGTGAAATTGTTCCAGATACGTCAATTTTAATCCCAACTTCTCTTTAAAAAAAAAAAAAAAAAAATTATATTAGCATTCTACCAAATGTAGTAATGAAGTGTCATACTTCTCGAATGGATAGCTGGGCATGTTTCTTTGAATTCTCATTTCTTCTTCCCATGCATTTAATACCCCTTAATAACCGGTAGCTTCACCGCTTTATTGGCCTTGCTGAGGCGGAGAAGATGACGTAAAGAGAAGCTGTTGAAGAAGGGTTCAGGTTACAAGGGACTTGTATTAGAATTATGCTGATTAAATGAGGATAAAATGGGTATTTGAGTGTATGCATTAAAAGGATGGCATGGATGGCCTCTTAATGCTTTGAGGAGAAGTTGGTATTTGTATGTTGGAAAAATGAATGGGGCACTATCGGTATAATAGAAGGTAGATAGATCTTATCCGTGAGGATAATATTATAGTATTCAAGTTTTATTAATTTTTGGTGCTCAATATCATAAATATCTTTTATCATTATTCCATTTGTTGTATGATCTCATTAGCTTTAAAAACTCTACTCTTATCTTATTAAACATTTGATTAACTTTTCAATAATCTTGTTGTTATTTGTAAGTGGTCAAGTTCAAAACTTATAATGTGTGGGACAAAAAATTACTCTAAATTAAAGTTAATTTAATAATTAAAATAATATTATGTATTTATATAATAAGAGGACCACTTTTAATGGTAAGTTTTGGCTTGAAAGATGCAACTTTTCAAATAGATATATTTACATTTTATATTTTTTTATTTAAACTTTTAACTTTCTACATTTATCTAAATTGAGAAAAAAAATATTATAAATCAACATAATAATGCAAAAATATTATTTTAAAAAGATAATCCCATAAATCATTCTAAAATAATCTTTTATTGATTTTTATGTGGATATCCATATTTTTGTATCCTTGATTTCTTTTTCTATTTGGTCCATTCTTCTACCTGAAACCAAGCTTACAGATTAAGCATTTAAAACATAATAACAAGAATAAGAATAATACAAAAAAATCTTACGGATTAAGCAAATCCCCAGGGTGAATAAAGACAGTTCAGCAAAACATAGACGATAGAAGACACGAATCTCAATGCAGCGCGACACGCGTAAGACACGTGTCAAACAGTAGACATTTTAGGAGAGGAGCAATATATAAAAGGGAATTGTGAAACGACCAGCAGGGAGCCAAGAAAAGGAAAGAAACGAAGCAAAGAGAGGGGAAAATCCGTGTGAAAACATAAAGAAGAATCTGAATGAGCTCGAAACTGAGCTTGTCAAGAATATCGTACGCTCTTCTTCCGTTCGTGCCTCTCGTACTGTTCGTCTTCGTGTTGTTGGTCCAGTTCTCCTCCCAATCCGACATCGACATGGCCACTCTCGGCGGAGTTCGTGAATCCCGAGGAGGATCCGATAACAGCGCCGACGTTGAAGATCTCGCTCGCTTCGCTGTCCAGGAGCACAACAAGAAAGAGGTTACTCTTCTTCTTTCCTAATTTCTTAGGATTTACTAGACGACATTTTATCCATTTATCTGACCGATTTATTTTATTTTAGTTTTTCTTAAAAAGTTTGTCGAAGTTCAGATGATGAACTTTGGATAAGATTTCGGCATCAGGCGGCGTATAGCTATGATAATATATATGTACACACACACACGCTGATTATCTGATTGTACTATTAGGTTTGTTCCATTTTGACGAAATCATTGGCGATTTACGGATTAATCTTTAGTAGGGGAAATTATGAAATGTAATGGATTTGAAAAGAAATGTAAAGAATAAGTATGGGGAATCAGTAATAAAGGTCCTAGTATTGGCATTCTCTTTTCCCATTTTGTTAATCGTCTCGGGCTACATTCTCTTTTCCCATTTTGTATACCATCTTGGGCTACAGTGTCTGATATTATAAGTAAACCACAATTAAATAGGATAGGAAAACTCTCCAGTCCTTTTCCACTTCCTTTTTATGTGAAGTGAACGCACCCTAATTGTAAATACTTTGCGGGTTTTGTTGTAGAATGCGCTGCTCGAGTTTGCGAGAGTTGTGAAAGCTGAAGAGCAAGTGGTTGCTGGGACGCTGCATCATCTGACTCTGGAAGCGATTGAAGCTGGCACGAAGAAGATTTATGAAGCCAAGGTGTGGGTGAAGCCATGGCTCAACTTCAAAGAGTTGCAGGAGTTCAAGCACACTGGTGATGCCACTCCATCCTTCACTCGTTCAGATCTTGGTGTCAAGCAAGGTGAACCCCACTTTCTATCTCTTTCTTTGATAAATTAGTATATGCTTATGTATGCTTGCTGCAGTTCTTTGAGATCAAATATTGACCTTTGGATCGCGGGTTGAATGGTTGAATCGATACATACGCTTAGAATGTAGCATTCGATCAGATTATGCTTTGGCTTTCAATCATATATACCCCGTTGAGAACTCTCAGCCAAAACCCAAGGAGAAACATTAGGAGGAAATGAGGTTACAGATTTACACAAAGAGTCTACCAACTTTTTATCCTGAACTTAGGAAGACCAGCCACGACTTGATTGGCTTTTGGCAAGCCCAAATCTGGACTAGAAGGGTTATTACTTTACCTTAAACCATGGAGTTTATAAGGACTATGTCTTATACTAGTATGATAATTCTCAAAACTATGTTTTCGATAGGATTGTCTACCGATCAATAAATTCGTAAAATGTAGTCATAAAACAATTTTGCCTAGAATCCTTTTTCGGCTTTTTTGCATATGAGCAAGTGTGACCTAAATGGTGGTAGATCATTGGAGTATCTCTCAGGAAGCATACTCAGAGTTATAATGTTAGAAGTGCCAGGTTGTTCATTATTCATGACTATTTGAATGGAAAGCTTGAAACGTTATTACTGTAAAAAAAACATTTGCCTTTTGATTTGGTAAAGATTTGAGATGAGATGCTATCCGTTGTTAGTGACATCGAAGCTGTGTGTGTAATCAGGTGGGCAAGAACAAGGGTGGCAAGCAGTGCCGGCACACGATCCAGTTGTTCAGGATGCTGCAAACCATGCCGTCAGCACCCTCCAGCAGAGGTCTAACTCTTTGTTCCCGTATGAACTTCAGGAGGTGGTTCATGCAAAGGCAGAGGTCAGTGTACTTTGATTTGTATTTGTATTTTTTTTTTTTTTGCTTCTTCTTCACTATTTGTTTGATTTAGACAATTGGGACATAGGATTTAGTGGGGGAGTTAGATTCGGTGGGGGGCGTATACTTAGACCAAGTCCTACCCTAGCCTTTTTTCCCCTAATTAATAGTTCTCTCTATTTTAAGGAGGTTTTATCTGCACCCACAATATTTATAAATATTGCTACAAAGTCGGTAAAGATTTTTAATGTATTTTTACCTTGCAAGAAAATTACTTTAAAATCATTGAGAACCCCACCATACCTATAAATGAAAATATTTTTTTACAAAATAATTAATAAACATACACCACATCAACCATAAATGGAAATAATATTTAAAAAAAAAATGTAAATAATATTTAAAAAACAAAAAAAATTTGAAGAAATTGTTGTAAATTGTTTAAATTCTAAATTATTCATGTATAAATTCTAAATTGTTTTTCATCAATTTCTTTTCTAAAGAAATTTTTATAACTACATGAAAATCAATGGAGGATTCAAGTGAATAACAAATAAACTAAAGATGTCTCTTGAGGAGCCAACAACTATTGAAATTTGTATTTTTAATTTTTTAATTCATTAGTAGTATGTTTTTTTTTTTCCTTTTCTTTTAGTATTTGAAAATGATTCTCTATGGTATTTTATTTAATTAATCTTTTTATTTATTTTTTGTTGCTATATGTTATTTGTTTACATGATTATGTATTTATGTATTTTTTTTAATACAATATGATATTCATTGATTTTTGATTTAGATAATACTTGAGCTTTTCTTATTTACTATTTGCTCTCTCTCTCTCTTTTAGAGATACTTTTTGTTTTCTTTTTAGATGAAAATTTATCTCTTTTTTTTTTTTTTTTGTTATTTAAGTTTGTTAATTTATTTTTAAGTAAATAAATTAAATTAAAATAAAAGTAGGTGTATGAGAGGGCTTAATATGGTGTTTTATAAAAAAAAAAAATCCATAAAATGATAGATTTATTATTTTTATATTAGGAAACATTTATTAGGTGGGGATATATATCAATATTGTGGGTGCAAATATAACTACTCATATTTTATTGGGCAAATAATTTGGATTTAAAAAAAAAAAAACAGTTTTATTAAATTCATAAACATTAATGGGTCTAGTGGCTTGACTGAAAATTTTTTTTTGGCCACCCTACCAATAAATCCTGGTTCTGGTACTGTCCTATATGATAACTTCATTGTCAGTAGAAATTTCTTGCTTGATGCATACAACCAATGAGCATTAAGTAGAAAAGTAGAGTTTTTGGTTGGGGCGTACATGAGATAATAAATTGAGTGTGGGCAAAAAGGAAAAATCACTTTTTCTTTTTTTTTTTTTTAAGAGATGATTGGGACATAGGATTTCACCCAATGGATGGTTACACATAGCGGCGGAGCTAGCTTTAGTTGGGACATATACTAAGACTAAGACTAAGTCCTATATGATTACTTCATTTTCAGTAGGATTGAAAATTTCTTGGTCGATGTATACAACCAATGAGCTTATGAGTTTTTATTGAGATTTACATGAGATGATAAATTTTGAGTGTGGATAACAAGGAAAAATCACAAAATATTTGAGACTGAACTTTAAAATAAGAGGAATTTAGTGGGGACGGAAGCCCCCACGTGGGACAATGTAAGCTCCACCCTCGACTTACTCAAGTTCACCATGCGAATGCAGGTGATTGATGATTTTGCGAAGTTCGACTTGGTCCTGAAAGTGAAGAGGGGGAACAAAGAGGAGAAATATAAGGCTGAGGTGCACAAGTACAACGAGGGAAATTTCCATCTCAACCAGATGGAACAAGACTCATCTTGATTTCAGACTTGCCACCCTTTTAACGTGGAGGGCTTTTATGCAATCCAACATGTTATGATTGCTGTTTAAACTTTTCGACTTTAGTAGGTTATAAGGCCGATTGCTATGTAGTCGGTGCATCGAAAACTATCTGTATAAGTGAATGCATGTTCATAATACCAGCCAAACTACGGCTCTCTCTATCTTTCTACGTAGATAACAGATTTTGCCGTGTTTTTAACTATCCTGGCAAGAGCACTTGTGTAACTGTTTTACTTGTTGGTAATGTTACGAGGTCTTCTAAATATGTCCTGTTAAACATGCCTCTCCTTGACATTATGCAATTTCCTAGAAAGAACATCTGTAAAGGCTTTGGATGATCCACTTTTTTGTTTTTTGCCCTTTTTTTTTTGGGTATATACATATATATATATATAATTTTTTTTTTCAGTTGCTTGTGCGTGAATATGTGTGTGTGTAGGGGCAATTCTATAATAATGTAAGCTTTTTCACCCCAACAATGGGGTAAATTTTTTTTACCATTGGATTGAAATGCAAAGGTTAGAAAGGACTAACAATCATTACCGGTGAGAACGCTGGCGAGACTGGGGGGTTTTCGATGCCATCGACTTGGGCAAAGAGGCTTCGAGCTTGTGACGTTGAGGGGTTGTGAAGTGGAGAGGTCTGAAGGGGTTGCAAAACGCCGGGGATGCCCAACCCCATGATGGCGACAACGCCAACAACAATTGCTGACCCCTACCTAGCTCATGATGAGCTCGCAATCGCAAATCCAGCGGAGTTGGTAATCTTCTCTCCGGATTTGAACTCCAGCAATCCTTGGTGGAGAGCATTCCGCTGCCACAATGCCATCCCATGCTCGTCACTGTAGAAGAAGGTCCTCCCTTGGATCAAATCTCCTCATCTGGAGTCGAAATGTCACCATCACCGCTGTCGCCGAGCTTCTTCGGATAGTGATGGTTGATCGAATGGCCCACGACCCACATGTAGAGGAGAGTGTAGGTCTTTGCTAGATCTGTGTTAGGTAGCGCTCGTAGCCCTACCGGCATGACAATCGACAAGTTGCTCTCATAGTCGTGTGCTTGTCGGCGTTCTCACCGTCATTGACTGAGGAGGGTGAGGGATAATGGCCTGGGTTAGTGTCTTTTTTTTTTTTTTTTTTTTTTGTTAAAGAATAAAATCAGGTGTAATATGTTTTATTTTTTTAGTGTTTTTTTTTAATCTTGATCGTCCAAAGATGATTGGATAGTTAAAAATTTTTACTTCATTGATAGGGTAAAACAAGGAGGTCTTATTGTAAAATTGACCTATATATATTATTTTTCCAAAGAGGATAATTATGCTTTAAACAAGTGTAAAGTGGATAGTGTGCTTTCCTTCAAAAAAAAAAAAAAAAAAAAAAGTCTAGTGATTTGGCTTGGGCACATGCAAACGGGCGGTCCTTGGTGGATTGGATTTGCATGTCTTCTTCTTTCTATCTACTTTTTGGTTCTTTAAATTATATTTTTTTTCTTTAAAAAAGTCATGAAAATAAAAATCAAGGTATATATCACTTTTTAAAGTTTTCTTTTTTCTTAAGAATCGTTTTTTGAAGGCTAGCTATTCATTTGTATAACTGCGGTTTGAAAATTAGGCCTAAATTCTAAATGTAAGATATTAGGACATCAACATTGTTATTAACTTTTATAACATGTGAGTTGTTATTTTATTTTATTTTTATTGGTAGATGTTAAAAGAAATGATAAACAAATGATTGTATATACCAATTAAATAAAAATTCTTTACTGTCATATGAATTGGTATTTAAAAATTAATATTAAAATTAGTGACCCTGACATCATTCTTTCAAATCTCTAGAAATAGTATTCTTTCAATTTACCCTTCATCTCGCTTCTTTAGCTTGACCTTTTTCAAGTGAAATGACTTAAAAAGTTTGAATATTGTACCTTTTTTTAGCTCAACTCTTTAGTTTTGTACTTGTGACAGAAATTTCAAAAAAGTGCATAAACTTTAGACAAATTTTATTTTTGCTTTCAAACTTTAGTGTCCTACAAATTTTATGTCCAAACTTTAAAAACTAGTACTCATAGCACTCATATTTTAAACCGTTAGTAAAAACTTGAATTTTGCACCGTTAGTAAAAATATCCTTTTGTCATATTTTGGCTATTTAAGACTGAAAAAAAATTTTATTGTTTTTTTCCATAAATTCTAGTATATTTGTAACTTTATCCCTCGAACTTTAAAAATTGGTACTTATACCTCTCGAACTTTAAATTATTAATAAAAACATTCATTCTATAATATTTCATCAACTTAAAGTTGATATGAGATTAATTTAAATAAGAAAGAGTTAAATTGAATGAATAACCTTAAAAATTTATCAAAATTTCATATAAAATAGTCAAGCTGGCAACGTCGTTATATTTCTGGGCGTTTCATGATGGCAACGTGATTTGCAGGTCATTGTCCCATGGAGAGAGAGAAGAGATAGAGCAGAGGATCATAACATTCGTCACCGAGGCGGTGCCGGCAAGCCACAGTTCGTGGTGAGAAGAGAGGAAGAGAGAGGAGAGAGGGTGGAAAGAGAATGTCTATTAGGGCTTTTGAATAGCTAAAATTCAAATTAGGGTATTTTGATAATTTAATAGTATGGTAAATCCGATTGACCAAAATTTAACCTTTTAGTATCATTCCTAAAACAC
Source organism: Ficus microcarpa (assembly GCA_025413485.1). Lineage (NCBI taxonomy): Eukaryota > Viridiplantae > Streptophyta > Magnoliopsida > Rosales > Moraceae > Ficus > Ficus microcarpa. The sequence continues at coordinate 3,280,927 of CM046378.1, forward strand.
TATGCTATTAATTTTTATTCATCTCCAAAATCGCTATTTGACACTCACCCTTTTCCCTTTATGTATTTATTAAATCCAATGCGGAAATGACGTCAACTTTTTTTTTTTTTAGCCCCATTAACCTCCTACACCTCCCCCACTAGCCGCATTGTCTTCTCCTCTTTCACCATCAACGTCTACTCACCCTTGCACACCAACAAAACCCCGTGCAAAGCCGGATGTCAACAATCTGCACTGCCCATCGATAACGACCTCATGTTTTTGGAAAGCTGATTAAGCTCGGCTCGGTTGGATAGCCATCTCTAAAACCCAAACCGAGCACATCCCTAATTCAATCTGTTCTAAGAGGAACATAATGAGCTACCCGTTGTTTCCGCTTCGATTGCAAATCAGCAGAATAAAAACTACTAGTACACGTAATGCTATCTTCTCCAATGGAACAGATATACAAACCAAATACCTTTTATGGAGACGGAAGGAAGAGACAAATCCAGAAAAAGCAACATGAGATTCATAAATAAAAAAGGTAAGCTTCAGTAGAGGCCATCTGCCACCTCGGAAGTTACCACGCTCCTGTCTACACTTCTAAACGAGTTTTTAGTGAGTGCGGAGGCATACACCTCTACAATTGTCAGGAAAAGCTACGTTACTAAAATATGAATTTTTTTTTTTTTTGGGGTAATTATGAAAGATAGGAAAGATGTGAAGGCAAGAACTGAGTTCATTTTCCACATCCAAATGAATTCAATCTTTGCGCACGCACATTTTTTTATTGGTGCGTTTTCTTAAGCTTCCCATCAATTTTGATCCCGACAACTACTACTTACTACTTTCTAAGTATGTATCTACTACATGCTGGGTTACCCTTCTTCGTCATAGTCTTCATCCTCCTCCTCTAACCTTGTGCTGAGATGAGCGAGTTGAATAGGGTCAATGGCCATTTGATCCATCTCGGGAAGAGACCAACCAGGGTATTCTTCATTTTTAGTTTCAGAAGTCGTTCCAGCTGATGAGGCTTGGACTGGGGTTGCAGCTGCTGCAGCGGCAGCTGCTGCAGCGGCAGCTGCAGCAGCCTTCTTTGCATTTTCATTGTCATTTGCTGATTCACTTGAATCGGCATTCAAGTCGATATTTCGAGCTGGGTCACCGTCATCACAAGTGCTGATATTTTCCTTTGACACGTCCTTCAAATCAGTAGAATTCTCCACAGGCACTGCAGGATTCATATTTTGTTTGGTGCCAAACTGAATAGATGTGCAGGGCTCAGATTCAGTGTCAATGTGAGAAGTCTCCCTTTCTACGGTGCGGGCACCACGTCCACGCCCCCGTCCTCTGCCCCGACCTCTTCCTCTGCCACTGCCACTGCTACTGCTGTGGCCCATCTCATGCTGCAGAATGGAAGAAAATGATTTTTTTTAAATAAAATAAGATTCCCTTTTTAATGCCCTCTTGAACATATCATTTCTACATAACCAATAATGGCATTGAAGTTAAGTTGGATATGTGAAGAAAAAAAGTTAGAAAAATTGCTGCTATAAACTAGGCATGCTGTTATCAATGAGCTCGCTGCTCGCCGTTTTTACCTTAAAGCAGATACTCATTTTTGACATGATTAACTAAAATAGTCATTCTCTAACAGTCAGATATGGGAAGTCTTACCATCTTGCTCCTCTTCAGCTCCTCATCACTGTCGTTGTATTCATCAACTGCAGCCTTCCTGGAATAACAAAATGTCAGTGAGAATGTCCAAACCCGTTTTCCATTAAAACAATCTCACAAGGAGTGGAAGCATAGGGATCCATGCATATGGCATCTTTCTTTGAAGTATACGGCAGCCATATTTCTAGGACCTTTACTGCCACCATACATCTGTGGTCATCTTATGAGAGAAGTCTTATATAGGTCAACCTAAAAGAGGAAGAAAAGCTTTTGAACCTTCTCTTTGAGATGCCTCGATCATCACCAGCTGCGTCTGAGTGACCATGACCATAGTCAGGAACCCTGCTGACAATGTCCCTCAAAAAATCAAACACATTATAGCTCTGTACGCAATGCTTTCTGTTTTTAAGAGAAAAAAGAAAAGTATTAGAATTTGATATATATAGAACACCAAAGCAGATACAGGGACAACAAATAACAAAAGTTGCTCACTGGTAACATTTTCCTACAGAAACACCTACAGGATTCGCCTTTAAACCCTTTATTTATCAATTTATTTATTTATTTTTATCACACATGCCCGAGATGGCTCCCACTTTTGTGGTAAGAAATTCAATGGCTAATAGAAGAAGAATTATATCAACAATCATGCACCATTTTTAATCATTTATCAAGTTTGATCACAAGAAACCATTGGTAGTACCTCAATGTGGCAAGAAACTTAGTGAGTGAGAAAAATTAGATAAAAAAGAAAAGTAATACTAGTATTTAAATTCTCTTTCAAGATCAGTCATAAGTTTTGAGACATAAAACTACTGGAGGAATTTGGAACATTAACGTGAAGAGTTTTAGATTTGGCTTCCCTGAACTTCTCATGTTAGAGGAGTGGTTTAGAGTTGTTCTTTTTTCTGCTGTAACAGAGGACTTATTGTCCTCCAATTTGTTACTTATGTATCTTTCTGAACTTCAACCGAAGAGTTCTATTTAAAACCAAATGAAGAGCATGTTGTGTCTGTTTCAAATGGTCGACAACTAGACTGTACACGAGATTGAGGAAAAAGATCCTTTACTTACAAATGCAGAGAATTCATCGTCTTTGCTCCTCTTTGAAGGGTTATCTCATATGTACGATCACAAAGGTCTTGCAGAAATAGTTCCAATGCCTTGGCTGCATTAATACTAAGAATAATGTAAGCAGCACAAAAGAATGTAATTAAGAACTCTGCAAGCTATAAACTACTACGGCAGAAAGTCAGGCCTACTCACAGACTAAAACAGGAACTGCCAACGCTATCTTTCCAACGTCTTCGTCAGCTTGCATTATCTTTTTAATGCGAGCCTGCCACACATTATAACTTCTTTAGATGCTATCATTGCAAGCAAAAAGACAGATGCAAAATGTTGGTATTCAATAGAAATCATAATTTTCTCACTCTTTCATGATTGAAGCATCAAACATAGCATAACAATTTGAAATGTGTTCAGAGAAAAATATCCAGTTCACACGTCAATCAAACACACATTTCAATTCCAACCTACTAAACTCCAACTCCAACCAATGTTCCAAACAGGCCCTTAGTTATGGCAATGACTTCAAAACACCAGCATAATTTCTGAAAAGAACAATATTCACCCCTGTTGCATGTCTAAGATCTCAAGGAATCTACTGAGATTTGGAATTCTTTTCCAATGAAAACTGTAATACTTCTTCAGTTTGAAACTTTAAAGTAAGTAGATTTAGAATGAGTATCTAAAAGACTTTAGCATATAAAGAACTTGAAGTGTTAGTCAAATGTTTTTACACCAATTTGCTCAATTTTGTAGCAACAGTTTACGGCTAAAGTTGGAACCATCAACTAGAAGCAGAGAGGAATGTTAAATTTGGGCCTATTGGACTTTTAGGGTTTTCTTATTTAATTTCATTTTAACAAATACTGAAAACCAATGCACGGTTGTCAAGAAAAATCTCAAATGGTGTGTTATTAATCGTCAAAAAGAATGCTAATAACAAAGGTGGCTTCAAATAGTAAACCCAAATTCCTAATCCTAATCAAATAATAAAAGGTCATTATATAGCCTAAACAACTAAAGTCAAGTCTATTGGCGTGCGGCTCCTACCAAAACTAAATCAAATTAAATAACAAACACTAAAAGCCCCACAGGCTCGAATACTTCACAGGGCTGCATCCAATAACCTTTTATCAGAAACTTGCATGCCCTTCATCATTCCAAAGACGCAATATTAATCACAGCAGCGTGCAAAAAACTAAAAAGCATTGTCTACAATCTTAAGTAGTATTGAAAGCAAAATATAGAACTTGAGGGAAGAGATTAGTGTTAGTCTGCTACCAATAACCGAAGTAGAAAAAGGATGTCTAAAACATTTTTGGGAAAAAAGTTGATTTCTAAGCCTTTAAAGTCAGTTAAGCAAAAACCAAGTCTATAAATTGAGCCCTCCACCTTCCAAAAGGAAAAAATTCAAATCAGGCAACTGAGATAGATAAAGTAAAAGAAGCACTCTTATAAAAGTGAGCAGCTTCATATCAAGTGAAATGTACACGAGAAAGAGATAATAATAATCGCTGAACTGAGCATGTTCAGACCACAATGATGAAGATAAACCAGCAAAGAACAATCCTAATAATTAGCCACGAGTTATGTCTTAGTCTCTCAAAGAGTCTGGTACTAACAATGAGAAATGAGCTCATGCAATCTAAATCTGGAATCCAATCGTGTGATGCAAAGATTCGAAAAGATAGTGTGTTTTGCTTTAATTCAATGCAAACCCAATGTTTCCAGAAATCCAAAATGTCAAAAACTGGAGTCATTTAAGGGGGTAAATGTCGAAGTTCAAAACACAGGAATACCCTTCGAAGTTTCCCTCATATAGTTTGTTACATCCTATTTGTTAGTGACAGCCTTACAACTTAGAATATTGAAGACGTACCATGTCCATGTCCAATCAAAATTAGGAAAAAGAAATCAATCGGAAAATGATCAAACAAACAAAACTAACAACCCAATTCCCAACAAAAACCAAAGGAACTCAAGATATATTTTGAGGGATACTAGTTAAACAGGCAATGCCCACAAAGCTTAAACAACCAATAAACCTGTGAATCAACAACAGTCTAGAAAAATTATCCGGGATAACCCAAATTAGAAAGCCAAAACAAGAGATCATGCAGATCCAAAATTTTTAAAAGCACACTGCCCAGATAAAAAAATAAGAAAATAAAATAAAATAAAATAAAACCCATGAAGTAAAACTCCATTCAGTTGATACTATTTCCTGGATAAAACAAATTAAGCATATTTTCTTTGCACCAAAAAATCTTAAATCCAAGAAACCCATGGACAAATGAGATTGAAATCCGTAAATTTTTTTCAGCTAATGGAAAAATCGCAGCTCTGGCTACAAGAATCACACAAAAAAACATGATCTCCATGAAAAACCACAAAAGAACACATCAAATCAGAAGTACCCATCGGTGATTTCAACATTTTAATGCAACCTAGAGCAAGAAATGGACCAGATCGAGAACAACAATAAACACCAACCACCCAATTCAAATCGAAAAAACCCAATTGAGGAGATTCAATTCTGGTTAAGAAAAAAAGGGAAATTAAAACGAAGAATCATAGAGATGAGAACTTACTGCAGGGAAACGGGTATCGAGCTTCTTCCTCATGGTGACTGAATTAGGCAATAAACTAAGATTTAAAAAAAAAAAAAAAATCAAACAGCAAAAGCCAAAAAGAGAATTGGAGTTTCAGAAGAGGAAAAACATTGTTGCGATCATTGTCAGATGAAATCTATGAAACCCATCTCAGATCCGCTAAATAATTTTTACTTCTGAAAATTAAAAGAGAGTTTTTGGTTCCAACGGAATATCCGTCCGAGCGAGTTTGACGAAGGCTAGGAAAAAGAAAAAACAAAAGAATAATTAAAAAATAAAAAAAATAAAAAATAAAAAAACAAAAATAAATGAAGATAGAGTGAAAGACCTTTATTTTCTTAGCTTATTTGTCTGGATGCCCTCTGAAATTTTCGTGTTTGATAAATTAGTCTGATATTAAAAAGTTTTTAAATTGACTCTTTTAATCTATTGTTTTTAACTCCCAACGGAAAACGGAGTTAGGTTTTAACAATTTTCTTGTATCGTGATTTACACATGGCCTTTTATTTGAGAGCAATTTCGACTTTTTTTCCCCGTAAATTTAACCTAATTCTTTCTCTATCATGAATAATTCATATGTTAAGGATAATCAACTCCGTAAACGAGAAAGATTTGTTCACATAGGATCTAATTTGAGCAAATAAAATTGAGGCCGCCCTCAATAAAGAGAAAACCATAAATTGAAAAAAAAAAAAGAAATTTAACACAGTTTGCCATTGGAGTTAAATTAATAAATATTAAAGTTTGAGAAACCAATTTTAGATAATTTTAATTTAAAGACTGGTTTGTCATTATAAAAAGTTCAGGAGCATCTGCGTGAAAAAGCTTGTTTCCTTTATAAATACACACACCCAAAAATAAAAATCCTAAATGCGGATAACAATACAACATTTATCATTTTTAAAAGTAAAATTATTGTTTGGAATGAGTTGGTGATTTGACGTGTCACATAGGCTGATCATGCCGTGTCACATATTTTTATTTTTTATTTTTTGCCCTTTCTTATATACTAGTTTCTAAGCACAAACCTCGTAGATGCTTGTTAAGTTGGTAAAATTTTTGGACGTAAAGAAAAACTATTTAATTAAGAATGTGCTTGTGAAAAAAAAAAAAAAAAAACATTTAAATAGGTACAACTCATAAAGAAAGAGTATTTTTGTAAAATGTACGTATAAGATTTAAAGTAAATAAGAAAAACTTAGAGTCCGTTTGGTAAAACAGTTTGAGTTTGAATTTTTTAATTTGAGTTTATTAATTTTTTAAAAATTAATTATATTTGTTGATTTTTTAGAAAAAGATAAAAACTAAGATGAAAATTTTGAGTTTAAGATGGTTTATCAAATGAAGACTTAAAGAAAAAATAAAAAGAAAAAAGTCAGGATATTTTTTTAAAATTATTTTAATTTGGACAAGTTAAAAGGGAGAAGAATAAAATTTAAAATATTTAATTATAAATATTACATTAGATAAAATAATAAAAAGAAAAAAAGAAGCAAAAAGAAAAAACATAAAAACTGAATCACAAACGGCAAAAGCAAGAAAGAAAATGGGGGGAAAAAAAAGGGCGAGAACGAAACGACGAGGCAGTTGTCAAATGGAGGGGAGGTGAGTTTTCAAGTTTTTGGATACCAATCAAAATCACGTGCCGCGCACATATAGATACATACACTAAATATAATATTTTTTTGAGGTAAATTGTTTTAATGATTCTTAAATTTTTTATAAAAATACTGTTTGGTCTTCAAAATATTATTATTTTTTGATCTATCCCTGAACTCATAGAAATGGTGAAAAATGTTCTATTTAACCACGGAAGTTAATGTTGGATGGCTTTTCATCGTTAAAAAGATTAGAATGTCCCCAAGTAAATAAAAACTTCCTCTTAAAAAAAAAAAAAAAAAAAAAAAAAACCTTAAAAGCCTAAAAAAAGATGGGCTTTCTTCTTTTTCTGAATCCTTCACAGACCCACAATGAAACCCTCCCTAAACATGAGCCATGCCCAAATTTGAGCTCTAATCCTATGTTTGGTAGAGATGAAAAGTGAAGGGAAGGAAGGAGGTGGAGGAATTTTATAATGGAAATTCAAAAAGCAATAAAAATTATGTGTAAAATAGTAATTGTATGAATGATTCTTTTTCTTTCCTTCAATTTTCAATTGCAGTACCAAACAATGAAAGGTAATTTTAACTTATTTTCTCCGTACTAGTGGTAGCATGTGCTCCGCATGTGCCATGCACATTTGAAAAAAAAAAAAAAGTCGATAAATCAAACGAAAAAATAATTATGAGGTATTATATTATTATGATATATATATCCAACTAAATTTTCATCTTTATGGTCACATATCACTCTTTCAGCTATTAGTTCCATTTTATTTTTGGTTTGGTTATTGCCTTTTTGGTTTGCTTTTCAATACTGCAGATAATGATGAGAAAAGATTATGTCAAAAAAGAAAAGGGTTAAAAAAATTTTAGTTGGATTATTAGTTAAAAACAAACTAATTTTTTCTAAGGTAGTGACAAGTGTCTGAAAGAGAAAGGAATTAAACAAAGTTTTTAATTGGATTGGTTTTTCAAGTGGTGAAAAGTGTCAAAAGAGAAAGGGGTTAAAAAGTTTTAGTTGGATTAGTTCAAACCAAACTAATTTTTTTATTAAGGTGGTGACAAGTTCAAAAAAAAGGGGGGATAAAAAGTTTTTAGTTAGATTGATTCTTATATATATATATATAAAATAAAAATAAATAATATATATATATATAGTAAGAGAAGATAATACCAAAAAATATAATGGAAAACCAAAATCTTTTTCTTCCTTTTATTTTCTCTCCCTTCTATTTTTCCTTTCCATCTTGTTTTATTTCCTTCTTGCCAAACATAGGCTAAGTACTGTATATTCCGTCCCCTCATAATGTCGTCATTAAGTCTTTGCGACCGCTCAACAAACAAACTATGAGAGTTGGATTCTGATGGGTTAAATATTCCCCAAGTATTTAGGTTGGGCCCAATGAACGATCTCAGCTTGGTTGTCGAGCGAACGATAAATGTTCGCACTCAATTAGTTGGTATTGTTTTCCTTAAGCCCGTCAATTCACCACGCATGGACTGGACGAGTATTTGGCCCAAACGAACTATGAACGATGCATAATTCTTGGTCTTCATAACTGACTGGTTCGTTGTTTGTCGTCCATCTTTGGCAAACATTATACGAGTAAAGATCAATCCTAACTACCAAGCCTACGATCAATTGTAGCATCATATATGATTGATCTCCATAACTGTCAAGCCCATGATCAATCGTGTCATCATGACCCACGTTCTTACACGTGTTTTAAATCATTCATAGTGAGGAACCACTCACTATTATCCATCAGCCCAAACCCACTACTTTTCCTCTATAAATAGAGGAGGTCCCCTTCGAGATAGAGGAAGACCCCTTCCTTGAAGGGGACCTCTCTCTCTTTTTAGAAGTTATCATCTACAGTACTAAAAATCCAGATATTATAACTTACAAAAACTTTCATATATAGTGAAATACACATACCCAGAAGACGTAGCACATTTCTGGTGAACCTTTCTGAAGGTCGGTGTTGTTATTCTTCATTTACACCTTTACTACTAACACCGTTTAAAATTTGACAGTAAATTCCCAGCATCTACAAGTACTGTTGGAAAAATCGAATCCGGTATTGGAGTTACGGCGCAGCGGAAGTTTTAAAAATTTTATGCCGTTTCCGGAAAAGAAGCTCATGATGCATATAACAATAAATTAATTCATGATCAAGCGTACCTTATTTCTTGGATTCCGGAATTGCTAGAGCGTTTAACCAACGTGTCTTCTCTACTATTCTCGAGTTCCACGTCTCAGAGTGTGTGTGGGCACACGTTCTATGAATCCAAGCGACCGGTAATACTTTCCGAAGTCTAGATCCCTCCTTCTCAATTCCGATGATTCTCGTTGAGAATTTGATCCAACTTCTTTTTTCAAAACTACAAAACAAGAACCGGTTAACCTCCTATGAAAAATTATCACTCGGTTTAACCTTTCTCGCAGTTTTGATTCAATGGAATTTTCTTTCTTTTTCTCTCTCACAAGAAAGCCGAATTTTTGATGTGGAAGAAAAACAAAATTTTTTTTATTATTAAAAAAACGTTTTTCTCCTTAAAAAAAATCAAAAATTAGTTTTTCAAGAACTCCTAACCTTTATATAGTATTCCAATCCTTTTCAAAATTTATCTCCTACTTGAAAAATAATTAATAATTATTTTCTGGATAAATCTTGAACCAAAAGATCATACAACTTTAGGGCTAGATTCATTGAACATAAAAATAATTTTCAAGAGGAAATCCCATTTAAAATTCGGCCACAAAGTGAGAGAAATCTTGATTGGTGGTTTAAATTTTAAATCAAGAATCTAGACTAGTCAAAAGATCCTAGTTCTATCTAGATTCAAACTTCTTTTAAACCTTTTCGAATTTAAATAGGATTCACATATTTGAATAAATATTTTCCATAAACATTATCTATATTAATTAATTTAAATTAATGAAATATTTCAAATTTTCTTTCCTCACAAAAACCATGCACCTATTTAATTAGGAAAGAAAAATTCATGAAATAATCTCCATTATTTAAACCAATTAATAATTAAATGTTAGGAATATATTTAAATAATTTTGAAACAAAATTTTCTTCCCTCCATACAATTAAAAAACGTGCACCACTTTTAATTAGGAGAGAAAAATTTTGTTTTCCAAAATTCAAACACAATCTTATTTTCAAAATTCAAATTAACCAATCACATGTTGACAAATCATTTGTCTACAAATTTTACATGTCCAATCCTTTCTGAATTGCATGTTAGAGAGTACCATGTCTTAATAGACATTACAAAATTCCATTTACAATTTACCGATCTCATTAGGAACAAATCCCGAGACGCTTCGTGGAACTATATGAGCTAATAGAGGGATCCGATGGAAATATGTAAAGATGCTCCTATAATTGTGAAAAATTAATCCCAGATTAATTATCCATCAATTATCAACTTCAAAACTATTCCACTAAAAGTTTGAAGCTGAACTCCTGTTTACATACCGTATTACGAAAGCTCTCTCACGTAGTGCTTCTTCCATGATTTATTTATCGCTTGCTTAATCCCCATATGTTATCCATGATTGAATTAAGGACCTTTTCCGTTTTACCTTTTTAATCATTTTAACTTAAAGTTCAATTATTCTCCATTGAAAGAACCACCAATTGTAAAACCATACAATTGGAAAACCACCAGAGAACACAAAGTAAACCGATGGCCAAGATCTTGTTATACTATCTTTCAATCCCCGAATAATACCTTTAAGTAGATAACATTTACTATCATTAAGATAGCTATGGATTCCGTATCTATGAATCTTGATTTCTCCATCCATAAGTCATGCACCCAAAACACAAGTATGTTGACCATGAATTAACAGTGTCTCACCTTTAGTGCATCAAAGTACATAAGTCATGGATGCGAACTCAAGTAATCATTTCAGGATTAAGATTAATGCAGGATGATAATCAAAGTATCATTGATTCTCATAAACGGAATTATTAAACCGAATCAATTAACACTTTAGGTCTAGTCCAATGTCATACCTCAATACTGGTATACATTAAAGTTTCTACTCGGAACATATCCGATGGTCAAGACAAACCATCCCTCTAAGGAAGTAGACAACCTTTACAATCTTATCATGAATAAGATCCCCAAATCTTATTCCGTTGATTGCGGACTATTTATTTAGACTGTTATCAAATTACCACGTCTTCTATGCATACCCCGTATACATATGGTAATTTGATATATTACCAACAGCCTAGGAGTATTTTATGTTTGCTCAAAATAATTATACAATCAACAAATGAAAGTAAATAGGACACAACTTATTAAACATGAATAATTTCCTCTTATTAATATCAAAATGTCATATTTACAGAAAATCCCTAAGATTTTCTATCCTTAGGGCACCTATAGATCCCAACAATCTCCCACTTGCCCTAAGCGAGTATATGTGACATATTACGCATCCACATGCCTTCGACGTGTTCTTCGAATCTTCTGGCCACCAAAGTCTTCGTGAACGGGTCAGCAAGATTGTCCTCCGATGCGATTTTGCAAACCGTCACATTTCCACTCTCAACAAAGCCTCTGATAATGTGATATTTTCTGTCAATGTGCTTACTCCTCTTATGATGCCTAGGATCCTTGGTATTAGCTACGGCTGCACTGTTGTCACAGTAGAGCACCATAGCTTTATCCATACCAGGAACGACCTCAAGGTCACTAAGGAACTCGTGGAGCCAAATCGCTTCCTTTGATGCCTAACTGGTTGCCACATACTCGGCTTCCATGGTCGAGTCAGCAATACAAGATTGCTTAACACTCCTCCACACAACGGCACCACCTCCAAGGGTGAAGACAGATCCTGAAGTCGATTTCCTTGAATCCTGATCTGATTGAAAATCAGAATCTGTATATCCTATAGGAACAAGGTCCTGACCGGAATACACTAGCATATAATCCCTCGTTCTCCGTAGATACTTGAGTATATGCTTGACCGCAACCCAATGGTTCGGTCCCGGATTCGACTGATATCGACTTACCATACCAACCGCAAAACAAATGTCAGGCCTAGTGCATAACATAGCGTACATAAGACTACCTACCGCTGATGCATAAGGTACATTTTTCATACGCTCCCTTTCTTCCGATGTCTTGGGACAGTCATTTTTAGAAAGTTTGATTCCAATCCTGAAAGGTTGAGCACCTTTCTTAGAATCCTTCATAGAAAACCTCTCAAGTACTTTATCAATGTATAAAGCTTGGGAGAGTGCTATCGTTTTGTTCTTTCTATCTCTAAAGAGTTGAATACCAATAACATAACTAGCTTCTCCTAAGTCCTTCATGTCAAACTGTTTGGCTAACCAAACTTTGACAGATGATAGTATTGCCACATCGTTTCCAATAAGCAATATATCATCCACATAGAGTACAAGGAACACCACTTTCTCGTTCTTGATACATTTATAAACACATGGTTCATCAATGTTTTGTTCGAATCCATAAGTTTTGATCGCTTGATCAAACTTAATATTCCAAGAACGAGATGCTTGCTTTAATCCATAAATGGATTTAAGCAACTTGCATACTTTGTCTTCTTGGCCTTTTGCCTTGAACCCGTCTGGTTGTATCATATAGATATCTTCCTCAAGAGAGCCATTTAAGAAAGCTGTCTTGACATCCATTTGCCAGATCTCATAATCGAGAGCAGCCGCAATGGATAAAAGAATGCGGATTGACTTAAGCGTTGCTACAGGCGAGAAGGTTTCTTCATAGTCGATTCCTTCTTTCTGCGTATAGCCCTTCGCTACAAGTCTTGTCTTGAAAGTTTCCACTTTTCCATCCACACCTCTCTTCCTCTTGTATACCCACTTACACCCAATCGGTTTTATGCCTTGGGGTAAATCTACAAGTTTCCAGACTCCGTTGGAATCCATAGATTCCATCTCGGCGTTCATAGCCTTTTGCCAAAGACTAGAATCAACATCCTCCATAGCTTCCTTGTACGTAGCTGGATCATCAATATGTTCTATGGATTCTGCTTCATAAACTTCACCACTGAACATGTACCTTTCAGGTTCCCTGATAATCCTCCCACTACGACGAAGCTCCTGTGGTTGTTGATTCTTTAGTAATTTTTCCGCAGGGTTTTCTGTGACTTTAGGAACATCCAAACCCGAAGTCATCTCCTCAAGCACTACTTTGCTACGAGGTTTAAAGTCTTCCATGTAACTTTCCTCAAGGAATGTTGCATGTGTTGAAACAAAGACTTTATTTTGCTTTGGATTATAGAACAGACCACCTTTTGTCCATTTTGGATAGCCAACAAACAAGCACACTTCTGATCGTGACTCCAATTTCTTCGCTTCCTTATCCAGGACGTGTGCCGGACAACCCCAAATTCGAATATGATTCAAATTAGGTTTCCTACTCGTCCATAACTCATAAGGAGTTTTAGGAACCGATTTGGAGGGAACGTTATTCAGAAGATAGCATGCAGTTTGTATGGCGTGCCCCCAAAATGATAAAGGTAAAGTGGAATAACTCATCATAGACCGGACCATATCCAATAGGGTCCTATTCCTTCTCTCAGCTACACCATTCTGTTGAGGAGTACCAGGTGCAGTCAACTGGGATTGTATCCCATTCTCTATCAAATATTCTAAGAACTCATCCGATAGGTATTCCCCACCTCGATCCGATCGAAGTGTCTTAATGGACTTGCCTAATTGTTTCTCCGCTTCAGCCTGAAACTCTTTGAACTTGTCAAAGGCTTCGCTTTTGCGGGTCATTAAATAGACATATCCATACCTTGAGTAATCATCAATAAAAGTGATATAATACTCATACCCACCACGTGCTTCTATGTTCATGGGACCACAAACATCTGTATGCACAAGTTCTAAAAGTTTCTCGGCACGACCATCCTTGGCAGCAAAGTGCCGTTTAGTCATCTTGCCCTCCAAACAGGATTCGCATTGTGGCCAGGGTTCAACCTCGTACAAGTCGAGGCATTCATCTTTTACCATCCTTTGAATTCTGTTAAGGCTTATGTGACCAAGTCGTAAATGCCAAAGATATGATTTGTTAGAGTGAGAAGACTTATGTCTTTTAGAGTTCTTTTCGAATTCTGTATCAAGCAGTGAGTGCATCTTAGGTTTGATAAAATAAAGATTTCCATGCATCCATCCATTACAGATAAGAGAATTGTTTTTCCTAATAACAACTTTATTATTAAAAGAAACTGAATAAGAATCTTTAATTAAACAAGCTACCGAAATTAGGTTCCTCTTAAAATTAGGAACATAAAAACAATGTCTGAAAACAATAAACCTAAATTCATCAAAATAAAGATGCACTTCTCCCACTGCTTCAGCTCGCACCAACGTCCCATCGCCGGTTCTTAACGTAAAGTCCTCCTCATGCAGACTTCTCGTTACCTTGAACCCCTGTAGAGAAATACAAACATGGTTAGTAGCTCCAGAATCTATAACTCAATTGTCCTTAGATTCTTCCACTAAACAACCCTCAAAATACAGGACATTGAAATTACCTTTTTGCTTTTGCAAAGCCAGGAAATCTCGGCAATTCTTCTTGAAATGTCCTTTCTTCCCACAGTGAAAGCACTTAACCTTTTTGGAGTCCACCTTTTGCTTCTTAGTCTTGGTAGACTTCTTAGAAGCAGGTGCATTCACCGCAGGCTTATTCCCCTTGTTCTTCCCTTTTTCCTTCTTCCTTTTGGGATTAGGAACAGACGAACTAGGTTCAGCCAAATTTACCTCAGCCTTAGATCCAGAACCCTTAAAAATGTTCTCAAAGGCTTGCAACTCCTTCATCAATTCCGTTAAAGACATCTCCTTCCGGTTAAGGTTGTAGGATGCCTGAAACAAATCGAAATCCTTGGATAAGGTTTGAAAAACCATAACCAGTTGAGTTGCAGCATCGATCTCAGCCCCATTTGCCTGAGTTTCAGACAAATAAGCCATGACTGTCATCATGTGCTCCTTGATGGGAGTTCCAACCTTCTGCCTGCAGTTCATGAGACCTTTGATAGCATCGGTCTTAGCCTGGATAGTTTGTTCACCAAACATTTCCTCCAGGTTATCCATGATCTGCCTAACAGTTTGATGTTCCTCATGCTGTTTCTGGAGCACATTAGACATGCTCGCCTGAATATAGCACATGGCACTAAGGTTGGAATTATCCCAGCGCTCAAGCGCTACAAAATCCCTATCAGGAGCATCGATCGCAGGCGTAGGTGGTCGAGGTTGGGTTAGGACAAAACTGTGTTTCTCAAAGTTTAGGACAATTAGCAAGTTCCTTTTCCAGTCATTAAAATTCTCGCCAGTTAATTTGTTTTGCGTAAGTATCACAGATAAAGGGCTTGACATTTTGATCTATAATAAGAAAACATATAATAGGTATGAGCAAACATCCTATCAGTTTATAAAATATGATTTTATAATGAAACAAAAAGATCTATATGCAATCTAAATGTTCATGTGTAAAACCCTTAAAACACATACCTTACAACGACAATTCCTAGCTACCGCTTTCTAAGCTACCGAGGGGTAGTCATAGAATAACTAGCCAAGAACACGGATCCCTTCCGATTAATATATATTCGTCCATGGAACAAACTCCATTAAATATATATTAACTATCGTTTATTTGGCCACTACTTTACATAACAGAGCCTCGAGGGAGGGTTAATAAATAAAGTAGTATGAGTGTGTAACCATCGTTTCCAATTTTGAATCCATATTTTACATCCGCCACCGAGGGGTGATCTAAACGTAAAATATGCCCAAAATTGTTATCCTTTCAGAAATCCAAATCAGTGTGCGTTCTAGGTAAGATACCTATCCGAAGGGAATTCCCGGATCGAAACCGAGTAGTAGGCACTACCATGCGTAACTATTTGACCAACGATGGAGGCCGTAGGTCTTAGTGTGTAAAACCTTCTCCCACTCAATCTTTTAAATTAGGGTTTTTGTTTTTCATGCATAAACAATATTTATTGAGTGGCACTCCCTAGTCTATATGGCATGTTATCAATACATCATGAAATAGTATAACATATTCATCTAGCAAGTCATCATCCATGGTTTGCAAAATATGTAAATAGCCGTGGATCATGATTCCATCCTAGAGAAAAGAAAATTGCAAAAATTTACAAAAATTAACCGAAACATATATCAGCCTTCATTTGTAGATCCATGCCGTGTATCCTTCTTCAATGTGTCTTCTTTCTCCAATGTCACATCTTTTTAAATTTAAAATTAAATTTAAATTTCAAAAAAGATTATATGTGATTTTTAATTTTAATCAAAATTACAAAATATCAAAATTTAAATTAAAAATCCGGTTTATTAAATTTTAAAATTTAAAATTTGAAATTTCCAAATTTCAAATTTAAATCACAAAATTTTAAAATTCATAATAATATCCATTAAATTTAAATTTAAATTTTCAATTTTGATTTCCAAATTATCAAAATCACATATCATTGGAAATTAAATTTTCAAAAGATTCTTGTGATTTTTTTTTAATACAAAAAAATGTTTTTTAATTAAAAGAAATTCCAAAAATAAAAAAAATCACATCCTTTGAAAATTTCCATACCTTCGTTCATCTTCAATCTCCTTAAATCCATTGTAGCCCGAATTTTACAAAAAAATTCCTATGCCGTTTCCGGCTTACAAAAATTCTAGGAATTGAAAGAACGATCTAGCAGTGATTATAGACCGCATCTATTACACTTGAAAAACCTAGATACAAATTCTAACCTCTATGGAATCATGACTGGCAAAATTGAACAAGCATCATATATTATCAAAATAATATAAAGCATTCATCCATACATCCATTCATAATATATTTAACATACTCAAAATAAAACCTAGAGTGCCAACTCTCTAAAATATTTCATTAATGTATAGAGAGAAACTTATTTGATCAAATAATTTATGTTATATGCATGATCATGAGCTTGCTCTGATACCAGTTGTTGGAAAAATCGGATCCGGTATTGGAGTTACGGCGCAGCGGAAGTTTTAAAAATTTTATGCCGTTTCCGGAAAAGAAGCTCATGATGCATATAACAATAAATTAATTCATGATCAAGCGTACCTTATTTCTTGGATTCCGGAATTGCTAGAGCGTTTGACCAACGTGTCTTCTCTACTATTCTCGAGTTCCACGTCTCAGAGTGTGTGTGGGCACACGTTCTATGAATCCAAGCGACCGGTAATACTTTCCGAAGTCTAGATCCCTCCTTCTCGATTCCGATGATCCTCGTTGAGAATTTGATCCAATTTCTTTCTTCAAAATTACAAAACAAGAACCGGTTAACCTCCTATGAAAAATTATCACTCGGTTTAACCTTCCTCGCAGTTTTGATTCAATGGAATTTTCTTTCTTTTTTTCTCTCACAAGAAAGCCGAATTTTTGATGTGGAAGAAAAACAAAATTTTTTTTTATTATTAAAAAAACGTTTTTCTCCTTAAAAAAAATCAAAAATTAGTTTTTCAAGAACTCCTAACCTTTATATAGTATTCCAATCCTTTTCAAAATTTATCTCCTACTTGAAAAATAATTAATAATTATTTTCTGGATAAATCTTGAACCAAAAGATCATACAACTTTAGGGCTAGATTCATTGAACATAAAAATAATTTTCAAGAGGAAATCCCCTTTAAAATTCGGTCACAAAGTGAGAGAAATCTTGATTGGTGGTTTAAATTTTAAATCAAGAATCTAGACTAGTCAAAAGATCCTAGTCCTATCTAGATTCAAACTTCTTTTAAACCTTTTCGAATTTAAATAGAATTCACATATTTGAATAAATATTTTCCATAAACATTATCTATATTAATTAATTTAAATTAATGAAATATTTCAAATTTTCTTTCCTCACAAAAACCATGCACCTATTTAATTAGGAAAGAAAAATTCATGAAATAATCTCCATTATTTAAACCAATTAATAATTAAATGTTAGGAACATATTTAAATAATTTTGAAACAAAATTTTCTTCCCTCCATACAATTAAAAAACGTGCACCACTTTTAATTAGGAGAGAAAAATTTTGTTTTCCAAAATTCAAACACAATCTTATTTTCAAAATTCAAATTAACCAATCACATGTTGACAAATCATTTGTCTACAAATTTCACATGTCCAATCCTTTCTGGATTGCATGTTAGAGAGTACCATGTCTTAATAGACATTACAAAATTCCATTTATAATTTACCGATCTCATTAGGAACAAATCCCGAGACGCTTCGTGGAACCATATGAGCTAATAGAGGGACCCAATGGAAATATGTAAAGAGGCTCCTATAATTGTGAAAAATTAATCCCAGATTAATTATCCATCAATTATCAACTTCAAAACTATTCCACTAAAAGTTTGAAGCTGAACTCCTGTTTACATACCGTATTATCCCCATATGTTATCCATGATTGAATTAAGGACCTTTTCCGTTTTACCTTTTCAATCATTTTAACTTAAAGTTCAATTATTCTCCATTGAAAGAACCACCAATTGTAAAACCATACAATTGAAAAACCACCAGAGAACACAAAGTAAACCGATGGCCAAGATCTTGTTATACTATCTTTCAATCCCTGAATAATACCTTTAAGTAGATAACATTTACTATCATTAAGATAGCTATGGATTCCGTATCTATGAATCTTGATTTCTCCATCTATAAATCATGCACCCAAAACACAAGTATGTTGACCATGAATTAACAGTGTCTCACCTTTAGTGCATCAAAGTACATAAATCATGGATGCGAACTCAAGTAATCATTTCAGGATTAAGATTAATGCAGGATGATAATCAAAGTATCATTGATTCTCATAAACAGAATTATTAAACCGAATCAATTAACACTTTAGGTCCAGTCCAATGTCATACCTCAATACTGGTATACATTAAAGTTTCTACTCGGAACCTATCCGATGGTCAAGACAAACCATCCCTCCAAGGAAGTAGACAACATTTACAATCTTATCATGAATAAGATCCCCAAATCTTATTCCGTTGATTGCGGACTATTTATTTAGACTGTTATCAAATTACCACGTCTTTTATGCATACCCCGTATAAATATGGTAATTCGATATATTACCAACAGCCTAGGAGTATTTTATGTTTGCTCAAAATAATTATACAATCAACAAATGAAAGTAAATAGGACACAACTTATTAAACATAAATAATTTCCTCTTATTAATATCAAAATGTCATATTTACAGAAAATCCCTAAGATTTTCTATCCTTAGGGCACCTATAGATCCCAACAAGTACAAGCTACCCATTCGCCTTGGTTGACTTCCTTGATAGTCTTCTTTGTCTTTCTTTTGGTGAATCCCATGCCTAAATCCGATTCCCAAATATGAGCCTTGGGACTTGGTGTAAGCTTAACTCGTTGTGAGGGCAGGTTGGCATCAAGATTTCAACCCCATCCTCCATCACCACATGAGCCTAGCTTCGTCGTCCCCTTGCCGGGCTCAAGCTCGCCACCAAACCCATTTGCACCCTATGATAGATATGAGAAGATCTGCAAGATCTGTGCTATCACGAGCTCATCCCTCCGCCCATTCGCAAGCCACCGTAAGTCTACCCCGTCATAAATCGATCGCAACGGCTTACGAAGTGCATGAACAAAAGATCATATCACCACCAACCCCTACTGCGCACCCACAGTCGATGGGCCCACCCTCCATCGTGGCCCTTGATGAAAACACATTTGCTCTGTGAGAGAACATGAATTATTTTTTGTTATTTTTTTGGTTTTTTTTTTTTTACTTTACTTTTTATTGTTTTAACAAAATAAATCATATTCTTTAACTAAAATGCCCTCTAGTTAAAGGGATATGCAGTTCATATATATCAAAACCGTTTCTTTTTAGATGGCCGTTAGGGTTTAACCCCTTTTCGCATCCTTTTTATAAGTTTGGTGGCCATTTAATAATTAAAAAAAAGGTTAGGGATCGACTTGTACCTTTTTAAAAGGTTCAGGATTATTGGAGTAATCTATCCCTATTTTTTAACCATATTTTAGGCTATCAAAAAAAATTGAAAGTAAATATATATTTAAAAATATATTTTTATAGGAACAAATTTGATTAAGAAAGTAAATTTATTAAAAAAAGACTTTTATGGTATTAAAAAAAAATAAGAGAATAAAAAAAGACAAATTTAGAAAAGTTAAAGGGAAAAAAAATAAAAGATAAAGAACAAAAGAAAGTAACAAATCAAGAAAAAGTTAAGAAAAAAAAAAGGGAAAATATATCATAACTTAAACAAATTTTTGAATAATATTTTTAAAACACTTCGGGTATGTTTGATATGTTAGTTTGAGTTAAAAAAGTTGAGTTGAGTTTGAGTTAAGTTAAGTTGAGATTAAAAGGTGAGTGTTTGGTAAAAAATTTGAAATAAAAAGTTTAGTTTGAGTTAAAAAGTTAAAAAAAAAAAAAAAAAAAAAAACAAGGGCCCAGTTTGGATGTGAAGAAATTGAATTAAACAAATTTTTTTTTTGTTTGGTAACTTATCTGTACTCTAATTAAACTGTACTTTTTCACCTCAATTTTTTCTTTTCTTTGACTGTATTTTTTCACCTCAATTTTTTCCTTTCTTTGAAAAGTCAACAACATTATAAATACTTTTTCAAAAGTTAAAACTAATCTAACTTAAAAATTTCAATTCAACTCAAACTCAACTCAATTTAACATTTTATTATAGGTGCCAGCGATGGAAAATTAAATAATTAAAATACGCTTAATTGATAACACAAAATGAGTTGAACACAATTAAAATTTGTTGTTTATCCTCGGTAACTTATTTGAACGCCAACTAAACAGTACTTTTTCACCTCAATTTGTGTCGTTTTTCCGAAAAGTCAACAAAATTTATAACTTCTTTTTCAAAAGTTAAAACTAGTCGAACATGCTAAATTTCAACTCAATTCAATGGCAACTCATTTGAACATTGTATTGTATGTTGTAGCGAACAAAATTGGAAAAATTAAAGACTCTCTATTAATAACACCAATCAGCTTAGGTCATCAAGATATTTTGTAAAACTTCTTACATAGCCATAAAATACACCAACAGAAAGTTCATAATTGGTCAGTAAACATTGATAAAAACTACAAATTAATAATTAAAGTCCTAATGTGGCCTAAAATAATACCATGCTTGCTTTCAAGTGGTTTTATACCACGGAGATAATTGATATCTGACCCACATATCATCAGCCATCATATCTCTCAGCTGATTCATTGCACCCCTCCTCGAGCCATCTTGCTGCGTTCCTGTACTGGGGCTAGTTCCATCGATCTCGTCATCAAGCACGTAATCGGCATTCACATCGACGTTCCCACGTACAGCCACACAATCTGTAGCGTACTCTTCAAAACAGGGATCCCCAACCTGTACCATCCTGATAAAATTATTCAAAATCGCACACGTCACGAGGATCATTTTCTGTTTGTCCATCGGCTAGTTGTTGATGCCTTTAAGTATTTTAAATCTTGCCTTCCAGACACCAAATGTTCGGTTAATACAGTTCGCAGAGATAAATGTGTGTAATTAAATACTTCCTTACGGTTGCCTAGCTCGGCCTAACATCTTCGGTATTCCGGTAAATGATACGTCTCTCGTCGGAATGGGCTTAATAAACAATCCTTACTAGCGTCTCCCAAATCTGCCAAGTAAAATTTTCCTACAAAATAAACATCGCAATATGAATGACACGTCTAATATTCCCTGTATAACTTTATTATATTTAAATACTGCTATAAGTTGCCATAAAATGCATACCTGGTGGCGGTATTAGGAAACCGTAAAATGCTATTGCCTTGTCCAACATTCTGGCATCATGACACGATCCCTCGTACCCGGCCAGCATATATATGAATTTCATGTCGAATGAGCATGCCGTTAATACATTCTGCGAGTAATGCCCTTTACGATTGATCCATGCGTTCGCATTTTCCCACAGTGGCACACATGGGACGTGTGTGCCATCTATAGCCCTAATACAACCCTTTATCAATAATAGTGAAATTTAATACTGAGTCCCATCATTAATAATTATAATATTGTAATAATTCTTTCATACGACGATATTATGCGATAACATTAAAAACATACATCAAACCATGGTCGATATTTGTACGAGTGCTCCTGAATCAAAGGTTGAACATCCGTGTAGTTTGGTGGTCT
This sequence comes from Ficus microcarpa, assembly GCA_025413485.1. Taxonomy (NCBI): domain Eukaryota; kingdom Viridiplantae; phylum Streptophyta; class Magnoliopsida; order Rosales; family Moraceae; genus Ficus; species Ficus microcarpa. The sequence goes on from CM046378.1 coordinate 3,303,115, forward strand.
GATGAATTCGTCCTTTAGCGAACAGATGACCTGCAGCACTTTATAGAACCAACGGTAGGTTGTCTCTCTAGAATGCTAGAACGGGTACGAAATGTGTCGGTTCGTAGCGCCTGTTGCGCAAATGGATAAAAATATGAACTACTGCTCGTTCACATCCATGTTGCGCGTTGTCTTCAATAATCGTAATCGATTACTAAGTGATCTGAATGTTTTTGATTTCATACTTGTCAGTCATTGAATTATTTCGTCATGGCCATTTAAAATCTCTTCAACACGCATGCTCCCAGTCAATATTGAATTATGCATCGGTTGCGGATCTTGACGCCGGCTATGACTACTGACTGTCATGGCTACAACTGCCATCGTAGTATATCTGTCATCGTCGCTATACTCGTCTTCTGAGTAAACGCCCTCGTCTTCCTGATCGGATGCGGAGCTATGCTCATTCATGTTTCGGATAGCTTGATATATGCTCTAAATATTGATTTTTGCCTGGTGCAAAATTATTTTTGTCGAATTAGAAAAAAATTAATTTCCTATACCATCATAGTTAACGTTAGTTAATATATAATATTTAAAAACGAATCAAATAGCGTAACCAACATGTGCAGGGTTTGTTACAATATAAAGTAAATAAAAAAACACAATCCAATCAGAAGAATATTGTTAAACAAATGATTACAAATAAAAAGTTCAAAAAAAAAAAAAAAAACTAGTCGAACAAGAAACTAAATCGGTCGGAGGCGGCTACGATTGAACACCGGATGTAATAATTTCTCGCCTATCGACCTCGGGCAGCTTGTGGAGGGTACGCTAGAGCTGTTGATGAGCCAAGAAGTAATGCCACATCATCGTCCGCTGATTGGGTGGAATACCCATCTCTGTCATAGCGGTCATACACATCAGCATGTGATCCGTTCGGCTTGATTGGGAATTACTTGTGCCTGATTCTGATCGGCCACAGAAGTAACTGACTATTTCCTGCATAGCCATGAATGTCATCTCATCCGTCTCGTCCCACTGCTTCCTCTTGCCAAAGCTGCCCATAGATCACGGCGGCCCTGCAGCGGCGCCGGCTCTTTTGTTGGTGCACCTCCGGGTACCAGACGGTGGTGTCAGGTCCTCTCCAGTCACCAGTCCGATGCCGAAGTTGTCTAGTGAGGCGTCAAGGTCAACGGTCGCAGGACTATCATCTGGCATCGAAATTGAACCGTAGCCCAAGGCACCAGCCGCATGATTTTTCTCGAATATATTATAATAGAGCTCCTTGTTCCATAGTCCCTCGTAACGGAGATGGTTGCACTCTTTATGGACCTGCAACCAACCCAGGTTTGTCAACTTAAATGTCCAATAATAATGGCTCAAGAAAAAAATATAGGACATGCCAGTTAGTAGTGCGATTTTATATTACTTGTATAAAACTCTGCCACACATCGTCTGAGCAATGACTCGGTCCGTCACCGGATCATATTCTAGGCCGGTCCGACATTGCAACGCCTTCCAACCCCTATATATTTTTTTTTTTCATCCTATCCTTCTTTTGCTGTAATGTTAAGTTGTATGCATGAACCCATCTATACGCAGCATTAAACTCCCTGGCCCAGCTCTCGAGGGTTGAAAATGGAGGATGTCTACCGGAATTGCAGGCCACGTAGTAATCAAGCTTTTCAAGGAAAACTGTTTCCTTTGCCTGATCCCAATAGTACGACTTACCTGTCGCTTTTTGAGGCATTTCCTTAAGAAAACGGTCAACAAAAAACAAAAAACATAACTAAACACAAAAAAGGCGGAGAAGGGGTTGGCTGAATATAAATTGCTCGACAAAGTTTATCTGAGGCATGTCAATGAACCAAGACATGTGTATATACCATGGCATATAAGCACTGGGTCTGGGGTTAACCAAGTACAGGAGGAGTAGACCATACGATTAAACCCTATAACGGCCAACATGTGATTACATACCGGTATCTAATGATATTCATCGGGTCATTAACTCACCAGTCAGATTATAATATCGAATATTGGATTTGTTGTATACATCATCACCAAGACGGGATTTAAGCTGAACGTTAAACACGATGTAAAATACCCAACTCAAAACATCAAAATACCAAAAAATGACCATAGGCTCGGTTTGATACCTAAAACCAAGTGAAATTCCACCTACAAAACACATTTAGGCAACAAATTACAAAAACAGGACCATATCCTCGGTTTGGTACCTCAAACCAAGCCAAAACCCACCCACAAACCTCAATTAGGAATCAAACTAGCAAAACATCAAATTAGGCTCCGTTTGGTATCTCAAACCAAGCCAAAACCCCCCACAAACCTCAATCATGAATCAAACTAGCAAAAAATCACAATAGGCAAGGTTTGGTACTTCAAACCAAGCCAAAAACCCCCATAAACCTCAATCATGAATCAAACTAGCAAAAAATCACATAGACAAGGTACCACAAACCTCAATTATGAATCAAACTAGCAAAAAATCACAATAGGCAAGGTTTGATACCTCAAACCAAGCCAAAACCCACCCATAAACCTCAATTAGGAATCAAACTAGCAAAACATCAACATAGGCAAGGTTTGGTAACTCAAACCAAGCCAAAACCCATCCTAAACCTCAATTAGGAATCAAACTAGCAAAACATCAACATAGGCAAGGTTTGGTACCTCAAACCAAGCCAAAACCCATCCCAAACCTCAATTGTGAATCAAACTAGCAAAAAATCACAATAGGCAAGGTTTGGTACCTCAAACCAAGCCAAAACCCGGCACAAACCACAATGTTTCCACAATAAATACCAACAACGAATGTAACACAAGCAACATTGCATCCCAAAACAGATGGAAACTTGAAAAAGCAATTCGTGGTGACAAAATTCAGTGGGGGTGTAGCACATAGGGTTCACGACTCAATTCAAAAGTTAAAACCAATATGCGAATTAATCAAAAAACACAGGGCATTAAAATCCTCTTTGGAGATACATAATCAACATAAACAAACGACTTTATCAGCCAAAATCAATCGAAGTAATCAACATAAACCCAGTATTGGAGAAGTTAAAACCAATTTGAGAATTAAACTAGATCACAGATGAGAAATAGGGTATGAAATGCATACTTGGGCTAGCGAATTCGAACCCGAGGACAAGTATACAGGGGAACACGTCGGATTAGGGCAGGATTTAATGGGTCGCCGGGAAGATTGCCTAACTCGGAAATAATAGGTAATCGGCCTAGGGGTTCGGCTTCGGTTTTTCTTCCCCAACAGGCGACTCATTTGCTTTACGGGTTTCATGGGCGAAGGCAGGGTTTGTTTGGATTTAAGCTTACCTGGGAAAGAACAAGGACGAGAAGTGAACGAGCCTCCTGGTCCGGTTCAGATGGTCAGGGGGTTGGGGGTCAGATGCAACAGCGGAACTGACAGCCCCACATGGGCGCCGGTGGGGTGGAAGACGAGAGGGCAGAAAAGGAGCAGAGGCACGCGTGAATGACAGAGCTTGCAGGGATGACTGGGTGAATAGTAAACCCATTTGGGTTCATTGTACAACGGGTCAGAAGGAGACTCGAACTCGACTGGAATCCGAAACACATTTGGTTTGAACTGAACCCAAATATTTCAGGTTCAACTGATGTGCCAAACAGGCACTTCATTCTTTTAATATAATTCTTTTAATATAATTATAGATAGATTATAGATTATTGGCAATACATTTTGTGCTCGTGTAATGAATAAACAAAACAAAACAAAAATTCAAAAATAGAAAAAATTGAGGGTTTGTTTGGTTGGTTAGTTTGAGTTGAAATATTTTAGTTGTAATAGTAAATTTTTTTGAATTTTCAGAAAAGACAAAAAACTTTTTGGGAAAAAGACAAAAATTTTTTTGAGAAAAAGATAAAAAAAATACAGTTTGAGTTGAAACGAGATGATCAATCAAACGCACCCTGAATGGAGTTGAGAGGGTTGTGATAAAAAATGTTTAAATATGGTTGTTTAAATATGTCAATTTTCGTCATGCCCTCCGTATCAGCCACGTTTCACACACACTCTCTCTCCCTCTCTCTCTTTTTTCGCGCGCGTTTTTTTCCCTTCTTTCTTTCCTGTTCCCTCGTCTCCCTATTCTGTTCTCTTCTGTCTCTCTCTCTTTCCTGCTCTCTATCTCACCTCTGTTTCTCCCGTGCTTTTCTTTTCTTTTTTTATTTTTTATTTTTTATTTTTTATTTTGCCCCTTGCTCTGTTGCTTCTGGCTCCTTACTCTCTCGATCCTCCCAGGGTTTTTTTTTTTTTTTTTCGTGCTTTCTTCTTCTTTCCTGATCCTCTCCTCTTCTTCTTCCAAACTCATTGTAGCTTTCAGAAATGTTTCGTCCTCGTTTCTGGCGTTTCATTAAACCGTTTCTTTCTCCTTTTTTGACCTGTTCCTCGAAAACTTTTCCCCCTTTTCTCCTTCCCTGCTCTCGCTTTCTTCCCCCCAACGCTTTTTAGCTGAGTAGGAATTCCTATAGATCCCTAAGCTCCAAATCCCTCAAAAACTATGATGTTTTTTTTTTGCCCCTCCAATTTTCCATTGCTAAATAGGGGATATGCAAGAAGCTACCGATGGTTGATGCATTTTTTTCTCTCTTTTTTTTTTTTCGCCATTAAGGTCGATGTTCTTTTTTTTCTCTACTGTCTCTCGATCCTCCGCAATGGGTAAGTTGCTTCTTCACATCATATCATCTCCTCCTTGATTCTGTTGGGTGCTCTCTTTTTTTCCTTCCAAAGTTTGCAATTTTCTTTCCGGCTTATTTTTCAGTTTTTGTTCATTGATTTCCAGGTCGTGCCGGCAATGTGAGAGGACAAACGCCCAAAGTTAAATGGGATAAAACATATTTAGTGATAGTCCTGGGCTTCTCTGATCAGAGGTACGAACCAAACCCCAAAAAGAAAAATATTTGTTTTTTTTTTTTTTTTTTTCAATGTCTGATTTTATCTTTTGGCCATGGAATTTCAAGTTTGGTTAAACATAAGAGTTTCTTAAATCATTTTCTTATTTAAACTTTGCATGGAGATTTTGAATAAATCATTGATTGCCTTTCATTTGAGAACATACCCACAAGAATGAAAGAGACTTGTTTTTGAGTTTTTACTCGGGTCTTATTTTTAAAGTAATTAAGCGGGTACGTCGTTATGGAAGTTATAAAATAAAAGGGTATGTGCATTTTAGGTTTAGAAAGCTTGTTGTTTGAAGATATTTGTTTCGTCCATGCTAGCTGTTCAAATCCATTTCTTTCTATTGATGCTCTTGAAGTTTTAAGAACTTGCAATCTTGCAAATGTTATATCTTATAGATTGTCGTCATTTACAACTTTTTGGGGAAAAAAAAAAATGTTGATAGAAACAACTACAGCAAAATTTTATTTCGAAGCATTTTCTTTAAATCTATCTATTAATATGGATATTATCTTTTGAAGGTCACTTATGGATTCATGCTGCCAGTAAGGTTCCTAATGATGCCACAAACAAAGAGTTGGAATACTACCTAGGGAAATTTATGCTTGAATAGAAGTAATGATTGTTTCCGGAACTTTATCTTGTTTCAAGAGTTTTAGGTACTCAAAATATGCTGCCTTTGATGACATTTTATTTAGTTGAATTTTCCCCTTTTATCTCTAGAAACATGGAAACAGAAAACAGAATTACTACTATACTAGGTTCCAGCACCTGAGCACTTGTTTTATATAAGTAATGTTATTATTATTTTTTTTAATTATTTTTTAATTTTTTAATTTTTATTATTTCTATCCTCCAATGGTCTACAATGGATATTTCAAAGGGAAAAAAAAGTGTGTCGCAAGGGAAGATAGCTTTTTGGTAAAATAGAAAATCGTGTTCCTTGTTTAATTTGTTTTTGTGGGTAAAAAGACCATGCTATTGAATTGAGGGAAAGTTTCAGTTGAACTAGGAATAACAACGTCAATTTGGAAGCTTTTTTTGTGGATTCTCTATCCCCTCTCTCCCCCATAAATTATTGCAGATACAAATTTTAACAATTTTGTGTGCTTTCATTGACTATATAGGTTGTATCGTTATATGTCTTGGACATGCAGAATTAGCAGGCTGGGTGATGATAATTGCAAGGGGACTGACATTTTTTTATTTAACATGTAAAGATGTTATTATTTTCCACGTCTCTTAAATACTAATTTATGAATAATGCAGGTCTGGCGGGAAGCACAGACTGATTTTTGTTGGTTCTGTGAGCAACCATAAGAGTGACTTCTTGCATAACTTTTAAGGATGCATCATTACACAAATAAACTCTCTTTTCTTTGATTAACGTAAAAGTTGTTAATTCGATTAGAGATGCGTGGCTACGAATGTGTCTCTAACTTGGCAAAGATGGTAAACTATGTGCAAATATTTACTATATATTTGAATGTTTGTTTTCTTCATTCTAATTCTTTGACTTGGCAAACTTATAAACCTCTTTCAAAAATATGAGGTTGCAGTTAGAGCCTAGAGGTCTCAGATCAATTGAAGGTCCATTGCTATTAAAATTCCTAATCTGGCTCAAGAGATCTATTTTCCTTGATTTATTGTTGCACTAGGTCATTATGATTGTTAGGGGGATGCATCATTTTTCCAAAACTGATTTCGCTTCCCTTTCAAGTTAAAAAGTTTGCTACTTTTATTCTGATATTATTTTTTCCTAAAGATTTATTCGATATGAATTGTGTAGAGATGATTTTCTTTAGTCACTGAAATGCTTAAAAGTATATGATATCACATTGAAACACAACACAAGATTGCTTTTATTGGATCAGAAAAATGGATCCCCAGAACGAGTAATGTTACTAGCTCTATAAACATGTTTCTAGTTCAAAACCAATAGGAATTTACATCAATTGATTTTTTCCATTTTAAAATGCCAGCTCAATCTTGAAAATGTGTTTTTTAGAACATTTGGACAAGATATTTATTGTTGCAACCTGCTACAGATGAGGAACAGTCTTTTTTCTCGGAGGGCATTTATATGGTTTTATTCGCTATAGAAGCTCGCCTTACGTTGATCTATTAGGCCTTATTGAAAGTTCGTGTATTCATATTTCATTCTTGTGTATAAGGTTTTGCAGTATTGTTTTATCCTTGTATTATCTTGTGGTTTGCAGACAAGGATGGATTGGTGCAAATGTGGATAAAAAAGCAGTGAAATGGATCAATACAGACATCTTCAAAATATGCAGTAAAGTATCATTCTTCAACGTGCGTGATATAATTACAGTCATTGCACTTGCATATTCCTAAGCGCGGTGATTAAATTGAAAGTAACCACATCAGTTCGTTTAAAAGAAAATTCAAATCGAGAAAATACTGTGAGAAAATGTTTAAGTGGAAGAACGAAGCAAACAATTAGAGAGGAATTAAGAGAAAAGGCATGAGTACGTTTTTGTTAGACATTGTTTCTTTGTGAAGCAGGTCCTCTTGTCTTTAGTTTGTTTTTACAGATCTTCTATGTTGCGCCTTGGGAACAATATTTTTATGCTGCATGCGTTCTTTTACTACCTAAGCCTTTGAACAGAGGAATTAAGAGACAGAGGCGCCAGCATGTATATTGTTGTGGCCTGGAAAAGGCTCTGGACCTCTACAAACTTCTTGATTCTATTTTTGTTCCTCATTGTTTCCTTTGGAAGCAAGTCGTCTTGTCCCAACTCTTCTGTTTCTTTGTGTTTAGAGATGTTCTATTTTGACCCTAGCAAAACCTTTTTGGTTTTTTGTGTAATTATTTTACTAGCTAAGCCATTTTTATTGATGTCAAAGTCGTCAGCCTGTGCTTTGCCTTGGAATTCTTTCATTATTTTTTGCTTCAACATAATTTAATTGAAGTATCTTTTTTATCCTATTCTTTACTTTTTTTTTTTTTTTTTTTTTTTTTTTTTTGGTATGGCTTGATTATTTAAAGTGTTCTTAAAGTTTCAATATAACTTCATTGTAATATCCATGTCTTATTCTACTATCATCGATTAAGGTTTCTCCTACAAGGAAATACATTTTTCAATATATTTTTTTGATTTCTTGATTATTTAAAGTGTCTATGATCAATGCACTGTGATTGTGTCCTTTTTGGCATAAGTAAAACTACTCTCTGTGTGGTTGCAGGGATAGTCTAGCGTAATATCTCACTTAATTCCACCTCAAGGTGTACAGTTCGAACTTCCTTATCTTTAAGTTCACAAAAAAAAAAAAAAAAAACTATTTTTTTTTCATAAAGAAAAATGTGACTGTTTTTACTGTTGAAATATGTTAAACTAAAGAAATTCCACTCTAAAATGAGATTATCTTTTTCTTCCATCAGATTAAATTTTACATTAGGATTTGTTCTTGTTTTATTTTCAATTCTAAAATTTGTTGTGAGGAAATTCTGTGGAATGGTAAGCCAACTTTTCCCCACCAATGGTGATAAGGCCAAGGATCCGGTTGTAGTTCCTGTGGTCTAGTTACAGAGAGTGGATAAAGAGGTTCAAGGAGGTTTTAAATATTTTAATGCAACACATTGTGATAAAGGAAGGCAAGTCTACATGTGTGGAATCAACAAATAGAGCTCAAATGGTCATTTTGATTCAAGTTCAGCCATGTAATTGAAGAAGTCATGTCAACCATGCAATCCATGCAAATGGGCGTGCTTTTTGGAGGATTTGATTAGTTTGAACCAAGCTGTTTGATTCCTAATTAGTTGTCCACGTTTTTGGGTTAATTGGTCAAGAATTAGTTAGTTTCCTTTTTCTTATAATGGGTGTAAATGGTTGGAAAATAAAGCCAAACAATTAAGTTAGTTTCCTTTTTACTTTTAGTCTAAAATTATTAGTTAGTTTCCTTTTCTTTAGCTTAGCATATTCTAGGAATATTATTGTAATCCTTAGCCTATATAGGCCTTATTTTCAGATCAATAGGAACTTTTTGGCAATTTTATTCACTTTTGTGATTTATCTCTAAGTTTTGTTGAACTAATCGAGCTTATCAAGACTTTGTCTTGTGGTGTTCAAGTTCGACTTATCAAACGGTTCCCCACCACCGTTTATGGCGTCTACGACAATACCAAGGTTCTTGTTGGCGGGTTGACATTGGGTCGCGGTCATCTATACCAAGGTTTGTGTCACGATTCAAGTAACGGGTTGAGATTTCACATCCAAACCTGATCGTAGAACGTTCTTGGGTTCCTTTTCATTGTTGGGTCTCGTTATTCTTGGTAGGGTTCGCATCATTTGGTATCAGAGTCAAGTTCTAATCTCAGATTTATCTATTCTTTAAATTTTCTTTTTGTTCGAATCCTAGTTTATTTCAGTTTCAGATTTTGTAAAAATAAAATTAAAAAAAAATCAAAAAAATAAAAAAAAGTAAAAAAAAATCCAGATTATCAAAAGTAGAAGGATCCAAAAAGAAGAGAAAGAAAGAAACCAAAAAAAAAAAAAATCGAATTAAAAAAAAAGGTCAAAAAAAAAAAACGAAAAAAAAAATAGAAAGGTATACGAATCATGATTGTTATTTTTTAAAACCATTGATAAGCTTGGATTGACTGTCATTCACGAATCTTGATTGATGTTTGTATTAGTTTGATAAGAACTCAAGAGGATTTCTAAGAGTGAATTGTGAGGACTTGAGTGACATCTTATTGTGTGCAAATACGAGTGTGTGTGAAACCATTATTCGAGTGAAACACGTGAGGGAGTGAATTGGTGAGGTCCTTTATTACTAACTTTGTTTTTGCAGCAATCACGTCTCACAGTAACAATACCGATGGTGCCACGGATCCGAAGTTGTTTATAGAAGCCATGATGGGTGAGATGAGGCGTGTGATGAGGTTGGAATTAGAGCAGATTAATGAGCGGATAGATCGGATGGAGAATACACGTGTGGAGCAGCCACAACCTGCTCCTAATGTGCGAAGAAGGGAAAGAGTACAACCAAGACATGAAGCGGAGGACTATGAGGAATTCAATGAGGGTGGTTTTGAAGAGGAGGATGAAAGACATTCGGTGGGCAGCGTTAGGAGGTTTGGACGGGTTTGAGGAGATAGGAATAGGGTGGATAATGGTTTGGGCAGTATTAAGATGAAAATTCCATCATTTCAAAGAAGAATGAACCCGAGGCGTATTTAGAGTGGGAGAAGAAGGTGGAGTTGGTGTTTGAGTGCCACAACTACTCCGAAATGAAAAAGGTAAAACTTGCCGCTATTGAGTTTTCTAACTATGCTATTGTTTGGTGGGATCAGTTGATGCTCAACAGGAGGCGAAATGGCGAGAGACCAGTAGGCACTTAGGAAGAGATGAAGGACATCATGCGGAAACGATTTGTGCCAAGCCACTATTATCGGGACTTGTACCGAAAGTTGCGAAGATTGGTGCAAGGTAATAAAAGCGTGGAAGACTACTATCAAGAGATGGAGGTAGCCATGATTAGAGCCAATGTGGAGGAGGACGGGAGGCTACCATGTCACGCTTTTTGGCTGGTTTAAACCCCGAAATTGCAAACCAAGTGGAGTTGCGTGAGTATGTAGAGTTGGATGAGATGTACATATGGCCATCAAAATTAAGCACCAACTAAAAAGGAGGGGTAGCAGCTCACTTGGAGTACAAGGTGGGGGATCCTCTTGGAGGCTAAATTTTGCTAGAAGGGAGGAAAGGCAACCAGCCCCAATCAAGCCAAAAGTGGATCCAAAACCAGAAGTAGCCGGTTGCCAAACTCAAGGTAAAACTGAACAAACTACTACTTGCAATCATGAAATTAAATGTTTTAGGTGCCAAGGAAGAGGACATATTGCAAATCAATGTCCAAACAAGCGAGTAATGGTCATGCGGGAGAATGGCGAAATTGAAATCGAAACTGAAGATGATATCGAGTCTATACCGCCATTGGAGGATGCTGACGATGAGGAGTATGCAGCCCAAGGTGAATTGTTAGTGGCTAGAAAAGCGTTAAGTGTGTAGGTTAAGGAGGACGAAGATGTATAACAGGAAAACATCTTTCACACTCGGTGCCACGTGAATAACAAGGTATGTAGTGTTATTATTGATGGTGGGAGTTATACTAATGTTGCTAGCACTATGATGGTAGAGAAATTGGGGTTGCCTACACAAAACATCCTAGGCCTTATAAGTTGCAATGGTTGAACAATAGTGGTGAAATTAAAGTGAGTAAACAGGTGTTGATTGCATTCCGCATTGGAAAATATGAAGATGAGGTGTTGTGCGATGTGGTTCCGATGCAAGCAAGCCATTTGTTACTTGGTAGGCCATGGCAATTTGATAGGCGTGTGAACATGATGGATTCACAAACAAACACACATTTGAATTTAAGTAAAGAAATGTCACTTTGTACCTATGACTCCAAGACAAGTTTATGAAGATTAAGTGAGGTTACAGCAGGAAAGTGAAAAAGAGATTGAGAATGAAAGGAAAAAAAGAGAGAATGAAAAAGACAAGAGAGAAAAAACGACAATGAGTGAAAAGGGAAAGCAAAACGAAAAAGAAAGTGAGAACTCAAGTGAAGTGGAAAAGAAAAGGGGAAAAAGAGCTTGATTGCGAGGGCAAGTGAAGTGAAGAGGGCTTCGTTTTCAAAACAGCCAATGATTATACTATTGTACAAGAGGCTTTAAACATTAACACACTTGACACTTCTTTGCCTAGTGCTATTGTCTCTCTTTTGCAGGATTATGAGGATGTCTTTCTCGAGGATGTACCACAAGGATTACCACCTATTCGAGGGATTGAGCATCAAATTGATTTTGTGCGTGGAGCATCTATACCTAACGACTAGCCTACCGAACCAACCCCGAGGAGACAAAAGAATTACAAAGGCAGGTGAGTGAATTGTTGGAAAAAGCACATGTAAGAGAAGCATGAGTCCATGCGCCGTTCCGATAATTTTAGTTTTAAGAAGGATGGGACATGGAGGATGTGCATTGATTGCCGAGCTATCAATAACATAATGGTAAAGTATCGACATCCTATTCCTCGCTTAGATGATATGCTTGATGAGTTGCATAGTTCATGTGTGTTTTTGGTTATTATCAAATTAGAATGAAAGGAGGTGATGAGTGGAAAATTGCTTTTAAAACTAAACATGGTTTATATGAGTGGTTAGTCATGTCTTTTGGTTTAACTAATGTACCTAGTACATTTATACGCTTAATGAATCATATTTTGAGACATTTTATTGGCAGATTTATTGTAGTCTATTTCGATGATATCCTTATTTATAGCAAAAACTTGGACGAACATGTTATGCATTTACAATCAGTTTTGGATGTGCTTCGAAAAGAAAAATTGTATGCGAACATGAAGAAGTGTATCTTTTGCACCGATAAGCTTGTGTTTCTTGGTTTTGTTGTGAGTGCACAAGAGATTCAGGTTGATGAAGAGAAAATAAAGGTAATTCAAGAGTGGCCAACACCCACAAGTGTAGGCATGTGCAAAGTTTTCATGGGCTTGTTAGCTTTTATAGGAGGTTTGTGAAAGACTTTAGCAGCATTGCCGCACCATTGACTGAAGTCATCAAGAAGAATATCAGATTCAAACGGGGCGAGGAACAAGAAAAGGCCTTTCAATTACTTAAAGATAAATTGACCAATGCACCTTTACTTGCTTTACCCGATTTCACTAAGACATTTGAAATTGAATGTGATGTTTCAGGTTTTGGGATAGAGCAGTCTTGATGCAATGAGGAAGATTAATTGCGTACTTCAGTGAAAAGCTAAATGGGGTAACACTAAATTACCCAACTTATGATAAGGAGATGTATGCATGGTTCGAGCCTTAGAGATATGGTAGCACTATCTTTGGCCTAAAGAGTTTGTAATTCACACTGATCATGAGTCCTTGAAGCACTTGAAAGGACAACACAAGTTGAGCAAGCGTTGTGCACGATGGGTGGAGTTCCTTGAGACATTTCCATATGTCATCCGATATAAATAAGGTGAGGAAAACATCGTTGCCGATGCACTTTTTCGAAGGTATGTGTTAATTTCTATTCTTGATGCGAAATTACTTGGTTTTGAGCAGATTAAGGAGTTATATTCTTTGGACCATAACTTTAGAGAATAGTATAGAATGTGTGAGAAAAATGCTATTGGAAAATTTTTTAGACATGAAGGGTATCTTTTTAGGGAAAATAAGTGGTGTGTGCCTAACTGTTCATTGAGAGATTTGTTAGTCAGAGAATCCCATGGTGGAGGGTTAATGGGACATTTTGAAGTCCCCAAGACATTGGCTATTTTGTAGGACCATTTTTATTGACCACACATGAAAAGGGATGTAGAGAGAATTTATGGCAGATACGTCACTTGTAGGTAGGCAAAATCTCAAGTGCAATCTCATGGATTATACACCCCACTCCCTATACCTAGTGAGCCTTGGATTGATATTTCTATTGATTTTGTTTTGGGTTTACCTAGGTCTAAGCGTGGACGTGATTCTATCTTTGTGGTTGTAGATAGATTTTCTAAGATGACACATTTTATCCGATATCATAGAACTAATGACGCTTTACATGTTGCAGATTTGTTCTTTAAGGAAATTGTGAGGTTACATGGTATGCTTAGGACCATTATTTCATATAGGGATGCGAAGTTCTTAAGTTACTTTTGAAAGACCTTATGGTGTAAGTTAGGTACAAAGTTTTTGTTTTCTACTACTTGTCATCCACAAACTGATGGTCAAACCGAAGTAGTAAATAGGACTTTGTCAACCTTGTTGCGGGCTATCATTAAGAAGAACATTAAGACTTGGGAGGAGTGTTTATCACATGTTGAGTTTGCTTATAATTGTACTGTTTATTTTGCTACTAAGTTTTCACCTTTTGAAATTGTTTATGGTTTTAACCCTTTGACTCCATTGGATTTATCTCCATTACCTTTATCTGAGCGTGTTAACTTGGATGGACAAAAGAAAGCTGAATTTGTTAAGCAGATACATGAGAAAGCAAGGCTCAACGTTGAGCGAAGAACGGAGCAATATGTTAATCAAGCCAACAAAAGGTGTCTTAAGCTTATTTTTGAGCCCGGTGATTGGGTTTGGTTGCATATGCGCAAGGAAAGGTTTCTGAATCAAAGGCGCTCAAAGTTGCTTCCACGAGGAGATGGACCGTTTCAAGATCTTGAGCGCATCAATGACAACACTTACAAATTGACTTACCAGTTCAGTATAAATTAGTTCAACTTTTAACGTTTATGATTTAAGTCCTTTTGATACAGGTAAAGATTTGAGGGCAAATCCTCTTCAAGAGGAGGGGAATGATAAGGCCAAGGATCCGGTTCTAGTTCCTGTTGGTCCAGTTACAAGAACGCGGGCAAAGAGGTTTAAGGAGGCTTTAAATATTTTAGCACAACATATTGTGATAGAGGAAGGCCAGTCTACATACGTGGAATCAACAAATAGAGCTCAAATAGTCAATTTAATTCAAGTTCAGGTTTCGATGGGAGATCTCGACCCGTTGCTTGAATCATGAAACGAACCTTGATATAGATGACCGCAACTCAATGTCAACCTGTAAACAAGAACCTTGGTATTGTCGTAGATGCCACAAACGGTGGTGGAGAACCATTTGATAAGTTGAAATTGAACGCCACAAGACAAAGTCTTGATAAGTTCGATTAGTTCAACAAGAACTTAGAGATAAATTACAAGAGTGGATATAATTGCCAAAAAGTTCCTATTGATCTGAAAATAAGGCCTATTAATTTATATGCTGAGGATTACAATAATATTCCTAGAATATGCTAAGCTAAAGAAAAGGAAACTAATCTAATAATTTTAACCTAAAAATAAAAAGGAAACTAATTTAATTGTTTGGTTTTATTTTCCAGCCATTTACACCTATTATAAGAAAAAGGAAACTAACTAATTCTTGATTAATTAACCCAAAAACGTGGATAACTAATTAGAGAATCAAACAGCTTGGTTCAAACAAATTAAATCCTCCAAAAAGCACGCCCATTTGCATGGATTGCATAGCTGACGTGACTTCTTCAATTACATGACTGAACTTGAATTAAATTGACTATTTGAGTTCTATTTATTGATTCCACACATGTAGACTTGCCTTCCTCTATCACAATGTGTTGTGCTAAAATATTTAAAGCCTCTTTAAACCTCTTTGCCCGCGTTCTTGTAATTGGACCAACATGAACTAGAACCGGATCCTTGACCTTATCAAATTGGGTACAAATTTTATACCCTCAAATTTCAATCAATGAAAAGAATGAGTGGAGGGCCACCATACTAATGACTTTAAATGTCTAATATTTCAGAATTTGAAACAACCTTGAATAATTTACGTTCTATACAATTTATATTATTATTTAACTTCTTTAATCTCTTATTTTTTGCGGTTAAGTTACTCAATATTTAGTATTATTTATTTTTATGTTCCATTACTGTTTTTGTGTGCTTTTACAGTCTAATTTCTTGCACTATTGTACATAAAATATTGTCATTTTTGGCAATTATTTAGAGATTTATGCAAGACCATGAGAATAAAACGTCTCCACAACTACCGAAGCACTATTTTTTTCCCCTCTTAATGGAAAATCTATGGTGTTTTATTCTTTTAAAATAGAATTTTGTGTTATGTAGAGTGTACATTGTTGAAGTTAAGCAAATGTGAATGTGAAATGAGTTTTTTTTTTTTTTTTTCCTTCTAATTTTTAGTTAAGTTTAGATGAGGTTGTTAGCTATAATTTTAAAATTAATCTAAGAAAAATGAAATACATAATCATAATTATTATCTTGGTAAGATTTTATTCTCCAAAATTGAAATACATATTCTCTATTTTATCCATGAAATACCCAGGCGTTCGCTTCTTAAACTAGTGCATTTGAAAAGAACCCTTAGAAGGAAAAAAGAATAAAGAAAGGACACGTGGCCAAAGATGAGGGTGGAGGAAAACAGTGACAAATCTTTGCTGTTTGATAAGATGTTACAGTCTAGTTGGAAATAGATAAATAAAATAAAGTAACATAAAAAAACAATAAAATTTTCTTAATTTGTTTTAAAAAATATATTTTTAGTTAAAAAGTTGCCATCTGCTGAGCTTAGAATTCGTCACGTAGTGGGCTTAGAGTGGAGTATAAAAGGTGCTATTATAGTCTTTTTATAATAGGTAATAGAAGACTAATTAGAGAGCATGAGCGAAATAAGAAAACAAAACTTCACATGACAAGTGCTAGAAGCGTCATGTAATATCATAATAAGTCGGACGAAGATATTATAAAAGTGTCATTCACTATTTTAATCTATACATTAATAGAAACGTCAATTGATTGTACTGTTTTTGTTCAAAACGATTCTTTTTGGATGAAATCAGTTTTTTTTTTGTCCTTTTCTTTTCTTTTTTCTTTTGTTTTTCACCCTGCAATTTTATTTTTTCATTTTAGTCCTTTTAAAATAGTTTTTATTTTTTAGTCCTTCATTTCTTTTTTTTCTTTTTCACCCTAAAACTTAATCATTTTCTCATTTTAGTCACTTTCTTATATTGGTTCTTTCTTCTTCTTCTTCTTCTTCATTTTAGTCCTTTTATCATATTTGTTTTTAAAAAAATCTTTAAATTATTTTTAAAAATTTTTCTTTTTATATTTTTGCTATTAATTTACTTTATTTATCTATCCCGCACAAGTGAGCACACACCACTTTAGTACTTTCTTTCTTCTTTTTTTTCTTTCACCCCATTTTTTTTATTTTAGTCTTTGTTTATGTATTGGTCTATTTCTAACATTTAGTACTTTTATTTTCTTGTCTATTTTTTTTACTATATATTTTCTTCTATTTAGAAAAATTTTGTCAAAGAAAACTCAAAATTAGTTTTTTTTTTGCCCCAATGTTTTTTCATTTTCTTATTTTAGTTCTCTTTTTATGTATTACTCCATTTTAACATTTTAGTCATTTTTATCTTTTTGATCTTTTTTAATGTCTCTTATTTTATTTTTAGTATTTTGTTGATTTCTTTTTTGTCTATTTTTCACTTTTATATTTTTTATTCAGATAAATTTTCTCAATTATATCCAATAATATGCATCACACATGCTTTTTAATTAGTAGGCAATAAAGAATAAAAAATTAGATTATAGTATAGAAACTAAAATGAGGGAGTGCCTGAAGCACCTCTCCATCAGTGATGCAAGGTGTGTGTGTGTGTGGTGTTTTTTTTTTTTAATTAATTAATTAATTTTTTTTTACTTTTATATTTTATTATTTTTACTTGTATTTCTAATTGTTTCTCATCGCCATAATATCTGCAAACGAACATGCTAGTTCCACCTCTAATTTGAATTTAACTTTGTTTTTCAAATTTAAATGTAGAATTATATGTATTTTTTTAAAAATTACAGTACAAAGAAAGTTATAAGATTTAACATATGTAAAATTAATATTAATCACATTAAAGAATTCTTCCAGAAACCAAATTAAGGAGAAAAGAAAAGGGGGGGGGGGGGGGGGGGGGGGGAGGGAAGCAAACAAGCTGTTGAAAAGGGGGAAAAAAAAAGTAAGAAGGCAATTGACTTCTCTCTTATTTTTCTTCTTCTTTTACACACATTTTTGTAGTTCAAATTGCAACATATAATCAGTTGAATATTTGTACTATCATAATTTTCTTTATTAATAGATTCATTCATTCTGAAAAATAAATAAAATAAAAGGTAAAAAAAAAAAAAAAATCACCAGCTGTGCTTGAACGAGTAATTACCTTTAGAAGACATATCTATATATATATATGTGTGTGTGTGTGTGTTTTTTATTCATTCGTTTTTCTCTTTTCTTTTGTTAATAAAGGGGCTTAGTATGTATTAATTCTCATATCTTTGACATCTACATTCCTTCAACGACCATGTTATTTTTCAACTAATTGGTCAAAAAAAAATTTTAAATTATTAAAATTTGGAGACAGTTAGTTTTTGAAGAAGATTTGGAGACAATTTTAAGGGAACTCTCTTTAGCTTCAAGCTTTTCTTTGATTATTGTAATTATTAATATTTTATTATGGAATTCAGATTTGATCTAGATTAAATGAGCAAGCACGTACACACGAATGTGGGGCTCCAATTTTGTTGAATGTAAATAGGAAGAGGAATTTTTACACTACTTCCCCAATCAAAATTTAAATTGTGGTCACAAACACAAACATAACTTAATTAATAATTATTCGATGTTTGATTTTATCATAAAATATAACATTCAATTCTTCATTTTAAATTTTCTTAAAATACAAAAGAAAAAAAAATTTTTTTTTACAGCAGTAAGGATGTCTTTCAATCTTATACTCTCAAGATGTTTCCACACATGTAAAACTAACTATCTTTTTAATAGAAATAGATCAGTTGAGTCATGTATTCTTTTTTTATTTTTTTGGGAAAACTAGAGTAAATTTTATTCAATCAAGGAATAGTCTACTTTGACAAAAGATTGGATAAATAAAGGAATAGAATCCAACCACAAGAAATCTAAAGATTGTGAATTAAGTCAGGCCAGTTTTGTTCCATTGATGTGATCCGAACTTTCTTCTATAAATTGTAGGGATGAGACTGAAATGACATCAATAATTTTTTTATTTTATTTTTATCATAAGAAAAAACTTATAATAATGATTCGGATCCTAATATAAATAAGACAAAAAAAGATATATAAATGTAGATACTCGGATTCTTCTAAATTATCGGCCATAAAAAAAATAAATTTTTTAAAATACTATATCTTAACTCGCTAAGTGTAAAATATGTCTATTAGAAAAGGAATTATGGATTTATACCATCTAGGCAATAAATTTTTTATGTTATGCTCTTTCAATTCTACCAAAAAAA
The DNA here is from genome assembly GCA_025413485.1 of Ficus microcarpa. Lineage (NCBI taxonomy): Eukaryota > Viridiplantae > Streptophyta > Magnoliopsida > Rosales > Moraceae > Ficus > Ficus microcarpa. Next base: position 3,321,946 of record CM046378.1, read on the forward strand.
GTTGGTCAAAAAAATTCTGTGAAGAGAAAATTCTGATATTAATTATTAAGACATAATTACTATAAAATTCTAATTTACTTCCTATCATGTTAACATGCCAACTCAACCGCCAAATGAGGATCACTTGGATGCAATTGAAATTCCCATGGTTAGTATAGGAAGTTTCTCAAACCGCAAAAATGGTAATCATTATTCACAGAGAATCTACTTATTCGTAATCGGAGTGGACATGAATCGAAATGAGAACGATTTGGAGTGGACATGATTTGAAATGAGAATTTGGAATCCGAATAAGTTGTTTACTTGGTTCTAAGATTTGAAATTGGAGTCACTATAAATCTTATTTATGCGTTTACTTAAACCCAGAATTAGAATGAACTATTGTAAATTTACTTATACATTCCTTTATTTATTGTGTTTTCAAAAATTAAAAAAAAATGATTAATTTTTTTAATTTATTATCATTTTTTTAAACAAAAGTAAAATAATTATTGTAATATTAAGGCAATAAAATTAAATTGTGTAATTTTTTATTTTAAAAATTAAAAAGAGGAAAAAAAATGAATTAAAATAAGTAAAGTATAAAAAAAATATAAAAATAGAAACATAATAATATATTATGATAAAAAAGTTCTTTATTTACTCTTATAATTTTAATACTAATTAGGATAGTCATATAATATTAAGTTAATAAAAATATATTATATTTAGTTGATAAAAATAATTAATATATGTTATTATTTTTTAATACAATATTTTGTAAATAAACTAAATATAAAATGGTAATTTAATGTTAATAGTATGAATGAGAATCACAATCTGAAGGGGCACATGGGATTGCCAATCTCATTCCTCAATTCTAAATTGGTGTGGGGTCAATTATTCTTACTTATATTCTAAGGGGGCAAAAAAAAAAAAGAATAAGTAAACAATGAATTGACTTCCATTCTCCACTTCTATTTCCTATTCTTAACAAGTAAACATGTCATAAATGAGTTGTATCCTTCAAGGAGGATGGTTCTTCATTAATTCCTCACCATTAGATATAAAATGGACGGTTCTCAATGACGAAGGACAATTCATGAATATATTTAAAACCTGTGTTAGAGTGGCAGCCGGTATTTTGAAGACCTGAAGAAGTGAAAACTTTTGAGAACATTTTGTAATAAAAATTATGAAGTAGGAAACGGTAAGAGTGTGCCAAAAGGAGATATGCTTGTCGGCTCGTGGCAAACTCCACGGTTTCACTTTCTTGAAGAGCCGTTTAAAAAGCGGAAAACACAAATGAGATCAGTAATAGCCGGGCAGGCAGGTGGGTCCCATATCTATAGCAATTTCCAAATGTGGAGTCTGCCACGTCAAGAAGAGCTAAGCAGGGTTGAGAAGAAACGGAGCTACTTAGCATTGCTCCAGCCAAAAGTGTTTACATTTATTGTCTTTTTAGTATAATAAAAAGTACTTATTCTCAATCATCAACCCAAAAAAAATGAAAAATCAATTACAATTTCTTCTTATTTATAGGGGATAAATGTCAATTAGTCATTACTAATTAATTCTCATTTCTAGCACTTATACTTTGTCTTAACATACATACAAAAGCCAAGAATACTTTTAATAAACCCCTTCATACTTTTAATTATTGTTTTAATTTTAATACCATCCAATAATTTTTTTATATAATATTTCAACTTTTATCTAATATGCTAATATCTAAACACTTAGATATCCATCAAATATCGAACAACCTGAATATAAACAAACAAGCGTGAGGACACGTAATTTCAACTACTTAGGTTCGAAAAGTTGCGTTTTTGGCATTCTAAAAAAGATGTCATGTTCTTTGTGAGATAATGCTATATATTCATGACTTGAAAGCTTGTTATGTTGTGGTTTACTCTGCCATCATTTCCAGCCTACGGCGACAAGATACTTGACAAAAATTGACCAAATTTGAACCATTGCAAATTACAGCCTCCACCAGGTCACCCTAATCTCTTCACCGAAAGTAACCAATCTCTAGTCTTCCAACAATCGACACCTGTTCTGCAGTCAGCACTCAACAACATCCTTTTCAGCACAAGATGTGAAACTTGTCTTCCACGTTGGGATGGGATCGTCCTTCTTGAAGGACTATAAATATATCTACATATATATTTTAGCAAAGGTCCATTGTCATCCCGTTTTCTACTCTTCCCGTACCTTTTCTTAATAATTTTTTTTTAATGATTGAATTATGCACAAGTAAAATTTACTTTTATTAAGGATTTTTTTTTAAATTAAAAAGTAGCTATCACCAATTTAAAAGTAATAAAGTATTTTTTAAAAATATTAATATACCTCTTCAATATAATCTAAAATACTAAACCTAATTAATAATAACCGGAGAAAGACTTCAAAACAAAACAAATAAACAAAGAATAGAGTATAGCTTCAGAGCAAGAGGAACAGAAACAGTAAATGAATTTTTTTTTTGTATTAAAAAAAAAAAAAAGAAAGTTGTCCACAAAAATTCCTTTTATAATTCTTTGATGGTCCACCATGTTCAAACCTCCAACCCGAAGTTGAGGTATATTGATTATCATCTATCTCAATTGCTGCAGGGTTGAACAGTATTGATTTGCAGCGTGGTTTTTCCTATTAAAAAAAAAAAAATATATAAAAACCTTTTTCGCATTTGGATTGTTGTATTGCTTTTTATTTTTTTATTTTTTTGGTTTTTCATATCAGCGGAAATACCAAATGAAAAGCATGAAATATTTCAATGGGAAGAAGAACGAAAGAAAATGTGTGATTTACATAAAGAAGAAGGAGGAGAAGAAGAACAAGAAATAAAATGAAAGAAAACAAAACTTACAAAAAGTTATTTATTAACTAAGTTCTATTTGTGACCACAAATTAATTTTTGTTTCAAGGAGGTGGTGTTAATGATCCCCTTCCTATATATTTACTTCAGTAAACAATTGGAGCCCCAAATTCATGTGTACGTGCTTGCATATTTAACATGGACCGAACCTGAAATCCATATTATGAGGATAATAATAATAGTAACTAGAGAAAAGCTTGAGCTCAAGAGATTTCCGTTAAAGTTGTCTCCAAATTTTAAAAGTTTGATTTTAAATTTTTTTACGCCAATTAGATAACAAATAAAACGATCGTTGCAAGAATGTAAATGCCAAAGATATGTAAATTAATGCCTACCCAGCCCTTTTTTTCAACCAAAAAAAAAAAAAAAAAAAAAAAAAGAAGTAAAGGAAAGGAATACGTAAAAGACAAACGTATATATAGGTGCCTTTAAAGGTAATTACTCATTCAAATACAGCTGAAGATTTTTGTTTTAGAGAGAATGCATCTATTACCAAAAAAAGCTTACGACAATATAAAGAGTGGTGTTGGGAACATAAAAATTTTAATTTCAACTTATGTGACGGTGAGTTATTATATTTTTGTTGATAAATATAATCAATTAATATGATAATCTTTTAAAAACATATCAATAAAATAATGATAATTTACATGCTATATAAGTTGATGTTTAAAGGTTAAGATTGAAGTTGAGAT
>CM046378.1:3325603-3401259 GCA_025413485.1 Ficus microcarpa
CTCTAGTATTTTTTTTAATACAAATGCAATGTGCGTTGGAACATCTTTCAATCACATAATATATCTCAAGAGAATTCTATTAGCTAATACAAGATGTACAATCAATGGTTGAATATCTTCGAGTTATAGTAGAGTTTAACGTAGTTATAACAGCCCTCTCACTGTCAGAATAAGAGCTTTCAATCAAAAATCAACGTCAACATTGAGCTAATAATAGTCTGGTAAAGATCAAGCTCCTATTTGGATTATGGGTTTGAAAAATATATTCAAAAACTCAAGCTTTTAATGTGCAAGGCTTCTTGGTCTGCCTCACCTTGTATAGTTTGAGATATTTAATTGTCCATTCTGGGATGTGTTGCCTGACCCTGTGATTTTTTTTTTTTGTTTGAATTCAATTAAATTTCCTTCATGCCAAAGTGCTCAAACGAGACATAGGATATTCCCAAGTCTAGTACTATCTATATGGAAAGAGAGATAATAATATTCCTTGCAGGTACGGGTTTCGTGGACTTCGATCAAAATGGAGTGCAGATAAGGGATAATATTTGAAGATGGAGACAAGTCTTTTCCCGAATTGGATGCAACCCCACCTCATTCGTATATACATATTTCACATATATTTTTGTTATGTTTGTATGTATATTGAATTTTTAAAATTATTTAAATGATTTTAGAGAGGGGGGGGGGGGGGGGGGGGGACTAACTACGTTTTCACTAAAAAAAGAAGGAAATAAAATTAGTTAGTAACTGTGATTGACTAACTGTAGTTTACTACACGTTATTTCTTGTTTTAGTCTGCCTTCTTATTTTTTAATAAGATATTTTTGTGACTTCATTACTAAGGTTTAGTTTGCATGTGTTTAGAGTTTGATTTGTCTAGTGAAACCTTTTGATTTTGGTATAAATTTGTGGTGAATTTCTACTTTTTATTTTTTATTTTTTTTTTCGATATTATGTAATTTTAAGTATATAGGTGTACCAAACGGGAAAAATAGGGTGGGTATATGGGTAAGTTTCGATTGGAAAATCCCATTCCCCACCCTACTAGTGGACGTGGATGATTTTGAGGCTTGGATGGGGATGGAAAAGCAATCTTTGTTCCCACCCCGTGCAATATGTTGTCATCCCTATATGGAGTAGAACTTCAAGTAACCAAAAAGTTAAAAAAAAAACAAAACAAAACAAAAAAAAAAAAAATGATCACTATTGAAGACTTACATCAGTTCTGAAACTCTTAACATAGGAGAACGAATAATAATGGAGGAAAATAAATAATTGTTACACGCTGGGTCATTTCCCCCCACTTTAAATTGTTAGGTAAATTTATGAAATATTCATATTTAGAAGAAATAAAAATGAAGAAAAAGGTTAATACATAAACTTTCTAGATGAGGGAGTGAGAATAAATGATGCAACAATTAAATATCCGAATGAACGAACATATTCAATAGGATTTCGGACATCTTTAAGGTTAACTCGAAGATCAAAAAATTGAACTGTTTAAACTCAGAGATTTTTTTTTTCACTCCCAAAAAAAAAAAAAAAAAGGAAAAGAAAAGAAAAGAAAAGAAAAACTCGAAGAGAAGAGATCAAAAATTATAAGTACAATATTTGGGAATATGAGATTAACTCCCAGTTATACAAATATTTAACATGATCAATCTTAACACCAATACCTTTTAAAAAAATTCAAGTTAATTCAAACAATTATATTCCTTGCCTTTAAATCTGAGTTCGTTATTGAATAGTGAAGTCCCACATGAGAAAGAGATGCAAATCTCTTCTCTTAACCTTGTTATTTTTATAAGAAAGAATTATATATTTTTAACATGATCATGTAGAGGGAAAAAAATAAAAAGTCAGATTCGAAACTGGATATTATACTCTTATACTAAAGGAAAGGCCGTTTTCACTGTTCCTTCTACAGTGATCGGACGGATTTACCCTTGCTACAGTAGAATGACGCTTCTGCCCTTACTTTCTTCTCTGTTGGTTGGGTCGTCCACAGTCAATGGACAGTTTTGTCCTTTGTTCTTTCTTTCTCTCTCGAAGTCCATACGTCTGTCTCTCTCTCTCTCTCTATTTCTACTTTTCTTTCCTTCATTATTTTTGATAGACAGCTACTGCACTTTCTCTCTCCTCTCTTGGACAACGTTCCACCCTTTTCTCATGCTCACTTCCTCTCTCTCTCTCTTTCTTCTTTCTCTGCCGCCCATTATGCTGGCCTTTGTGTAGTACCAATGTTGTTTTATTTTATTTTATTTTCCCTTTTCTCTCATGCTTGCTTTCTCTCTCTCTCTCTCTCTCTCTCTCTCTCTCTCTTTTTCATTTCTTTTCTCTGCCGACTATTCAGCTACCCATTGTGCTAACTTTGTGTAGTACCAAAGTTGTTTTATTTTATTTTATTTTTCATTTTCTCTCATGCTTGCTTTCTCTCTCTCTCTCTCTCTCTCTCTTTCTCTTTCTTCTCTTTTCTCTACTGACTATTCTGCTACCCATTTTTCCTTTTCTCTCATGCTTGCTCTCTCTCTCTCTCTCTCTCTCTCTTTCTTCTATTTTCTCTGCCGACTATTCTGCTACCCATTGTGTAGTGTCATTTTTTCTCTCTATTATGAATGTTTCGGCTCTCTCTCTCTCCTGCTCGCTCTTTCATTTTTGGCTTTCAAAATCAGATTTTTTCATCTCCTTTTCTCTTCTCCACATCTGGTCTCTCTCTCTTTCTGCCAGTCTCTCTCTCTGTTTTTCTCTGTTTTTTTTTTTTTTTCGGATTTTCCGATTTCAAACTCTGTGTTCTAGCTCTTTCTCTCTCTACTGTTCTCTTCTTCTCTTCTTTTTCTTGAAAAATCTCTCTTTTTCTCTGTTTATTTCCTGCATTGTGGGTGATAGATTTTTCTCTTGAATGTAGGATTTTTCTGAATTTTTCCCCTTTATTTCTTGCGCTGTGGGTTTTTTCCCCCTTTATTTCTGTTGTTTTGGTTGGACTGTCTTTTTTTTTTTTCACCTCATTTTTTTGTGTTGATAGTGATCTGTATTGTTAATGTTTTAACTCTGCTTTCCTCCGTTTCTATCAATGTCTCTGTTTTTCTTCGTTTTTTTTTCCCCTGGAAATTTTCGATTTCAAATCGTGGTGGGATTTTTTTTTTTTTTTTTTTGTTGAGTTATTCTTGGAAAGCCTAAAAAATTGGAACTAAATATATGGTATGTAATTTTTTCTCTCTCAGAAATTTTTTGTACCGAATTTTTTTTTTTTGTATTTGATTTCTACATTTTTTTTTTTGCAGATTGTTAAAACGATTGTGGCAAAATGGATAAATGGAGGTGTCGAGTGGAGAATCGAGGATTTTTTTGCTTGCTATCTTCATATCATTGTAATTTTTGTGTTTTTCCCTCCCCGGGTAATGCTTGCTAAATTTTATTTGATGGATTTATTTCTCTGTTTTTGTTTTTGTTTTTTTTTTTTTTTTTTTTGTGGTTTGATTTTCTTATAAATAGAATTTTTTTAATGGTTGATATAGATTTGCATATTCGAATGGATTGTTAGAGTTTTTTATTTTTGACTTTTGTAGCTATAATTATATTAAGTTATCTGTCCTTTGCATTTAATGACTGCAGATTTTCAATCTGAGTGTTCTAATTGTAGTAGTTCGTATACGTATATATATTTTTTTCTTTAGGTTTGTAGCTGTAAGCAGCCTAGGTCATCTATCCTGTGCATTTAATCCTTCTAAATTTTTGATCTTCCTGTCCTCTGTTCTGATTGTGTTCTGATTGTATTACTTCATATATAAATGTGTAATTTAGTTTGTGACGATTGTTTTCAGTGAGATGTTTTATAATTGCAGCTTTTTCATTAATGGATTTGATTTGTAAAAGATTTGTTAAGTTTTGTGTTGTGTCTGTAAAAAAATTTATTGGGTTCTTGAACCGACTTAAAAAAAAACGAGAAACGTTTTCTCTTCTGCTGTTAGTGGAGTTGTTTTTATAGATAAACTCTCTTCATTTATTGTCTTATCTCCACCTTTTACCATTAAAGCTTCTCCACTATTCTTTTATCTTCTCTGGTTTACTTCATTGATTTCTCTTCAAAATTCCTCAGACGTCCTTTTTTCTCCAGGTACTATTGTTATTTAAAGCTATTGATTAATATTAATGATGGTTGTTTTTATTTTGTTCCTCTTTAATAATCGTTGGTGTGCTTTTATACTGTTTGAACTCTTTTATTGTTTTGATAGTAATATTGTAGGTATGTTTAAAACTGATCTCTCATTTTCCTCTTTTTTTCTCTGTGAGTTGTTTTTTCCCCTCTCTTTATTTTCTCCGTCTCTGTACTGTTGTAAAAGATTGTTGGTGTGGTTTTATACTGTTTGAACTTCTTTATTGTTGTGATAGTAATATTGTAGGTATGTTTAAAATTGTTTTGTTATTTTTCTGTCTCTTTCTCTGTGTTTTTTTTTTTCCTCTCTTTCTTTTCTTCGTCTCTGTACTGTTGTAAAAGATTTTCAAAAAAAATTTTTGACTTACAATTTCTACATGCTATGATGATTTCCATTCAAATATGTAATAATCCATACACTAGATTTTTGATTAATTTGGTGTATGTTGCTAATTATCATATTATTGATGATATTTGTTAAAAAACTATTATAGATTGTTTGACCATCTTAGTTCTTGCTGTGAATGTTTGGAATGTGTTTTTTTTTTGGCCCTCCGCTGCTTTATTTCACCATGTCTGCCAAGCCACCTTTTTTTTTTTGTCTTTTTCTTTTTTTTGTGATCGTTTTTTTTTTCCCTCTATTCTCTGCCTTCAGCCCTCTTTCTTTTTTCTATTTTTGTATTGTTGTAAAAGATTTTCAAAAAAATTTCTGACTTATAATTTCCACATACTATGATGATCTCCATTCAAGTATGTAATAATCCATATACCAGATTTTTGTTTAGTTTGGTGTATGTTGCTGATTGTCATATTATTGATAGCATTTGTTAAAGAACTATTATAGATTGTTCAACCATCTTGGCTGTTGCCCTGAATGTTTGGAGTGTGTTTTTTTGGTCTCCTAAAATTTAGTAAAATATTTTTTCTTTTCACTGTTCTTTCTTTTTTTTCTCTCTTCTCTGTTTCTTTCTTTTGCCGTTTTTTATGCCGCCCATTGTGTGCTGCCTTTCTTTCTCTCTCTATTTTGGTTCTTTCTCTCTTTATTGCTCTCTCTTTCTTTTCTCTCTTCTCTGTTTCTTTGTTTTGCCGCAGATTGTGTGCAGCCAAAGATCATTCTTATAAAACAATGAATGGGAAGCAGGCCTTTCGTAGCCTTTTCTCTCTCTATTGCTTTCTTTTTTTCTTCTTTTTGTTCAAATCTCTCTTTATTGGTTTTTTTTTTTTTTCTATTCTCTGCCTTTACCGTCACCCCTCCTCCTCCTCCAACTTCCCTTTTTTTTTTTTTTTTGGTTATCTTTCTTTTTTATTCTCTGCTGCTCTTCTCTTTCTACTTTGGTTAATAATATCTATAACTTATTTTCTTTTCTATTCTCTGTCTTCCCCGTCACACCTCCTCCTCCAACTTCCCTATTTTTTTTTTTTGTTACCGTTTGTTTTTTTTTCCTATTGCTCTTCCCTTTCTACTTCTATTTGTTAATAATATTTATAACTTATTTTCTTTCTTATTCTCTGCCTTCCCCGTCATTCCTCCTCCTCCAACTTCCCTTTTTTTTTTTTGTTACCATTTTTTTTTTATTTTTCTGCTGCTCTTCCTTCTTTATTTTCGTTAACAATATATATAACTTATTTTGTCTTCTCTTTTTATTTAAAGACATTCCTAGACATTTTGCTTGGTAGTTGCCAGAGATTAGGTTGAATTGTATTTTAATTATTCTTTAACAGAATTCTTAACTATAGAAAAGATCTGAGCATGTCACAAATATTTAATAAAACTAATCTGTCATTTTCCTCTTTTTTTCTGTGTGTTTTTTTTCCCCTCTCTTTTTTTTCTCTGCCTCTGTACTGTTGTAAAAGATTGTTGGTGTGCTTTTAGACTGTTTGAACTTCTTTATTGTTGTGATAGTAATATTGTAGGTATGTTTAAAATTGTTTTGTTATTTTTCTATTTCTTTCTCTGTGTTTTTTTTTTTTCCTTTCTTTCTTTTCTTCGTCTCTGTACTGTTGTAAAAGATTTCAAAAAAAAATTTTGACTTACAATTTCTACATGCTATGATGATTTCTATTCAAATATGTAATAATCCATACATTAGATTTTTGATTAGTTCGGTGTATGTTGCTGATTATCATATTATTGATGATATTTGTCAAAAAACTATTATAGATTATTTGACCATCTTGGTTCTTGCTGTGAATGTTTGGAATGTGTTTTTTTTTTTCCCCCTCCGCTGCTTTCTTTTACCATGTCTGCCCAGCCACCTTTTTTTTTGTCTTTTTCTTTTTTTTGTGATCGTTTTTTTTCCTCTATTCTCTGCCTTCAGCCCTCTTTCTTTTTTCTATTTTTCTATTGTTGTAAAAGATTTTCAAAAAAATTTCTGAGTTATAATTTCCACGTGCTATGATGATCTCCATTCAAGTATGTAATAATCCATATACCAGATTTTTGTTTAGTTTGGTGTATGTTGCTGATTATCATATTATTGATAGCATCTGTTAAAGAACTATTATAGATTGTTCAACTATCTTGGCTGTTGCTGTGAATGTTTGGAATGTATTTTTTTGGTCTCCTAAAATTTAGTAAAATATTTTTTCTTTTCACTGTTCTGTCTTTCTTTTCTCTCTTCTCTGCTTCTTTCTTCTGCCGTTTTTTGTGCCGTCCATCGTGTCCTGCTTTTCTTTTTCTCTCTATTCTAGCTCTTTCTCTCTTTACTGCTCTCTCTTTCTTTTCTCTCTTCTCTATTTCTTTGTTTTGCCGCAGATTATGTGCAGCCAAAGACCATTCTTATAAAAGAATGAATGGGAAGCAGACGTCTCTTAGCCTTTTTTCTCTCTATTGCTTTCTTTTTCTCTTCTTTTCGTTGAAATCTCTTTTTACTGGTTTTTTTTTTTCTTTTCTGTGCCTTTCCCGTCACCCCTCCTCCTCCAACTTCCCCTTTTTTTTTTTTTTTGGTTATCTTTCTTTTTTATTCTCTGCTGCTCTTCTCTCTCTACTTTGGTTAATAATATCTATAACTTATTTTCTTTCCTATTCTTTGCCTTCCCCGTCACACCTCCTCCTCCAACTTCCCTTTTTTTTTGTTACCGTTTTTTTTTTTCTGCTGCTCTTCTCTTTCTACTTCTACTTTGGTTAATAATGTTTATAACTTCTTTTCTTTCTTATTCTCTGCCTTCCCCGTCATTCCTCCTCCTCCAATTTCCCTTTTTTTTTTTGTTACCGTTTTTTTTAATTTTCTACTGCTCTTCTTTCTTTTTTTTGTTAACAATATCTATAACTTATTTTGCCTTCTCTTTTTATTTAAAGACATTCCTAGACATTTTGCTTGGTGGTTGCCAGATATTAGGTTGAATTGTATTTTAATTATTCTTTAACAGAATTCTTAACTATAGAAGAGATCTGAGTATGTCACAAATATTTAATAAAAATTTTTATAATATTTTTTGTAGTATATATAGATATGTTATGTTACTTACATAAATTAGTATATATAATAAAAATTAAATATTCTGTTTAATATATAATGTGTATGTTGTGTTATTATTATAATTTTTGTTTTGTTTGTTGTTTTATAATTCTCCCATCTTCTTATAGTATGTATTGCCCGGGGATTTTTTTTTTTTTTTTTTCCGTTTTGCCTAAGATATTGTTGTAATATTTAAGTTTGAAATAATAGTTGTTGTATTTCAATATTTTTATAATTGTAAATTATTGTAATCATATATGTATTCTTTAAATTCTTTTATTATCAAATTTTCCCGTATAACAACATATTTTTATGTTTTATCAGTTTTTATTTTGTTTGAACTTAGATTAAACAAATTAATTGCTAATATTAAATAAAGAGAACATAGTATATTTATTGTTTTATTGGACAGATTTAAATTTTGTTCCAAACAAAAAAACTACATTAAAAAAAATAAAGGGTGGTAAATAACATATCTATAAATTAAACATCTTTAATATTATATGGTAAATTTATTATTTAGTATAAATTTTTTTTTGTTTAAATATCATAATTGATCATAATAATGATCATAATTTATTTATTATTTATTTTATAAAATATAAATTATTATAAATAAAATAAAAAAAATTTTAGTATAGAACATGTTAATCAATTATGTAGTAAAAATACATAAAATTTAATCGATAAAAACTAAAACCATAATTATTCATACATATAATAGTCAAAACTACAAAGAATGTAGTGAACAAATAAAATTTGATGATTATAATTATTAACAAAGTTAAATATTGTTAATTAAATTAATAAACATAATTTTTTAAAGAAAAATAATACAACATAAGCCTTTATAAATAACATTTAAATAATTTTAATTATAAAAAGAAACTAATGATTTATTAATTTTTTTAAATAATACAAATTTAAATAACCATAGACCGTACAAATAATTACTGAAACAATTAATAGTGTAATAAAAAAAATAACTGTTATAATTATTAACATAATTAAATTTGTTAATCAAATTAATAAACATAATTTTTTTTACAAAAATAATACAACATAAGCCTTCATAAATCGCACTTAAATAAATTTAATTATAAAAAAAACAAGAAATAATTTGTTCATTCATTTTAAAATATATAAAATAAAACAACATAAATAATAATATATACAAAATTGAAAAAATATTAAATTAAAAAAATTTATAACTGAGAAAAATTAAACAATTTAACATAGTTAAATAATTTATTTAATTGATTAATATAATTTTGAATAAAATAATATCACACATATCTAAATAAAATTTCAACAATCTCAATCATAAAATTAATAATAATATTTTTCCATTTACTTTTAATTATAATTACATTATTTTATAATTTAGAATAATAGCAAATATTATTTACTTACAACAACTTTAAACGTCTTTTTTTTTCCCTTTAACAAAAATAATAATGTTTTGTTTAACTTTTTTTCTCTATGTTTGTAATTTTTTTAATCTATGATATTTATGTTTTAACAATATTTGATATTGTTGTTGTTATATATTAAATTAAAAAAAATACAAAATTAAGAATCATGAAGAGAAAAATCTACAAAGATCCCAGTAATTCAAAATATTCAAAATTTCAGAAAAACCGAAATTATAAAAATGATCATGAAGCATCTACATCAACAAATATACATTTTCAAAATAATCATTTGGAAAAATCAGATACAGAATTTATAACTGGTGTTCGAGCTAGATCTATTCCATTATTGTCAAGTTATAACATTGGTAGAGAAACACCGAATTCATTTTTGGACGATCATAGTTTACCATCATTTGAAGAGAGTAATTTCCTTATCCTTTTTTTTTCCTTTTTAATGATTATAAATTTAAAGAAAACTTTTTACTAACTTTTTTTTTTTTACATAAATTTTTTACTAAGATTTAAATAATGAATATATTGATATTGGAGATTGTAATTGTGTATGTCAATATTGTGGAGCATTATTTTGGAAAAATGAACAAACACAAAATACTTATCCACCAAATTTTTTTTTATGTTGTCAATATGGGAAAATTATGATACCATTAAAAAAAAAACACACCACCAATTTTAAATGAATTATTAGATTATTATGGAGGACCTTTAAGTGCAAATTTCAGAAAAAATATTAGACTTTATAATTCTATGTTTGCTTTTACTTCATTTGGAGCAAATATTCAATCAGACATTAATAATTCATCAGGTCCATATATTTTTAAGATTAGTGGACAAGTTTACCACCTTATTGGATCTTTACTTCCAATTAATAATAATCCTCCAAAATTCGCACAATTATATATTTATGATACAGAAAATGAAATTCAAAATAGAATAAGAGCATTTTCAAATAATAATAATTTAAATAATTTAAATGAGATTATCATTCAGAAATTAATAACAATGTTAGATGAAACAAATAAATTAGTTAAACTTTTCAGAAGTGTCAGAGATATTTATAAAACTAATGAAATACCATCAATGAAACTAAGATTAATTGGAAGACGACAAGGAGATAGTACACAATATGATTTACCAACTTCAACAGACATAGGTGGTTTAATTGTTGGAGATTTTGGTTTATATGAAAAAGGTAGAGATATTATTATTCATAGTCAAACTGGAGATTTACAAAGAATCAATAAACTCCATCCATCTTATATGGCATTACAATATCCATTATTATTTCCTTATGGCGAAGATGGATATAGAACTGATATAGAATGGAATCCAAATTTTGTTGGTAAACAACCACGTAGAAATCGAATATCAATGAGATCATTTTATGCTTTTCAATTTCAACAACGATTAAATGAAGGAAATACATTATTTAAAAGTGGCGACTATTTCAACAGTATATTGTAGATAGTTATGCTTCTATTGAAGAAGATCGTTTAGATTATGTTTAAAAAAATCAAAATAATTTAAGATCTGAAATTTATAAAGGTATTCAAGATGCTATAATAAGAGGCGATACAGACGCAGCAGCAATAGGAAAAAGAATTATTTTACCATCATCTTACACAGGAAGTCCAAGATATATGATTCAAAATTATCAAGATGCAATGGCAATTTGTAGACAATATGAAATCCTGATATATTTTTAACATTTACATGTAATCTAAATGGCCAGAAATCAAAAGAACTTTAAATATAATCCCAGGACAAAAATCTGAGACAGACCAGATATTATAAGTCGAATATTCAAAATAAAATTAAATCATTTGTTAAATACAATAAAATCAGGTGATATTTTTGGAACTATAATAGCAGGTAAGTTAATTTATATTATATAATAAAAAAATGAACTATGAATTTTTACTATAATATTTTATTGTAATAAAATGAAAAAACTAACATTATTATTCTGTTTTGTTTTTGTTTTTTTCCATTTTTTTTTTTTTTTTCTTTTTTTTTTAGATCTATACGTGGTGGAATTTCAAAAACGTGGTTTGCCTCATTGTCATATGTTGTTTTGGCTACATCCTGAACATAAATATCACAATGCTACACAAATAGATAAATATATTTCTGCTGAAATTCCAGATCCAATAGGTTATAAAATTATAACCGAATATATGATACACGGACCATGTGGATATGCAAAAACAAATGCACCATGTATGAAAAATTCTAAATGTTCAAAAAAATTTCCAAAACAAATAAAAAATGAAACAACTATAGAAGAAAATGGTATTGTTATTTATCGTCGTAGAGATACAGAATTTAATGTTATAAAAGAAGGAATTAAACTTGATAATAGATATGTTGTTCCATACAATCGAATATTATGCCTAAAATATAATGCTCATATTAATGTTGAAATATGTTCGCAATCTATGTTAATTAAATATTTGTTTAAATATTTAACAAAAGGTCCTTATAGAATACGAGCTGTTATTAAAGATAATGTTATCGCTGAAAATAACAAAATAACAACTTATAAAGACGTAGATGAAATAAAAGCTTATCTTAACTGTCGATATATTACACCTTATGAAGCAATTTGGAGAATATTTGAATATCCAATCCATCATAGAAATCCGGCTGTTCAACGACTTTCCATTCATTCGTCAAACATGCAAAATATCACATTTAATAAAAATCAACAACTTCAAAATATTATACGTCAACCACAAATTAAAAGAACAACATTAACAGAATGGATGGAAATTAATAAAACTAATAAAGATGCCAATCAATTAACTTATGCAGAATTTCCAATGAAATGGGTATGGAATAATAAAAAGAAAATTTGGACTGAACGACAGACTGGTCATACAATAGGAAGAACATTCTATATTCATCCAAGTTCAGGTGAATTATATTACTTAAAATTATTATTAAATCATCAAAAAGGTGCAACAAGTTATGAATCGCTTCGAACTGTAAATAATATTATTTATCCTACAAATCAAACAGCTTGCTATGCATTAGGTTTATTAGGAGATGATAAAGAATGGATGATTCAATAAAAGAAGCATCATTTTGGTCAAC
The DNA here is from genome assembly GCA_025413485.1 of Ficus microcarpa. Lineage (NCBI taxonomy): Eukaryota > Viridiplantae > Streptophyta > Magnoliopsida > Rosales > Moraceae > Ficus > Ficus microcarpa. The sequence goes on from CM046378.1 coordinate 3,337,744, forward strand.
ATCTGCCCAACTTCGACAACTTTTTATCATTATGTTATTATTTTGTAATATTTCTGACCCAATAAATTTTCTCCAAAAACATTGGAAATTAATGTGTGAAGATATCCTATATAAAGTAAGACAATTATTTAATAATCCACAGTTTGAAATTCCAGAAAACGAATTATATAATTTCGTATTATATGAATTAGAAAAATTATTAAACTTAAATTCATCTTCTTTATCCCATTACAATCTTTCGCTTCCTACTGGATCATTAATTGAAGACTTAAATAATAATCTTTTAAGAGAAGAGCTTAATTATGATATAAATAAATTAAAAGAAGAAAATATTAATTTAGTAAAAAATTTAAATCAAGAACAATATTTTATTTATAATGAAATTTTAAAAGAAATTAAAAACAAACATAATAATTTATTTTTTATATATGGTTATGGAGGAACTGGAAAAACATATTTATGGAATACTATCATAAGTAAAATTAGATCAAATGGTGAAATAGTATTAGCTGTAGCATCATCTGGAATAGCATCATTATTGTTACCAAAAGGACGAACTGCACATTCAAGATTTCATATACCTCTTTCAATTGACGATACTTCAACTTGCCAAATTAAAAAATCTACTCAATTAGCGAAATTAATAGAAAAAACCACATTAATTTTATGGGATGAAGCACCTATGACCAATAAATATTGCTTTGAAGCCTTAGATAAAACAATGCAAGACTTAAAAAATAATTATGATTGTCCTTTTAGAGGAATGACAGTTATATTAGGTGGTGATTTCAGACAAATATTACCTGTTGTCCCAAATGGTACAAAAGAAAATATTATTGATGTAACTATAAATAATTCTTATCTTTGGCCATATTTTCGTATACTTACTTTAACAGAAAATATGCGACTAAAAAGAAATAATTATTGTTTCGAAGAACAAATAGAAATTACTAATTTTTCAGAATGGATATTAAATGTTGGTGATGGAACAATAAATGGTATAAAAGATCCAGAAAACGATGATGCTACTTGGATAGAAATACCTAAAAAATATTTAATACAATATGATAAAAATTCTATTGAATACATTTCCACCATAATATACAATAATTTTAATAATAACTTTCAAAATATTGATTACCTAAAACAACGTGCAATTATTACACCCAAAAATAAAACAGCTGATGAAATAAATAAATATATGTTATCTTTAGTATCTACAGATACAAAAATTTACTATAGTTGTGATACTATACTTTCATCATCTGGAAACTTAGAAGAATTAAATATTTTATATCCACCTGAATTTTTACATACTTTAAACTTTAATGGTTTACCTCCACATGAATTAAAACTCAAAATTGGAATTCCTGTTATGTTAATGCGAAATCTTAATCAAACAATGGGCTTATGTAACGGTACCAGAATGATTATTACACAATTAACAAATAGAATTGTTGAAGGACGCATAATTAATTCTAACGATATAAATGAAAAAGTTTATATACCTAGAATAGAAATGACAATGCATGAATCAAAATGGCCTTTTGTTTTAAAAAGGCGCCAATTTCCTTTAAAAATCTGTTATGCCATGACAATAAACAAAAGTCAAGGTCAATCTTTAAACAAAGTTGGATTATATTTAGAAGATGAAATTTTTAGCCATGGCCAATTATATGTTGCTTTATCCAGAGTAACTTCACCAAAAGGTTTATATATTTTAATACATGAATCAATAAATAAATACCCAAATCATGTTAAAAATATCGTTTACAAAGAAGTATTACATAATATTTATCAAAAATGATAATTTTTATGCAAAAATAATATAACATAAATCATGTTTCAATTTATTTTATAACAAAATAATAATCATTATTGTTAATATATGATGCACATATTTATATATATATTCTTTCTATTTATAGAAAATGTTCAGTCCAATACGAATATTAAAACCAGGGGAGACGCATCAGACTATATGTGCTCGAGTGTGTCGATTGTGGAGAAATACGGACTATAAGACTGGACGATTAATAAGCCTTGATTGCTTATTAGTTGACAAACAGGTAATTCAATTTACTTTTCATAAATATTATATTACTGATAACGTTCATTTCAAATTATTATTTAATATATAAATGACAATAACAATATCTAAATATATTTATATTTTTTATATAGGATGAAGCAATACATGGGTTTATTCGCGCGAAGGATGCAGATTTCATAACAGATAAAATACAATTAGGCAACATATATGAGATCAGCAACTTCTTCATCACCAACAACAAACAAAAGTACAAGATTGTTCCTCATGTAGCGATGTTGCAATTCGCTAGATCAACAATCTTCAAAAATGTTGAAGAAGACATACCAGAGATACCTCAACACAAATTTAATTTTGTGGAATTTGATCAATTAACATCAAAAATCGATATCAATGATCTTCTATCAGGTAATTATATATGCTCTTCGTATTCATTAATTTTTTACTTAATAATTAATAAATTAATTTTATACAAATTAACAAATAATGACTTTTTATTTATTATCTTATATATTAGATGTAATTGGTCGTGTTATCTCAATCAAGGTATAGAAGAATCTACTATAAATGACAGGGCAGTAAAAAGACGAGGTTTGGTTATTCAAAATATTAGGTAAATACAAATTATACATTATAAAAAATATTTTTTTAAAAATATCATAACTTATTACAAACAAATTATTTATTTATATTTATTTTATTCAACAGAGAAAAACACTTAATGTCACTCTCTGGGGAGAAATTGGAGACAACCTCGATGAGAATTCAATTCAGACAATGTCTGGACCAGTTGTAATGGCATTTTCAGCAATGGCGGCTAAACAATATATGGGTAAATATACATATAATAACTACAAATAATTTTTTTACTCTGCTAAATAAAAATTATTAAAATTTTATAACATTCATTATTATTTATTATAAATATTTATATACAGGCGGACTCTATGTTGCAAGCATCAGTGGTACTTCATTCTACCTTGATCCAGACATTGCTGAAACCAAAAAAATCAAAAAAAGGTATTATAAATTTTACTTATAAATTATCATAATTATTTCAATTTATTCATTTTATTAAAATATTAACTTCATTTTACATATTAATTTTCTATAGATTTAGCCATTCTATCCAAGCAATTGATTTTATTACTGGATCAACAAAAAAGCCATTGCCATTAGAAGAACAGAAAACTCTGAACCGAACCACAATTATGGAACTTCAAAGTCTAGACCCATTTCAAAATCAGGTAAATACTTAATTATTAAATATAAATTATAAAATATAATTTACTCAATATTATTAATATTAATTCCAATTTATCCAACAGGAGACAAAATTCACTGTCAAGGCAACCATTATTGAACTTCATATTCACCAAGGTTGGTTCTACAATGCCTGTCCAAGGTGTTACCGACAAATTAGACAATCAGGGACATCATGGTGGTGCGATAATCATGGGCATTTAACTACAATGCCAATTAGTTGGTAATTTCCTTCATCTTTATTATAAAAAAATAAACATATATAAATATCTAACTAATCTAAACTTAAATAAATATTATATTTTCTCAACAGGTACAAAATTAATGCACGAATCGAAGATGGGACTGGAGGAATGAATATTGTGATGTTTGGAAAAACTGTGCAATCCTTAATAAATAAACCTTGCTCTGTACTGACAATCCAAGAAGGATACACTGATCCAACCATTATCCCTCCTATCCTAAATCAACTAAAAGGAATATCAAAAATATTTGTCATTCAATTTCGTCCCAGAGGAGCTTTTATCGATGCAGTCGTTGCAAAAACTTTTGATGATGATATCCAACCAATGGCATTACCTGCACCAACAACTATGCCTACTGAGGAAATTCCACTGCCCATAACTTCTTTTGATCCAGAAACACCCCAACTAGGAGGGAAAAAAACAGCAAAGAAACAACTTACATTTACCGAACCCATTTTCGAAGAAGAAAAATCAAGGTATATTATTATCTATATTTTATTCTCAATTTTTAATCTTCCTTATTTAACATATATATTTATATATTATAAATTATTAATTAGTTAAATATATTATTACTTTAGTCTTCAGCAACAACTTCCTCCATCGCAAATCGAGATTCAATCTTCAAGTGATCCATCCAAGAAACGAAAAGAGATTAGGTAATATTATTTTTCATCCATATTGACATAATAAAATACACAAATTTATTTCAATTTATATGTCAACCATAAATATCACTGTACTAATATATAAAAATGTTTTTTTTTTTTTTTGTGACAGATCGGAGGAGAAATTGAAGAAAATTAAGCATGAGTAGCAGCATCCAGTTGTAAGAAAAAAAAAACTCTATGTTTAAGAACTTTATATATATATATATAAATATATATCCATACTAAGATCTAAACTTTTGATGTTTTAATATATGTTTGAATGTAAAAAAAAAAAAAAAAAAAGCAAACTAAATCTTTAAATTATTGTAATTATATTATCTTCTCTAACTAATAACTCTTAATGTAAATTGTTTATTTTTATACTTTTTTTTTTTTCGCCCACACTATACAACACATAAATATTAAACTCACTATATGCTAAAGAAAAAAGAGTAAAATTATTATATTGTCCTTATAATTTTACCTACCGAATAAGAACACCATAATAAATGAGCAATTTTGCTCCTAAAATGCTGTGATGACTGATTAATCCTTAGTTTATTCACTAAAAGTCATTTTTTTTACAATGAACTAACAGAATTGTCCCCAAAACCATACTTTCTCTTTCTCTTCTCAAAAAACAAAACAAAAACAATAATGAACAAAAAAACGCAAAATCTCAAAATATAAAACACAATCACCTATAACCTACATACATATTGCGTTAATATAACATCCAACACTCTCAACATCTCTTAAAAATTCTCAGATTCTTAACCTTACAAAACATTTACAATTACTTCCACGAAAATTTTTCCAACAAAGCTAACTTTCACTTTAAAAATTTTTGACTGATATTGTCGGTGCATTTTCTTTTGGTCATTATCAGTTAAATTATCATTACCCTCAACAATATAGTTTCCATTCCTTTGATACCAAAACAAGACCAAAAAAAAAATAAATAAAATAAACCAAAAAACAAATCAAGCCATAATATGGAAAAAAATCATTCAATAACACCTAACACATCCATTTTCCTGCTCAAACATCATCAAGTACAACAATAAACTCAAGTTTATTTCCCAGAAAAGAACAAATAATAAATAAACTCTTCTCACCATCATAGGCAAAGTCTTCGCCAACTAAACAACAATAAAACACAAAACAACACACTAAATTAAAAAAAAAAAAAAAACCACTTTTGAACACTTTTCAATGAATAATAAAACCCCTCTTCACTTTAATATTTTTGTTAACATGAATTTTTGCTAACTCTTTCAAATTTTAAATTTTTTCTTTTTTTTTCTCTACCTATTTTATTTTTGTTTTAATTTTTTCCTTTTAAATAAATATAATTAAAATTTTTTCCCTTTTTTGCTTTCATTTTCATTTTTATTATTATCAATATTATTATCATCTTAATTTCACATGTCCACTATAAAAAAAATTTTACAAAAATTTATACTAATTATAATTCTAATATTTAATTTAACAAAATATTTTTATTATATAATACTCAATTTTTTTAATTTATTTTTTCCTTCCCGTGCAACGAACGGGCATTAAACTCGTTCTAACTAAATTGACATCCGCTAAATAATTGTCATTTGTCAAACCCGCTACTTTAATAAAATAAACAAAAAACAAATTTCAACTAATTAAAAAAAAATAACTAACTACTCTTTCTTCTATAAATTAAACTATTTCTATTAGCGAAAATTGACGGCGATTACAACAACTACTCTTGATAACACGACCGCTTTCAACCACTATTATAAAAATTAATTATGTAACTGGAAACCATTGTTGATATTTTAATATCTTGTTATCTAATTGCAAATATGCAAACATGTCCCCTAGTAGTATGAGGGCTTGGAAAATCTTTTTATATTATTCTGTTTCAGTTGTTTCTTTTCTGAGAAATTATTGTTAAACCTATAATTTTCACCCTCATGTTCATACATATCAAATTTAAACTGCATATAAGGTAATTGATGCACTCAATGACACTATTAATCTCAGAGTCAAAATATATAGAAACTTTGACTGTATTTGAGTAATTGGCCGTAACCAAATACTGCAAGTACAGCAATAATTTTCTCTGGATTTGACCGAGATTAGGTCAAATAAACTTAATTTCAACATGAATTACTACTCATCAACTTCAAATCTCTTTCTTATTAATGGGGTGTTTGGTTGGTTAGTTTGAGTTGAAATATTTTAGTTGTAATAGTAAATTTTTTTGAATTTTCAGAAAAGACAAAAAACTTTTTGGGAAAAAGACAAAAACTTTTTGAGAAAAAGACAAAAAAAAGTACAGTTTGAGTTGAAATGAACTTACGAGGCAAACACCCCCTAAAGTTCATATCAAAACTGTAAAATGAAATTTCTTTCCATACATAGGAATAATGCATTTACTCCAAAAATATTAAGGGGGTGTTTGGTGAATGAGTTTAGTTTAAGATTTTTAAGTTTCAATAGTAATTTTTCAGAAAAGACAAAAACTTTTTCAGAAAAAACAAAAATTTTTTCAGAAAAAGACAAAAATTATGATGAAAAAAGTATAATTTAGTTTAAAATAAGATGGTTTCCAAACATGCCCTGAATGAATAAATAGAGGACTAATCTTCTCTCCAATCCTCACCAAACAATTATTATCTTTTTTCTTTTCTTGTCTTTAGCTCTCTGCCGTGGAAGATCTTAAAGCCGAAGCTTCCCGTTCCGTGGCCTCTAGCCTTTTCGCAGCCTCAGATGGAGATGATCAAATCAAGAGGATGACGGCCATGAAGATGAAAATAAAGGAAATCGAACTGGAATATGTCCCCAGATCGAGTTCCGGTTTGCTGCTCGATCCGAGGCCTTCGAACGGCCAGTCGGCCAATGGTCCGAAGCTTGAACTCAACCCTTTCAACAAGGCCAGACCTGGCCAAGCTGCGAAGCCCAATATCGATGAACCTTCTGACGAGAAGGATGAGCGGGCTTGGATTTTCCCATGCAACTACTGCAGGAGAGAGTTCTCCTCTTGTCAAGCGCTTGGAGGCCACCAAAACGCCCACAGACAGGAGCGTGCCTTGGCGAAACATCGCCGAGGGATCAATCTTGGGGTTTTCGGACCTTACTACCCGTATTATCTCTATTTGAGCTATTCCGGACTCCCTTTGTACGGATCTAGCTTCAATAAGCCACTCGGGGTTCGGATGGAGTCCATGATTCACAAGCCTGGTACCTACTCTTGGTCGGGGCCCACCGGTGGGTACCGATACGGGCATGACATTGCTGGTGCTAGCCTGTGGTCTAGGCAGGCGACCGCGATGAACTCACACCTCTCTACTGCCAATAGGCCGAGCATGGATGGCTTTCAGGCTCGCAATATTGTCGGCGGGTAAGGGCTTGGAGGGAGTTCTGCTAGTGCAACTTCTTCAAGGTTTGAACAAAATTGTGCTGCCTTTGGGAACATTGCTGGTTCCAGTAATACTAGGTGGCCGGTCCAAATGTTGGAGTCAATATTCCGGCGACAACCGGCGGTGGTGCTGATCCTCTGCAGGGTGGAGAACCTCCAAATTTCGACAGCAAAGATGCTCCGGCAGGACTTGATTTGTCTCTTAATCTTTAGTTATTTCATCAAATTTGTATTCCGTTTATTTCCAATTGTTATTTTATGTATTGTTTGATGTTTAGAATGTTCCATAATGAGTTCTTTTGAATTTTTGTTTGTAACGTTCTCTAGTAATTTGTTTACTTTCTTTTGTGTGGTCTTCACATATTATTGGCCATGCATATTGAATTATTGTTTTGTGGGATTGTTTGTGTAATGACCCAAAATTGATCCGTAGTTGAGTTTTATATATAAAAGCATAATTTCGTTTCATCAGTTAGTGCTATCTAAATTATTAATGATCGAATTAGAATTTAATTGTTATATATTTATATATTTACATACACACACTCTTACTTACTTACTTACTTGTGCAGTGAGGAATTTTAACCTCTCGAAACTTTGGTCGAATGATGCAAGACAATAAGGATTGTATTTTAAATGTGCCCTTATTTTATTTTGCTGCTTATAATTTTATTGATTCACGATTTAGATATTTAAATTTTAAATTGATAAACGTATGTGTTCTTGTGAAACATGCTATATATATATATAGTTATTATGGTAAACAATAATATATACCATTATATATATTATATATAGAAATATTGTGTGAGTCGTATTTGAGAATTTTACCATGCCTACTGCTGTACACTCAAGCCTCCGTCTATATGCCGACTTAACCACATCGTAGGCATAAAAACCTCATTATCAACTAGTAATGTCGACAACATTAATTCCTTAGACACCCTTAGATGCTTTTCTTCGATCTTCTCAGTATGAACCTATGCATGCCTCTCTTTTAGTTTCTCAAAATCCCAACCAAAATTTGTAAGTATCAAAAATATGTGAAGGATTCTTAGAGGTAATTCGTAGACTCAGAGTTCTTATATATATATATATATATATATTTTCAGCTTTGTAGAACTATCTTAACTAACCATGAAGTTTTTAAAGAATAATTGATGATATTTATAAGAGTTTTCCTTTGTATGTAATAACAAGATGCCTTTCTGATGGCTGGGTGAAGGAAAGGTGGGACGTGGGTTTTCCTTCGCTTTACTTAATTTTATCACTTCCCCAAATTCAGAATCGAATGTAGAGGGCCAAAAAAAAAAAAAGAAGGTAAAGACATCTTTTAATGAAAAAGAATCTTAGTTTGTATGGCCCCATGGAAAACTAAAGTAAGATCCATTATTACATCAATAAAAATTATTGATAATTATGATTATGCGTTGTTGGGTGGAATTGGGGTTGGTTGGCATTCCTCATAGTAGAATTCTTGAATTCATGTTTTCATGCCTGATTGGAGCTCATTGGCCTCAGCAGGAGGAGGATATCAAGAAGCTTGACTTACACAGAATTGCTGAAGAGCAAGCTAGGGGAGGGTCTTATCTGTCTACATTTAGTCATGATCCTTAGGCTTAGACTTTACTCGTTAAGTTTTCGTGCCTCAGTTAGATTTTTTTGCGGATTTTGTTTACGTTTATTGCAAATACTGTGCCGATCTATCAAGAACATCATAATTGATGCATGTTGACTTGAGAATTTGAGTGTTAATATATATATATATAAATTAATAATAATATGAAGTAATATATGTTGGTTGATGTATGGAGTAATCTAGGAAGAGGAGTTTCAATAATTATATACTTTAGTTATGTATGTTTATGCTGATCATCATGCGTATATTGATATATGTAAGTCTATTTAGTTAGGTTGTTACAGGTACTCCTAATTATTTTGACTTATGTGTGTAATAAGTTAATTTTGCCGATAATACATGGTACAAAGTGTTTGATGTCTTCTAAATTTCTCATCAAGGGATTATTAGCACATGATCAGCAACAGAAGAATTGAACTTTTTCCTTTCATGTATTTGATTATAGTTCAAATTGGGGTAAGTAGATTCTTCAACTGTATCACAAGAATAATAGTAGCATGTTTTGTGCCTATATGGCCTCTTATTTTATATTTATTTTATGCTTATCAAAGAATACTCCCCTTAACATTTTCATATGTGCATAGCGTACTGGAGCATTCATGACAATGTTTCATAAGCATGTTTACAAAGAAAAAGCTGTTGTACATTTATTTCCTATTTTAAAGTGAAGTGTGGAATATGATTTAGTACCTAGGTAGGCAAGGAGCACAGAAAGTATTGACAGACCTAAATATTAGTGGCGACATCCCTTAAAGTATGAGGTTTCCAATAAATGGTACCCACTATGACTAAAAATGAACAAATTAATCCATGAAACACATGACCTATTGATTACTAAACTAGATTTTACACTTGACGGGATCTATGACAGTTTCGACTGAAAATGTTTCAAAGTAACTGAAAATGGGTACAATAGAAAGTTGAGTATTTCACACATGAATTGGATTCATGCATACCTTTCTACTTATTGAGTCTCGGCTCGTATACTTTCTTGTAGTACATGTTTTCTTTTTAAGATTACAAGAGGTTAACTGAGCATGAGCTAGATTTGAAAGTCCCATGACTAGTCTATAGAGCTAATATAGGCCGCGTAAATTTATTTTCATTGTGTTTGGATTTTATTAGTTTGAGTGAAGATAACTTGACGAGAAGTAGTGCCTTTTAAAATAGTTATATGAGTTATTCAATAATTGATTTCCTAGTTTAGGGGATGTTACAGTTTGTATTTACAGAGTTTTCTATGGAGTCTATTTACTAGACTGGTCATACTTATTATGTTTGAAAAAAAAATGTTTGTTTTCTTAATCCACAAATTTAGGGAACTAAATTAAATATTAAAGCATATTTGGGTCAATAATGGATTGACATGATTAATAAATAGAACGTATCCAAGAACGTAAATTAAATTGACGATGAAATTTTAGGTGGTGTTTGATATTGTTTTCCCTTATTTGGAAAATCTATTGTTTTTGAGGTATGAAAATATTAATGAAAATATCTTGGTATTGATGTTGAAACTGTTTATAAAATTTTTTTCGGTTGTGTTTTTAGAAAAAATTATTTTTGATATAAGAAAAAAAATGCATTGTGTGGGTATATTTCTGAAAATATGTGTTAAATTATTAGTACTTAAAATATGATAATGAAAATGAGAAAAATAAAAATTTTAAATCATTTTCCTCTTCATTAAAAAAATAAATAAATAAACTGTTCTCACCATTTTTGTTTTTGTTTTTGCTTTAAAACCATTAGCTAAATAAAAAGGTATTTAGAAAATGTTTCTCGTCTCAAAAGACATTTGAAGACATTTTCAAAATTTGAAAACAATGACAAACACTTCATGTAACGACCCGACTACGTAGATCATTATCATGCTTACTTAAATTTTTCATGAAATATCATATAAACACATAGTATGGATTTAAATTTCTTTATATATAGAAAGACAAAGAAAACAAAGAAAAGTATTTTTCTCTCAAAGACAAAGAAGTAATTGAATTTTTTTTTTCAAATTTTAATAGAGGGATGATTTTTGCGTAATATCTGAAATTATTTTAGCGAATATTGATTTAACCACAATGAGTCATAAAATTAGACACATTTATGTATTTATTTATTTATTGAACTTGGGATGGGGTGATTCGATGTGAAATCATATATGAAAATACCATTAGTATATGAATGCAAGCACAAAAACAAGACTCATTACAATAGTCATTTAGTTACTTCACTAAATAACAAATTCTTTCTTTTTTTTTTTATTTAATTATTCTACTTTAGAGTTAGTTAGATCAAGGATTGAAAAATTGACATTTTCACCGATATTTCTGGGGAAATTACTATATTTTGAAACTATCAATATCGAAACAGGGGTGTCATATCTTTTTTTTTTAATAGAATATCCGTAAAATTTCCAAGGAAATTTTTGTAGATATTGATTTTTTTACAGAAAATATTAGTTTTCGTAAAAATTGTAGTAGTATATGCCAAAATATCGTGAAAATTTCTAGAAATTTTCAGTGAAACATTGATTGACGAAATATCCGTAAAATTTCAATCGTAATAATAATTTTTGTATTGTAAAATTGTAAAATTCATGATTTTTTTAACGTATTCTCAATTTTTTTTTTTTTATGAATAGATGTAGAGATTGAAAGACATTGATATGACATGTCCAAAACTATGTAAAATAAATATTCAAATGTCATATTTGGGTATCGATATTGTTTACACTGACAAGATATTGCAAAAACTTTTGGACTATATTATGCTTCATTCTTACCATGCCAATTTGTCATATACTTAGTATTTAATTGATTAGTTTCATAAAGTTTTATTTAAAAATTTAGTATTTTAAAAGGAATTTCTATATTTTACATAAATTTTCACCGATATTGATATTTTAGTCGAAATTTCTATAAAATTTAAATAATGATATTTTCACAAATATCGATATTCTCATCCTGGGATATATCAAACAAAATATTTTCTGTCAAAAATGGTTACCAAATTTGCAGTTTGAGAAACTTCCTATGCTAACCAAGGGAATTCAATTTTATTGAAGTGAATCCCCTTCTGGGAGTTGAGCTGGCATGTCACCATGAAAGGAATTAAATTATGATTTGTTTAGTAAATTTGTTGTATTGATTATTACCATAATTTTCTGTTCACACAATTTTTTTAACCGACTTTTCTTGGTAGAATTGGAAGAACTAAACATATAAAATTCATTGTCGTAGATAGTAGATCCATAATTCCTTTTCTAAAAGATATATTTCGTACTTGAAAGTTAATTAAGACGTATTATTTCTCTTACGGTCAATCGTCTAGAAGAATCCGATCAAATATCCTTTATATATATAGATATATATCTTTTATTCACAATTGAATGTCGAACCAAAATAATTTTTTTTTAATTTGTTTTTTCGATAATAAACTAAAGGATATCAGAGATGTCATTTCATCGCTTCTAACCCTATCATATATAAAAGAAAGTCTGGATCACATCAATGTAAGGAAAATAATATGACTCAGTAATTCAGAATATTTAGATTTGTTATTGTTGGATTTTATTCCTATATTTATCTAACATTTTGTGAAAGCAGACTTTCTTGATCAAATAAAAGTTATTCAAGTTTTTCCTATAAAAAGTTGCATGACTCTATTTCTATTAAAAGGAAAGACTCAGTTTTACATGTGTGAAAATAATAGATATCCTTACCGCTACACTAATCCCTTTATGTTTTTTTTTCCCCTCTTTTAAAAAGATTTAAAATGGAGAATTGAATATATTTATATTTTATGAAGAATTTAAATGTTGAGTAACCATTAATTAAGTTATGTTTGTGACCACAAATTAATATTGTTTAAGGACACTGGTGTTAAAAATCCCCCTTCCTATTTACATCCAATTACAATTTGAGCCCCACATTTGTGCGTACGTGCTTGCATATTTAACATGGATGGAATCTGGAATACATAAAATAATATTTATTATCCTAACTAGAAAAAAAAAAAGCTTGAATCTCAAGAGAGTTCCCTAAAAATTGTCTGCAAATTTTAGAATTTTGATGTTCACACCAATTAGTTAAAAAGTAACATGGTTGCTGAAAGAATGTATAAAATGCCAAAGACATGAGAACAACTACATACGAAGCCCCCTTTTCTTAACAAAGAAGAAAAGAAGAAAAAGAAATATGAATTAATAAAAAAATAAAAATAAATGTGCTTTTATAAATGTAATTACTCATTCAAAGAGCTGCTGTTTTTATCGTATTTTATTTTAGTTTTGAGAATAAATAAATTCACTAACACTAATAAAACAATTATGAAAATACAAGTAGAATCGGTGGTCTAACATATTTCAATCATGGTTGCTAACTTAGTTTAGTGGTAAATTTCACATTTCACTTTAACATAAAGTGTAGAGTTCGAATCTTCCCAATTTGAAAAAAAAAAAAAAAAAAAAAAAAAAAAAAAAAAAAAAAAAAAAACATCTTTTAATCACTCAGTATATATATATATCTTTCCAAATCTCAAGAGTACTCTATTTATCTACTACAACGTGTTCAATCGATGGTTGAATATATTTGAGTTGTATTAGAGGTTAGCGCACTCATAACAGGCCCCTCCCTATCATGGATATATAAGAGCTTTCAGTTCCAAAAACATTAGTTCCTCGAGAAAACCTGCATCGATATTGCACTAATACCACGGACCAAGCTTCCATTTGGATTATATGTTTGAAAAGTAAATTCAATTTTTTGTAAGAGAAAACAACTTAGAAAATTTTTAAATAATATTAACAAAAATCTTTAGATGGAGTGCCAAACAAGTTTCAAGTGCTCTTAGTTCCACGCCTACTTGCTTCTAATGTGCAAGGCTTCTTGGTCTACCTCACCGTGTAATTGTTTGAGATGTTTAATTGTCCATTATGGGATGTGTTTTCCCTGACCCTGTGATTTTTTTTCTTTGTATTCAATTAAATTTCCTTCATGCCAAAGTGCCCAAACGAGACAGAGAAAATGCCCAAGTCTAGTAGAAATCCATATGGAAAGAGATGATAATATTCCTTGCAGGAATGGGTTCTGTGGGATTTCGAACCAAATGGAATAGGGATAAGGGATAATATTCGGTGATGGAGATGAGTCTTTTCCCGAATTGGACGCAACCCCCTCCCCATTCTGGTATACGGATTTCACATATATTTTTTTTAGCGTATGTATGTATGTTGAATTTTTAAAATTATTTAATTGATTTTAAGGAAAAAAAAAATACTAACTGTCTTTGCCCTAAAAAAAAGAAGGAAATGAAATTAGTTAGTAATCTTGATTGTAATTGGAGTTTAGTATATGTTATGTCTTGTTTTAGTCTAACTTCTTATTTTTTTTGATAACATATTTTTGTGTCTTCATTATTAAGATTTAGTTTACATTTGTTTAGGGTTTGATTTGTCTTGTGAAACCTTTGATTTTGGTCTAAACTTTTGGCGAATTTCTACTAATTTATTTTTAATTTCTAAATTGTGTAATTTTAAGTGTATAGCTGTGTAAAACAGGAAATAGTGTGGGTATGGGGAAGGTTCGAATGAAAATTCCACACTTCCCACCCCGCTCCTTCTTAATACTGTGGATGATTTTCAGGCTCGAATGGGGATCGAAAAGCAATCTCCGTTCCCAACCCATGTCATATGTTATCATCCCTATATAGATTAGAACTTCATGTAAACAAAATAATTACAAAAGAAACTAATCACTACTAAAGACTTACATCAGTTCTGAAACTCCTAGTATAGGAGAAAAAAAGGAAGGAAAATAAATGATTGGTAATAACCATACTCGGTCATTTCCCCAGTTTCTGAAATATTCATATTAAAAAGAAAAACCATGAAGAAAAAGGTTAATACATAAACTTTCTAGATGAGGGAACGAGAATAAATGATGTAACAATTAAATTCAGTAGGTTGAATCTGAATGAACAAACATATTCAATAGGATTTCGGGAATCAGTAAGATTAAGTCGAACAATTATATTCCTTGTTTTTGAATCTAAGTTCGTTATTGAACAGTGAAGTCATACTTGAGAAAGAGATGTAAATTTATTCTCTTAACTTTGTTATTTAACAACTAAGAATATTTTTTTTTGACGTAAATGTACTAGAGAAAAAAAAAATGACATAATCGAAACTGCATATTCTACCTAAGTTGGCATCCGTTAAACATTTTTTTCTTTATCAAATCTGCCACTTTAACAAAATGAACATTAAACAACATATTTCAAATACAAAAGAAAAAAATTACTAAGTACTCTTTCTACTTTAAATTAAACTATTTGGTTTAGCAAAAATCGACGGTTATTACAACTACTTTTGATAAAATAAACACTTTCAACCACTGTTATAGAAATTAATTACCACTATTAACTTATGACTTGATAGATTCTTTATTACATATGAATTATTTTTAAGTCGGAACCACTGTTGACATTTTAATATCTTGTTATCTAATTGCAAATATGCAAACATGTCCATAATAATATTAGGGCTTCGAAAATCTTTTTACCAAAATTTATATATTAATATCTGTTTTCCGTTTTTGCTTTCCCGAGAAATTATTGTTGAACCCATAATCTTCACCCTCATGTTGATACATATATATATATATGAAACTCAAACCGCATAAAGGTAATTGATGCACTCAATGACACCATTAATCCGTGACCAAAAATATATAGAAACTTTGACTGTATTTGAGTAATTGGCCTTAACCAAATACTGCAAGTACAGCAATAATTTTCTCTGGATTTGACAGAGATTAGGCCAAATTAACTTAATTTCAACATGTAGTACTCATCAACTTCAAATCCCTTTCTTCTTAAGGTGAATATCAAGACTGTAAAATGAAATTTCTTTCCATACATAAGATAATGCATTAACTCCAAAACACTAAATAAATAGAGGACTAACCTTCTCTCTAATCCTCGCCAAACAATTAATATCTTTTTTGTTTTCTTATCTGTTGTTCTTTTCCATGGCAGATCTTAGAGCCGAAGCTTCCCGTTCAGAGGCCTCTAGCCTTTCCGCAGCCTCAGATGGAGATGATCAAATCAAGAGGATGGCGGCCACGAAGATGAAGATGAAGGAAATAGAACCAGAATTTGTTAGTGGATCGAGTTCCGATTTGCTGCTCGATCTGAGGCTTTCGAACGGCCAGTCCGCCACTAGTCCGAAGCTTGAACTGAACCTTTTCAAGAAAGCGAGACCTGGCCAAGCTGCAAAGCCCAATATCGATGAACCTTCCGACGAGAAGGATGAGCCGGCTAGGCTTTTTCCATGCAACTACTGCAAGAGAGAGTTCTCCTCTTGTCAAGCGCTTGGAGGCCACCAAAACGCCCACAGACAGGAGCGTGCCTTGGCGAAACGTCGCCGAGGGATCGATCTTGGGGTTTTTGGACCCTACTACCCGTACTATCCCTATTCGAGCTATTCCGGACTCCCTTTGTACGGATCTAGCTTCAATAGGCCACTCGGGGTTCGGATGGAGTCCATGATTCACAAGCCTGGTACCTACTCTTGGTCGGGGCCCACCGGTGGGTACCGATACGGGCATGACATTGCTGGTGCTACCGTGTGGTCTAGGCAGGCGACCGCGATGAGCTCTCACCTCTCTACTGCCAATAGGCTGAGCATGGATGGCTTTCAGGCTCGCAATATTGTCGGCGGGTTAGGGTTTGGAAGGAGTTCTGCTAGTGCAACTTCTTCAAGGTTGGAACAAAATGGTGCTGCCTTTGGGAACATTGCTGGTTCCAGTAATACTAGTGTGGCCGGTCCAAATGTTCGAGTCAATATTCCGGCGACGACCGGCGGTCGTGCTGATCCTCTGCAGCGTAGAGAACCTCCGAAGAAAGACCGCAAAGATGCTCCGGCGGGACTTGATTTGTCTCTTAATCTTTAGTTATTTCATAAAAATTGTGTTCCGTTTATTTCCGATCGTTATTTTGTGGTATTGTTTGATGTTTAGAATGTTCCATTATGAGTTCTTTGAAGTTTATATGGGTATCGTTCTCTAGTAATTTGTTTAGATTCGTTGTGTGGTCTTCACATGTAATTGGACGTGCATGTTTACTTGAATTGTTTTATGAGATTATGTTTGTTTTGTGTGACCACAAATTAATTTTTGTTTTGAGGTAAGTGCTGTTAAAAATCCCTCCTCCTGTTTACATTCGACAGCAAATTGGTGCCCCACACTCGTGGTGTACTTACTAGCATGCTTAACCTGGGACGAATTTGAAATCCATATTTTTCTCATTATATTAACCAAATGCTTGAAACTCGAGAGTTCTCTTAAAGTTTTCTCCAAAAATAATATATATATTATTATTTTTACACCAATTAGTTTAAAAAAAATGCCAAAGATATGAGAAATTGATACAAACGAAGCCCATTTTTTTTTTAAACAGAAAAAAAATAAAGAATAAAGAATAAATTAACAAGCAAAATATATGAGCTTTTTTTAAAAAATGTAAATAGTCATTCAAATATAGCCGGCAGTTTTTATTTTATTTTATTTTTCTATATTGGAGAATGAATGAATACAACTGGTGGTATAACATCTTTCAATTGTGGTTGCTAATTTAGCTTAACAGTAACTTCACACTTAACTCTAATATAAAGTGTAGTGTTTAAATCCCCCACTTTTAATTTGGAGAAATAAATAAAAAGAACAACTTTTAATCACACAGTATATATCTTTCTGTATCCCAAGAGAATTCTATTTAGCTACTATAACTTGTTCAATCTATGGTTGAATACTTTTGAATAATATTGGAGGTTAGAGCAGTCATAATAGATAAGAGCTTTCAATTCCAAAAATATTAGCTCCCTGAGAAAACCTACATTGACATTGAGCTAATTCTTCAAACCAAGCTTCCGTTTGAATTATAGATTTGAAAAATAAATTTAATTTTTTTTTAAGGGAAAAACACCTAAGAGCATCTCCAACCACACGCCATTTTAGGCTAAAATGGCGTGGGTTTTGCTCCAACCAGGCGGCAATTTGCACACCATTTTGGTGTGAAATTGCCTCTTGTGAACAGTGGAAACGCATATTTGTGTTTCAACTGTTCACTCAACACCATTTTAATGGTGCCTTGCCCTTATTTTCTTTTCTTTTTTTTTTTTTTATACAAAGTGCACAAAATATATTTTGTTTTTCTATTATTATCCCATTTTCATATTTGTTAACAAATTTGTTTCTTTTTTAACACCAAAAAAAGAAAGAACTTGTTTTTTGTTTTTGTTTTTGTTTTTGTGTGTCCCACGTTGTTAATTTTGTTTTATAGTTAACTTAATATGATGAAAATTTAATATGTAAATAATATGAAACGCAATTACATAATTTAGAAAAAGTCATACATTCAAACAAATTATAATTAAAATTACATAATATTAAAAAAAAAACTAGAGCACTAAATAATGCAAAATTTGTAACATAGTGAAAATATATCTTCTGTGACTTTGTTAAATAATAAAATATATTTTATTGGATCACTATGTGAAAAAAAAAAAATTATATGTGGGTGAAATTTGTAAATTCAATAAATTTTATGAAATTAGTAAAATGGAATATAAAAAGAGATCAAAAAAAGGAATATACACGGATTTTTTTTTTTTTTTTTTTTTTTTGTGTTAGAAATGATATAATGGGCCAGTTGGAGATGAATTTACTGTTAGATGCACAGTTACACTATTCTGGTATGAAAGTTACACCATTTTAATGTAATGAGTTGGAGATACCCTTAGCAAGTTTTTAAATAGTATTTTAAAAAAAATCTTGGATGAAGTGCCAAACAAGCTTCAGTTGCTCTTGGTTCCATGTCTTGCTTTTAGGGCCTGTTTGGACATTAGTTCATTTTGAACTAAATTGTACTTTTTTCATCATGATTTTTGTCTTTTTTTGAAAAAGTTTTTTGTCTTTTCTAAAAAATTACTATTCAAACTTAAAAATCTTAAACTAAAGTCATTCACCAAACACTTTAATGTGCAAGGCTTCTTGGTCAGCCTCACCTTGTAATTGTTTGAGATATATAATTGTTCAATTTGGGATGTGTTGCCCCGTCCCTATGATTTTTTTTTTTTTTCCCTCTTTGTATTCAATTAAGTTTCCTTCCTGCCAAAGTGCTCAACGAGACAGAGGAAACGCTCAAGTACAGTAGTACCCATAAGGAAATAGAGATGATAATATTCCCTGCAATATGTGGGACTTCAAACCACACGGAGTAGCTAGGTTAGGGGATACTATTCGGTGATGGAGACGAAGTCTTTTTTTCAAATTGGATTCAACCCCATCCCATTCAAGTATACGTATTTCACAAATATTTTGTTATGTATGTGATTATGTTGCTTTTTAAAAATTATTCAATTGATTTTGGGGGGGGAAAAAACTAACTACTTTTTCAAAAGAAAAAAGAACGGAATAAAATTATTTAGTAACCTTGATTGAATAATTTGTAGTTAGTACATGTTTTTTTTTTTTTAATTATGACGTCTTATTAATATTTTTTTTTATAATATATTTGTAACTTGATTACAAAGATCAAGTTTGCATTTGTTTAGAGTTTGATTTGCCTAGTAAAACCTTTGATTTTAGTCTAAATTTGTGGTGAATTTCTACTTTATTATTATTTTTTCTAGATTGTGTAATTTAAAACACACAAATGTATTAAATGGGAAAGTATGGGTACGGAAAGCTCCCCCAATGAAAAGTCACCATCCCATCCTGCTCCTTCTTAATCGTAGATGTGGATGATTTTGAGGCTCAGATGGAGATGAAAAAGCAATCTCCGTTTTCACCCGGCACCATATGTTTCCATCCTTATACATGGAATAGAACTTATAATAACCAAAATAATCACAAAAAAACTGATTAGTATTAAAGACTTACATTAGTTTTGAAACTCTTAGCATAAACGACTACGAAGGAGGAAAATAAATAATTGTTAATAATCACGCTTGGTCATTTCCCCACACTTTAAATTGTTAAGTAAATTTACGAAATATTATTTTACAAGAAATGAAGAAAAAGGTTAATTAAAACTTAAACTTTTTAGAAGAGGGAACGAAATTAGATGACGCAACAATCAAATACAGTTAGTTGAATCTGAATGAAAGAGCATATTCAGTATAATTCTGGAAATCATAAGATTAACTTGGAGACTAAACAAAGTTTAACTTTGCTAAACTCGGAGATGGAACTGTTTTTTACTTTGACAAAAAAAAAAAAAAAAAAAAAATGGAGACAAAATAACAGAAATTATAAGAACAATTTTTGGAAATATGAGATTAACTCCCAGATACACAAACATATAACAGGATTAATCCGGAACTATATAGTACCTCAACAAAAAAGTTCAAGCTAATTTGTACAATTAGATCGTACATTTTAAAATCTAAATTCACTATTTAAGAGTGAAGTACCACATGAGAAAGAGTTGAAAATCTCTTCCCTTGACTTTGGCACTATAATTTTTAAACGTAAACGCAAAAAGCAAAAAAAAAAAAAAATGTAGGATATTCTACTTAAGCTAACACCAACTAAATAACTCTTATTATATGAAAACCATTGCTCTGACACTATGAACAAAAAGAAGAAACAACAACATATATCAATTTCAAGAAACGGAAAGAAAATAACCACTCATCCTCTAATAAATTAAATTAATTTTGTTCAGCTAAAATCAACGGAGATCACAATGGTGCTGCCTTTGGGAACATTGCTGGCTCCAGTAACACTAGTTTCCCCAGTTCAAATGTTGGAGTCAATATTCCAGCGACGATCGGCAGTGATGCTGATCCTGTGCAGCGTGGATAACCTCCGAAGAAAGACTGCAAAGATGCTCCGGTGGGACTTGATTTGTCTCTTAATCCTCAGTTATTTCATAAAATTTGTTTTCCGTTTGTTTCTGATTGTTATTTTATGGTATTATTTGTTGTTTAGAATGTTTCATTATGAGTTATTTTGAACTTTTTATTATGTGCATTGTTTTCTAGTAATTTGTTTAGTTTATTTGTGTGATCTTGGAGTACATGCATATTTATTTGAATTGGTTTGTGAGATTATGGCTTCGTTTGGTATTCAAATTTTAACTCTAATTAAACTGTACTTTTTTTTTTCCTCAGTTTTTGTCTTTTTCTAAAAAGTCAATAAAATTTATAATTAGTTTTTGAAAAATCAACCAACTCCAACTTAAGAATTCTATCTCCAACCGGCTAACGAAACATAAGCTGTTTGCAATTTCTAAGCTAAAGCTTATTAACACATGCTTATGTTGTATTGTAGGAATTTAGGGTAAAAAACTTGAGATTTAGATGACATCTGAGTGTTTGCGAAGGCGATGGAAGCTTTGGATTATGGGAATTAATATCATTATGTAATTATTTTGCACACGAACTATCTTTTGATTGTAAAAATTAAACATTAAAATGAAGGTTTAAGTTTAAGTACAATGATGATATGAGAAGTCAGATTGTTACAATATAATTAACCGGAATATTAGATATTACTAATTTGATTGGATAAGTCAATTAGCATTAATAAATATAGTTCGGCTATTTTTTTCTAAGTAAGTGTTAAAAAGCTACTCATCTTTTTAATTTCTCCCACGAAGTTTAGAGGGTTCTAAATGTATTTGGGTCAACATTGGATTGACATGATTAATATGATTCGATAAATAGAATGTATGCGAGAATCTAAATTAAATGGACGATGAAATTTTCGATGGTGTTTGATATTGTTTTCATTTATTTATGAGGGATCAAAAAGATAAATGAAAATATTTTGGGAATGATATTGAGGTTGTTTATAAAATTGTTTTTATGTTGTGGTTTTAGAAAAATTGGTTTTGATGTAAGGAAAAAAAAAAACACATGTTTCTAAAAGCATGTATTAAGTTATATAATACTTAAAAATAAAAACGAAAATGAGAAAACAACTTTAAATAATTTTTCATTTCATAAAAACAACTATCCTCACCAATTTTTTGTTTTTGTTTATGTTTTCAAAGCATTTGCTAAATAAACGGTATTTAGAAAATGTCTCTCATCTCAGAAGACATGTGAAGACATTTTCAAAAAAATTTGAAAACAATACCAAACAGTTTTTCTAATTAAAAATAAGATAGAGAAAAAAGAAAACTATTTATGTCAAAATTATTTTTCCCTTCTCCTTAAGAAATAAATAAATAAATAAAAGAAGAAGGTATTTTCTTTCAAAGACAAAGAAGTAATTGATTGTTTAAAAAAAAAAAATTTGAAACGGATGATTTTTGCTAAATATCCAAAATTACTGTAGCAGCTAATGATCTAACCATTTCTAGTCATAAAATCAGACTCTTTTCTTTTCATTGATAAAATCATGTATAAAATTAAAACTATACTATAGATGCAGCCATAAATTAGATTTTATTTATTAGATAATAGTTATTTAATTACTTCATTAAAAAAAATTAAAAATTTAATCTACTGTAGAGTTGGTAAGATATAAAACTTAATATTCTTTGTCAATTATGGTTACCATTTTTGTGATTTCAGAAACTTCCTATACTAACGGGGAATTCAATTGCATCCAAGTGAATCCTTTTGTGGCAGTTGAGCTGGCACATTATCATGATGGGAATTTAATTATGGTTTGTATAGTAAATTCGTTTTTTTGATTATTACCATAGTTTTCTCTTCACACAATTTTTTTGACCGACTTTTTTGGTAGAATTCAAAGAACTAAACATATGAAAGTCACTACTGCAGATGGTAAATCCATGATTCATTTTCTAGTAGAGATATTTTACTGTTGAAAGTTAACAGGTATTACTTGAAGAAATTTATTTCTTTTACGGTCGATTGTCTAGAAGAATCTGAGTCTCCCTATATATATATATATATGTATATATATAAGTATCTGTCTTATTTAAGTTGGATTTCAAAGCATATAATAACTTTTTTTAATGATAAAAATAAGAGGATAATTGATGTCATTTCAGTCTCATCTCTATTATTTATAGAAGAAAGTCCGGATCACATCAATAAAACAAGAATGACATAACTCAATAATTCAGATTCTTTAGATTTCTTATGGTTGGATTGTCTTCCTTTATTTATCCAATCTTGTGTACGAGTAGACTATTGCTTACTTGAATAAAAGTTACTCAAGTTTTCCCCTCAAGAAAAAAAAAAGGCTTGAGTAACTCTATAATTCTGTTAAAAACATAGACTTAATTTTAAGTGTGTAAAAATATCTGGAGAGTATAAAAGTGAAAGATATCTTTATCGTCACATCAAAATTTTTTTCCCTTTTTAAAAAACTTTAAATAAAAAATTAAATTCTATGTTTTATGACGAAGTTGGAAGTCGAATAACTTGTGACCGCAAGTTAATTTTGTTTTAAGGGAAGTGATGTTGAAAATCCTTCTTCCTGTTTACATTCAGCAACAATTGGAGCCCCACGTTCATGTGTACTTACTTGCGTATTTAACCTGGATCGAATGTGAAATCGAATCTCAAGAGAGTTCCCTTAAAATTGTCGCCGAATATTTAAATTTCTGTTTTTACAACAATTAGTTAAAAATAACATGGTTGTTGAAAGAATGTAAATGCTAAAGATACGAGAATTAATACACAAGAAGCCCCCTTTTTGACAAAAAAGAAAGAAAAGAAAACGGAATAAAAAAAAAAACAGAAATATATGTGCTTTTAAAGGTAATTACTAATTACTCTTTTAAATATAGCTGGCAGCTATTATTTTATTTTTGAGAGTGAATGAATCGATTAATAATAATAATAAGAAATTATGATATACAAATACAAACCGTTGTAGAACATTTTTCAATTGTGGTTGTTGGAATTATAGGGTGTTTGGTGGAGTAGTTTAAATAGTAAATTTTTTAAGTTTCAATAGTAAATTTTTTTGAATTTTCAAAAAAGACAAAAAACTTTTTGGGGAAAAAGACAAAAACTTTTTAGGAAAAAGACAAAAAAAATTTTAAGATGAATGTTTTGAAATGGGGAGCCAAACACCTTCTTAGTATAGCGATAATTACATATTTGAATCCAATATAAAACGTAGAGTTTAAATCTCCCACCCTAAATTAAAAAAAAAAAAAAAAAAAGAGAGAGAGAGATCTTTCTATCACACAATATTTTTCTTTAACCCAAGAAAATTCTATTTAGCTAGTACAACGTGTTCAATTGATGGTTGAATATTTTGAGTTATATTAGAGGTTAGTGCAGTCATAACAAACCCCTCACTGTCACGGTTAAGAGCTTTCCCAGAAATGTTGGTTCCTTGAGAAAACCTGCATCAACATATATTGAGCTAATATTATAGAACAGGTTTTCGTTCGGATTATAGGTTTGAAAAGAAAATTTGATTCTTTTGTTAGAGAAAAAACCTTATAAAATTTTTAAAATAATTGTGAAAAACAATCTTTAGATGGAGTGCCAAACAAGCTTCAAGTGTTCTTGGTTCCATGCCTTGCTTTTAATTAAGGTGCAAGGCTTCTTAGTCTGCCTCACCTTGTCATTGTCCAATCTGCGATGTGTTGCCTGACCCTGTGATTTTTTTCTTTGTATTCAATTAAGTTTCCTTCATGCAAAGTGCCAAAACAAGACAGAGGAAATGTTCAAGTCTACTAGCACCCATATGGAAATAGAGATGATACTAATTCCTTGCAGGAACGGGTTCTACGGGACTTTGATCCAAATAGGGTAGAGATAGAGGATAATTTTTGGAGATGGAAATGAAGTCTTTTTCCTGAATTGGATGCAACCCCTCCCCATTTTATATACATATTTCACACAGATTTTTGTTATGTTTGTATGCTCATTTTTTAAAATTATTTAAATGATTTTAGAAAAAAAAAATACTAAATATTTTTTCACTACAAAAAAGGAGGAAAGAAAATTAGTTAGTAACCTTAATTGACCAATTGTAGTTAGTAGATGTTATTTGTCATTTTAGTCCGGTTTCTTATATTTTGAAAAGATATTTTTGTGGTCACTTCATTACATAAGAATTAGTTTGCATTTGGTTATAGTTCGAAATTTGTTTAGTGAAACTATTGATTTTGGTCTAAATTTGTTGTGAATTTCTACTTTATTATTATTTATTCTAATTTGTTGAGTAAGTTTTTGAAATATTAATATCGAAAAGAAAAAAAATGAAGAAAAAGGTTAATAAAAAAATTCCTAGATCGAATAGCACAAGATAGAGGGAACAAGATCACATGTTGCAACAGCAAATTCAGTTGATTCGATATCAACGAAAGAACATATTCAATAGAATTTTCAAAATCATTAGGGTTTGTTTGATTGGTTAGTTTGAGTTTAAATATTTTAGTCGTAATAGTAAATTTTTTTGAATTTTCAGAAAAGACAAAAAACTTTTTGGGAAAAAGACAAAACTTTTGGGAAAAAGACAAAAAAAGTACAGTTTGAGTTGGAATGAGATAATAAGGTAAACATGCTCGGAGATATTAACTCAGAGATTAAAAAAAGTTTAACTTTGTTAAACTCGGAGATTAACTTTTTTTTCCCATTCACCAAAAAAAATAAACAAAAACAAAAACAAAAACAAAAAAATAACTCAGAGATAAGTTAACATTAATGGTAAGAAAATTTTTGGAAATTTGAGATTAACTCCCAGATTATAAAAAAACACTTAACAAGATCAATCCGGAATCATGTAGTACCTCAACAAAAAAAAAAGTTCGAGCTAATTTGTACCATTTTATTCCACATGTTAAAATCTAAATTGACTAGTTAATCTCAAGTACCACACGAGAAAGACATGGAAATCTCTTCTCTTAAATTTGGCTTCTTTTTTTTTTTTTTTTTTTTGGTACATGCCAAAAGGAAATAGTATATAGAAGAAAATGGTAAGATATTCTACCTAAGTTGGCACCGAGTAAACAACTCTTACTATATGAAAACCGTCACTCTAATGACATGCATGAACAAAAACATCATCCATCAAATCTAAAACAGAAATAAAATAACTACTTATCATATGATAAATTAAATTGATTTCGTTTAACAAAAATCAACGGAGATCACAACAACTTCTCTTTATAACATGATCGCTTTCTTACATTGTTCAAGAATTTATTTGCCACTAATGGCATATGATAGATTATTCACCACTAATCGTAGGATCTTCTAACAATGTGGGCATTGATTAAACAACTCTTATTATATCAAAACCACTATTCTAATATGAACAAAAAACAACATATTCAAATGCAGAAACAGAAAGAAAATAACTACTCTTCCTATCATAAATTAAATTATTTTGTTTAGCGAAAATCAATGGAGATCACAACACTCCTTTTAATAGCATGACGCTTTCAAACACTGTTACAGAAATGCTTTACCATTAACGACTTATGACAAATGACTTTTTTTTAGGTACATATGAATGAAATAACATGTTCAATAGAATGTTGGAAATCATAAGATTAACTCGGAGACTGAAAAATTTTAACTTTGTTAAACTCAGAGATTAACTTTTTTCATTTAAAAAAAAAAAACTTGGAGATAAGAGAACATAAATTATAAGAATAATTTTTGGAAATATGATATAAACTCCCAGACATACAGACATTTAGCACGATCAATCCTGAATCATGCTTTAACACCAATACCTAAACAAAAAAAGTTCGATTAAATTTGATCAATTTTATTTCATTTGTTTAAATTTGAATTAGAAATTCAGAAAGTGAAGTCTCAAATGAGAAAGAGATAAAAATCTTTCACTTAACTTTGTTACATAATTATAATATGAATAATAATTTTAATGTTAATGCATGGATAAAAAAATAATATAAGAAATATGGAGATATTCTACTTAAATTGACACCCGCTTAATAATTTTTCCTTTGTCAAACTTGTTACTCTAATAATATGAACAAAAATCAACATTGTTTCAAATAAAATAAAAAAAGAGAAAGTAACTAACTACTCTTCCTATGATAAATTAAATTATTTTGTTTAGTGAAAATCAATGGAGATCACAACAACTCCTTTTGATAACATAAACCGCTTTCAAACAATGTTACAGAAATTAATTACCACTAATGACTTATCACATGACAGATTCTTTTCAATACATATTATGTATTATTTTGCAGTTTAAACACAGTAAAACAATTCAATCGGAACCATTATTGATATTTTGATATCTTTTTCTCCCATTTGCAAATATGCAAACATATATATTAGCATAATATTTTTTGAAAATCTTTTTACCAAAATTATATGTGAGAGTCACTTTTTATATTATCTGTCTTTCATTTTTACTTTCGTAAGAGATTATTGTTGGGCCCATTTTCACTCCCATATTGATACATATATATATAATTCAAACTGGATATAAGGTAACTGATGCACTCAATGACACCATTAGTCTTCGACTCAAAAATGTATAGAAACTTTGACTGCATCTGAGTAATTGGCCGTAAGCAAATATTGCAAGTACAGCAATAATTTTCTCTGGATTGTTTAAAAAAAAAAAAAAAAATCTCTGGATTTGACTGAGATTAGGCCAAATATAATTAATTTCAACATGGAACAAATCTCAGCCAAGGCTTAGTACTCATCAACACCAAATCCCTTTCTTAGCATTTAGTAAGGTGCATATCAAAACTGTAAAATGGGATTTCTTTCCGTACATAGGGATAATGCATTAACTCCAAAAGACTAAATAAATAGAGGAGTACTAACTCTCTCTCTCATCCTTGCCAAAAATTATCATCTTTTTTCCTTTCTTATATCTTGCTCTCTTCCATGGCAGATCTTAGCGCCGAAGCTTCCCGTTCCGAGGCCTCTAGCCTCTCGGCAGCCTCAGATGAAGATGATCAAATCAAGAGGATGACGGCCATGAAGATGAAGATGAAGGATACCGAACCGGAATATGTTCCTGGATCAACTTCAGATTTGCTGCTCGATTTGAAGCTTTCGAACGGCCAGTTGGCAGGTGGTCCGAAGCTAGAACTGAACCTTTTCAACAAGGCGAGAGCTGGTCATGCTGCAAAGCCCAATATCGAGGAACCTACCGACGAGAAGGATGAGCCGGCTAGGGTTTTCCCATGCAACTACTGCAAGAGAGAGTTCTCTACTTCTCAAGCGCTGGGAGGCCACCAAAACGCCCACAAACAGGAGCGTGCCTTGGCGAAACGCCGCCAAGGGATCGATCTTGGGGCTTTTGGTCCCTACTACCCGTACTATCCCTATTCGAGCTATTCCGGACTCCCTTTGTACGGATCTAGCTTCAATAGGCCACTCGGGGTTCGGATGGAGTCCATGATTCACAAGCCTGGTACCTACTCGTGGTCAGGGCCCACCGGTGGGTACCGATACGGGCATGACATTGCCGGTGCTAGCGTGTGGCCTAGGCCGGTGACCGCGGTGAACTCACACTTCTCTACTGCCAATAGGCTGAACATGGATGGCCTACAGGCTCGCAATATTGTCAGCGGGTTAGGGCTTGGAGGGAGTTCTTCTAGTGCAACTTCTTCAAGATTTGAACAAAATGGTGCCGTCTTTGGTAACATTTCTGGTTCCGGTAATAATAGTTTGACTGGTCCAAATGTTGGAGTCAATATTCCGGCAACAACCAGTGGTGCTGATCCTGTGCAAGCCGGAGAACCTCCGAAGAAAGACCACAAAGATGCTCGGGCGGGAATTGATTTGTCTCTTAAACTCTAGTGATTTCATAAAATTAATTTATGTTCTTTTAATTTCCGATTGTTACTTTATGGAATTGTTTGATGTTTAGAATGTTTCATTAGGAGTTCTTTTTGAACTTTTTATGTGTAATGTTCTCTTGTATTCTATTTAGTTTATTTGAGTGATCTTCCTTTTCGGAGATATGTTGAACTCCAAATAACAATGTTATCAACAAGATTATCAATTGTTCTCTTCTATTAATTTTTTATTTCATCTCCGACACATATACGGTTGTGGTCTCAGTTAATTTCTTTAACATTTTGTTTTAATTTGGGGTTGTTATCAATTCATTTTGTGTTTGATGCATGATTTAGGAAGATTACAAGCATGGAAACTAGTCATTAGGCCCGCATTAACTTTCAATAAATTGATACACTTGATCTTTGAGATTTATTGGTACTATCTCCTCACGGATTATGATTTTTATATTAAAGGCTCTTAATAAGAGACTTATCTTGGTTATTAAAGTAGATCAATCAGTGGAGAGAGAGATAGAAATAGAATATTGATTCTAATATGGTCTCTATGATCCCGTGTTTTTGTAAAATATTTGAGAACGGTTTTTATTCTTTATTCTTTTTTTTCTTTTCTTTTTTTTTTTCCCCGGATGTTAAAAGTAGATGCGTATCGTCTTCTATTAACAGTTTTGTTCTATTGTTTATCAAATAAAGTGCTTATATATATATACATGCTGCAAGTACACTTTTAGACGAAAATAGCTCAAGGGATATGAATACGAGGCTAATCTCTAAACATATTGCATATTCTTTATTTTTGTTTTTTTATATTGTTTTACATTTTGTTTTTTTTTTGGTTTAGATGTCTATGTGAATCAAATAACTCTTTTTAGGGAAAGAAAAAAAAGAAAAAAAAAAAAAGAAAAGATGATGAGAGAGGTATTAATGTCGTAGGAAACAGTAGATTTAGATTAAATTGACACACTAAAAATCGAATCCTCTATCAAACTACTCCACACTCAATTTTGTTAAAAGCAAAGAAAAAGAAAATATAAGATGAAGGAAGGAAAAAAAAAAAAAAAAAACGGCCCAAAAGAGCAAAAATATCTATAGTTATGCAACCTGTGTCCACTCAATTATTCAAAAAAATTTTTTGTTGGATTAGAGTTACGGAACACATGTCCGCGTTTCATAAGATATATGTACATATATTTTGTTAGCAAGAAACTGGTCAATAATTTCATCTTAATTATTTGGACTAATTCAACGAAAAGCAAGTAATATATGATGGACAGAGAAGATTTCCTAAAAACTAACAGATTGGTCATGTGAGACGTATGTTTCATGTTTTTTGAAGTCCAGTCGGGGAGCGCCGGGGGGGGGGGTGAGGGAGAGGAACTTTTGGGAGATTGGAGGATATTTTCATCTTTTTAGTACAAAAATGATTATTTGAATAAAATTTCGTTAAAAATGTAATGGAGTTTAATGGAAAGAACTGAAATGATCAAGAAAATAGAACGGCAAAAAAGAAAAAAAAGAGGATCAAACCGTCACTGTTGAAAAAGTTTAGGGATTATTTAGATTAATTACTTTTTTTTTTTTTGAATGTGCTATTATTATCATTGTTTTTGTTGTTGTTGTTGTTGTTAATATTTCATTTTACTTTGAAACTGTCCCTACGGCAACTAAGTTGTCTTATTTTTTGATCTTTGGCGATTAAGTGGCCAAAGGTCTTTAATTTTCCTCCTTTTTTCTTTTTTCTTTTTTTTTTTTTAAGTACACTACCATACCTGTGTACACATACCTATATAACTAGTATATGGGATATCATTTAAAACTACCATTACATGACGTATATATAAATAGTCTGAAATGGTATATAAATATTACATTACTTTTTATTTTTGCATTCATTTATTTTTTTAATATATATGTTGATAACTATCCACATGTGGCATATAATTAATAAGTCACATAAATTTACATAGTTTATCATGCCATATAAATTTCATAACACATAACCAAAAAAAAAAATACACATACATAATCATAGTAAAATCACATTTATTAAAAAAAATCATTAAAATAAGTCAAGACGCATAATTTTTGACATGAACTTCTTGAGCATATCAATCCCTTGTGGCCGTCACTTGCAGTTACTAAGTAAAATGTTAACAACTTTTAGCATAAAATCGTAAATAACATTTTAGCGTCAACATAAGTATTAAATACATGTACCGTCTGTTAAAGAAAACGGCGGGCGTTACAATCCATTATTGCATATATGGATGCTGAACATAGTATTTTGGTGCACATAATACACTGCACATATTCTTCTTTTTGTTTGTTGCTTACCACAAACTAGTGCATAGATGTTAGCACATTTGTAGGTAATTGTACAAGTTATTGCAGCCCTTTTTGAACCACATGTTCAGATTTTTTGTGATTAATAATGGATTGAACATGTAATCTTTTGGTTACTCAAACAGATGAAGGAATATGAGATATTTTATTTTTGTGTTTGCTGTTGTGATTTAAATGATCCTTCTTTTTTGTATTATTTGTCATTTTCATTTAATTACACAAAAACACCAAGATAAAGTAAGTCAAATGTTGATCATTTTAACACCAATATTCTTATAACAACATAACCATCATGTTTGTATATAAACAACTTACAAAACATACAAACTGTGTTTGTTATCAATTTTCACAAACTTCTTCCTCAAAACAGATGTTATCAAGACATCAGTCAATAAACTTTTCCTAGCCAGCCTCCAAATTACTTTCCCCTACATAAATAACAGATCAATAACACAAAGATGCCTAAACCAATCAACTTTCACGATATTCCTCCACTTTTGTTGGTGAGAATTTGCATTGTCTTCAATTGATTCTCAAGAAATTGCACCCTTTCACAGCCTTTTTTCTTTCTTTCTTTCAGTTTCAACAACTTGATCCTCCAAATCATTAGCCTTTTTTAGTAAATCAGATATTTTCATCTTTGATCTTTCACACATATCAGATCCTTTCAATCAAAAAACCCATAGTACTAACGTCTTTGAACCTGATAAAGGTTCGAAACAATTCTAATAATTCTAATAACCATAAATCAATCAATACTCTTAACAATATAATAAAAATAGTTTAAAATTTTGGTTTTTTTCTTTTTCTTTTTTAATTGTCTCTTTTGTAAAACAAACAAAAACACCTTGCATCCCCACAATACTCAGCAACCCAACTAAAAAAAAAACCCCAAATCTCATCAACCCTTTGTTTTTTTTCATTCTTCGCCCTAATCAACAAACCCACCATACGAACTGAAAATTTCCACCAATAAACCCATCGTTTCAGACCCTTTTTCATAGCCAACAACAGTAAAATAGACACTTACCCTAAAAGTTGACATCTATAAAACCTCTAGCTCAGATTTATGTCCATCCATGAATTGAACAACTTACACGGCCTCAGATTCTTGCATCTACAGAGGGGGAGCGTCTTTCTCCATGGGTATGGAGCTCCAAATCCCTATTTTCAGAAAAATTAAATACCCAATTAGAAAACCTCCCAATGTAGCCCCAATTTCAACTCACATAAGACATTACCGAAATGATCTTCAAGAAGCACAAAACGTGCTTCTCACATGACTCTTCCGTGAGGTTTTTGACACAATTAGATGGAAATGACGTTAATTGCAAGAAAATAAGAGTTTAGGATTATCAGAAACAAATTTAAAAAAAAAAAAAAAAAAAAAAGACAATCATTACATTTAAAGAGTTTATGACTATTTTGATCAATTATTCTGAATAGTAAGAAAAAAGTCATCTATTTATTACAAGTAAATTTTATATTTACTTTTGTTAAAATAAAAAATTTTATTGCAAGTCATCTATTTATAACAAGTAAATTTTATATTTACTTTTGTTAAAATAAAAAATTCATTGACGTTAAATATTTTAAAGTTTTTTTTTCATCAATTTTACTTGATTTTAAGATGTTCTAAGTAGGATTTTAGCTATTTTATATTTTTACCTTTAAAATGTTCTTAGTAGGATTTTCGCTCTTACGAGTTTAATACCCGTGCGTTGCATGGGAAAGAAAGAAAAAAATAAATAAATAAATTGAGTATTATATAATAAAAATATTTTGTTAAGTTAAATATTAGAGTTATAATTAGTATAATTTTTGTTAAAAAATTTTTCAATAATGAACATGCAAAATCAAAATGACAATAATACTAACAACAATAAAAATGAAAATAAAAGCAAAAAGATAAAAAAAAAAAATTAATTATACTTATTTAAAAGGAAAAAATTAAAACAAAAAAACAGGGGAAAAAAAAGGGAAAAATTTTTAGATTCAAAAGAATTAGAAAAAAATTATTCTTAACAAAAATATTATAACAAAATAAAATATATATCTTATTTTTATCATTTTTTTGTTTAAAAAATAAAAAAAATAAAAAAATAAATTTTGGTTTGGTTATATATATGTAAAAAAAAAATTTAATATAGAAAAAAAAACAGAGAAAAAAATGCATACAAAATGTTAAAAAAAAAAAGGAGTGTTTAAAAAATAGAATAAAAGAAACAAAGTATAAAAAGAAATAAGGAAAATAATATATTTACAATAATTTTGGGAATTAAGTTTGTTTTTTTACATATTTAAATTTACATTAAGATGTCTGAATTATATATATCAGTATCGATATATATTTATATTTATAAATATAAAAAGTCTTGAAGTAGGAAATTTTTTTTTGTAGAATGACCAAGTGTCACTCATGTTTAACTTTCTTTATCTTCTCCTCCGATCTGTTATAATAAAAATATTTTTATATGTTAGTAAAATGATGTTTATATTTAATATATAAATTGAAATAAATTTATTAATTTATTGTGCAATTATATATAAAAAAATAATATTACCTGGTTTCTTTTCGTTTTTTTATGGGTCGCTTAGAGATTCAATTTGACCATGCGATGGAGGAGGTTGATGTTGAGGACTAAAATAACAATACATAAAATTATATAATAATTAAAATATATAAATATATATGTTAAATTAAATAATCGAAAAATTGAAATTAAAATATAAATAATAATAGACCTTGATTTTACTTCTTTGATGATAGGTTCGGTAAAGGTCAGTTGTTTTTTTGCAGTATTTTTGCTTCCTAACTGAAGTGTCTCTGGATCAATAGAGATTGATGATGGTGGAATTCTTTCAAATGACGTTGTTGTCGGTGCAGGCAATAACATTGGTTGCATATCATCATCAAATGTTTTTACAACGACTGCATCGATGAAGGCACCTCGTAGACGAAATTGGATCACAAATATTTTTGATATGCCTTTCAGTTTGTTCAAGATAGGAGGAATAACGGTTGAATCAGTATATCCTCTTGGATCGTCAGGATGGAGCAAGGTTTATTTATTAATGATTGAACGGTTTTTCCAAACATGATGATGTTCATTCCTCCGGTGCTATCTTCAATTCGTGCATTAAATTTGTACCAGTTTAAAAATTTTAATATTTACTTAATTTTTAATTATTTTGATATTGATATATGTAAAAAAAAAAAAAAAAAATTTGATAAAGATAAAGTATATTACCAAGTGATTGGCATTGTTGTCAAATTTCCATAACTATCGCACCACCATGATGTCCCTAATTGTTTTAGTTGTCTATAACATCTTGGACATGCATTGTAGAACCAACCTGGGTGAATATCAAGTTCAGTAATTGTTGCTTTAACAGTGAATTTTGTTTCTTGTTTGATAAAATTACATTAATAATGTTGACTAAATTATTTATGTTATTTTATATATAATAATTTAATATTTACCTGATTTTGATATGAATTTAAAGCTTAAAGTTCCACGATTGTTGTTCGGTTGGCAATCTTTTGTTCTTCCAATGATAACACTTGTTTTGTTGATCCAGCAATAAAGTCGATTTCTTGGATAGAATGACTGAATCTATGGAAAATCAATATGTTAAATAAAGTTAGTCTCTCTTTTTTTTAAATTAGTAAATATAAATAATTATAATGATTTATCAATGAAAATTTATAGTACCTTTTTTTGATTTTTTTTTTTTTGTTTCAGCAATGTCTGGATCAAGATAATATGATGAACCAGTAGTGCTTGCGACATAAAGTCCACCTGTATATGTATAATTATAATAGTTAGTGATTAGTGATATAAATTTTTAATTTTCAACTGGTTCAGACATTGTTTGAATTGCATTTTCATCAAAATTTTCTCCAAGCTCTCCCCAAAAGGTGACACTAAGTGTTTCTTCTCTATTGAACAAAATGAATATAAATAAATAATATATTAATAATAAATTATGAAATTTTTAGAAATATATTTTTAATAATATATTATTTGTAATTACCTGATATTTTGAATAGTGATACTTCGTCTTTTTACTGATCTATCATTTATAATAGATTCTTTATAATAGATTCTTCTACACTTTTGACGGAGATAATGCGACCGATTATATTTAACAGAATATAATAATTAAGAAGTCATTAGTTATTATTTTGTATTTAAATAATTTATTGATTATTAATTATAGATTAACAAATACAAATATTAAATATGATTTACCTAATAGAACATCATTAATGTTGACTTTTTGTGTAAGTTGATCAAACTCCACAAAATTGAATTTGAGTTGAGGTATTTCTGGTATATCGTCCTTAACATTTTTGAAAACAGTGGATCTTACAAATTGCAACATCGCAACATGAGGAACGATCTTGTACCTTGGTTTGTTGTTTGTGATGAAGAAGTTACTGATTTCATATATATTGCCTACTTATATTTTATTTGTTATAAATTCAGCATCTTTCGCACGAATAAAACTGTGTATTGCCTCATCCTGTATTTAAAAAAAATATTAGTTATATATTAAATAATAAGTAAACATATTTTTTATAAGCATGATAATATTAATGAGAAATAAAATGAATTACCTATTTGTCAACTAATAAGCAGTCAAAAGGCTTATTAGTTTTCCAGTTTTGTAATCTGTGTTTCTCCATAGCCGACATACTCGAGCGCATATTGCTTGATGTGTCTCTCATGGTTTCAGTACTCGTATTGGACTGAACATTTTCTATAAATAGAAATAATATATATATATATATAAATATATGTTTTAAAGTTTGAAGACTACAAATGTTATTATGTTGTAAAGTTCATTAAAACGAAATCAATATTATTTTATTTTTTTAGTAGATATTTATCATTTTTGATGAATATTGTGTAATATTTCTTTTATAAACAATGTTTTTGACATAATTTGGATATTTATTAATTGAATCGTGTATTAAAATATGTAATCCTTTTGGTGAAGTCACTCTAGATAAAGCAACATATAATTATCCATAACTAAAAATTTCATCTTCTAAATATAATCCGACTTTATTTAAAGATTGGCCTTGATTTTTATTTATTGTCATTGCATAATAAATTTTTAAAGGAAATTGTTGTCTTTTTAAAGTAAATGGTCATTTTGATTTACGAACTGTCATTTCTATTCTTGGTATATAAACTTTTTGTTTGTATTATTCGAGTTAATTATACGTCCTTCAACAATTCTATTTGTTAATTGTGTAATAATCATTCTTGTACCATTACATAAACCTATTGATTGATTAAGATTTCGCATTAACATAACAGGAATTCCAATCTTAAGTTTTAATTCATGTGGAGGTAAACTATTGAAATTAAGTGTATGTAAAAATTCAGTGGGATATAAAAGATTTAATTTTTCGATATTTCTAGATGATGAAATAATAGTGTCTCAACTGTAATAAATTTTTGTATCCGTAGGTACTAATAATAACATATATTTATTTATTTCATCAGTTGTTTTTATTTTTAGGTGTAATAATCGCATGTTGTTTTAAATAATTAATATCTTGAAAATTATTATGAAAATTATCATATATTATTGTAGAAATTTGTTCAATAGAATTATATTTAAATTTCTTTTGATTTCTGGCCATTTGAGATTACATGTAAATGTTAAAAATATATTAGGATTTCCATAATGTCTACAAATGGCCATTGCATCTTGATAATTTTGAATCATATATTTTGGATTTCCAGTATAAGATGATGGTAAAATAATTCTTTTTCCTATCGCTTCTACGTTTGTATCACCTCTAATTATAGCATCTTGGATACCTTTGTAAATTTCAGATCTTAAATTATTCTGATTTTGTCTAACGTAATCTAAACGATCTTCTTCAATAGAAGCATAACTATCTACAATATATTGTTGAAAAAGTCGTCCAGCTCTAAGTAATGTATTTCCTTCATGTAATCATTGTTGAAATTGAAAAGTATAAAAAGATCTCATTGATATTCGATTTCTACGTGGCTGTTTACTAGTAAAATTTGCATTCCATTCTATATCAGCTTTATATCCATCTTCCCCCTAAGGAAATAATAAAGGATATTGTAATGCCATATAAGATGGGTGAAGTTTATTAATTCTTTGTAATTCTCCAGTTTGATTATGAATAATAATATCTCTACCATTCTCGTATAAACCAAAGTCTCCAACAATTAAACCACCTATGTCTGTTGAAGTTGGAAAATCATATTGTGTACTATCTCCTTATCTTCTTTCAATTAATCTTAACTTCATTGTTCGTATTTCACTATTTTTATAAACATCTCTAACGCTTCTAAAAAGTTGGACTAATTAATTTGTTTCATCTAACATCAAAGTTAATTTTTTAACGATAATCTCATTTAAATTATTTTGATCATTATTATTTGAGAAGGTTGCTATTCTGTTTTGAATTTCATTATCTGTATCATAAATATATAATTGAGCGAATTTTGGAGAATTATTATTAATTGGAAGTAAAGATCCAATTAAATGATGAATTTGTCCACTGATCTAAAAAATATATGGTCTAGATGATTTATTAATATCTGATTGAATATTTGCTCCGAATGAAGTAAAGATAAATATAGAATTATAAACTCTAATATTTTTTCTAAAATTTTCACTTAAAGGTCCTCCATAATAATTTAAAAGTTCATCTAAAATTGTTGGTGTTTTTTTTTTTCCTTAAAATTATCATTATTTTTCCATTTTGACAACATAAGGAAAATTTTGGTGGATATGTATTTTGTGTTTGTTCATTTTTCCAAACTAATGCTTCACAGTATTGATATATACAATTACAATCTCCAATATCAATATATTCATTATTTAAATCTAAAAAAACAAAAAAAAAGTTAGAAAAAAATTTTTCTTAAATTTTATAATTCGAAAAAAAAAAAAAGGAATTTAAGATGAAAAAATTACTTTCTTTGATTGATGATGAGTTATGATCCTCCGAAGATGGAATTGATGTTCCTTCGTCAATGTTATGACTTGAAGATAATTGAATAAATCTATTTCGAACACCAGTAATAATCTTTGTATTTAATTTTTCAAATTCATTCATTACAAAATGTATATTTGTCGATGTGGATGCCTCATTATCATTTGCACAATTTTGTTTTTTATAACGTTTTGAACGTTTTGAATAATTGTTATTACTATTCATTTTTTTTTCATTTTACTTAATTTCATTTTTTTAATATAAATTATAAAAATAGTAATATAAAATATTGTTAACAAATAAATATTATCAATAAAAAAAGAAATTATACATATACTAAAAGGATGTAAGCCGGTACTGTGCATTTCGAGCCGATGAACAGTAAAATTACGAAAATGCCCTTCAGTTTCTCCTTCTTTTTTGGGCATGAACAGTGAACGGACCATTTTGCCCCTCATTAATCTACTCTGCCACTGTCCTCCGCGCGACTGTTCAATGAACAGTGATTTCACTGTTCATGAACAGTGATTCACTGTTCATTGAACAGTTTTTTTTTTTTTTTTTTTTTCGTTGGCTGTTTTTTTTTTTTTTTTTTTTTTTCTTCTTCTTCTTCGTTGGCTGCTTTTTTTTTTTTTTTTTTCTTCCTCTTCTTCTTCCTTCCATTTGCTGCGACCTTTTCCTTTTTTTTTTTTTTGGTTGGCTGCTCTCTCTTCTTTTTTTTTTTTTACATGTGCTATTTTTTTTTTCTTTTTGTTGTTGTCATTGTTTTTTTACTCTTTTTTTTTTTTTTTTTTTACGTTTGCTGATTTTATTTTTTATTTTTTACTTTTGTTGTTGTTGTTGTATTTTTTTTATTTTTTGATGCTTTGTTACGTTTTTTTTTTACTTTTATTGTTTTGCTTTATTGTTTAATAAATAGTTTTCTTTTTTATTTTTATTACTTTGCTACAGTTTTTTTTAAATTTTTACTGTTTTGCTACAGTAAAAAAATATAATATTTCATTGTTTAATAAACAGTGATTTTTGTTTTTTTTTTTTTTAATTTTTGTTACTTTTGTTGTACGGTTCTTTTTTCCTACAGTAATACACAGTAACTGTTTTTTTATATTAAACTGTCAATTTTGTCCCTATCCTATGTACTGATTTTGGCTTATCTACAGTGGAATGATAGATTTGTTCTCACATATTTTACCTTTTTTTCGTAAAATTTTAGACATTAGATTCTGATCTATTGTTGTATTGTGTTTTTGCTCACTTTGTCTTTTTTTTTTAATTTTTAAACAATTTTTTTACTTTAAATTTTTTATCTTTATTTCGGATTTTTTTTGTGTATCTTTTTTGTTTTTTTTGTTCTATTTTTTAAAGACCCATTTTTTAAGGATTTTGCATGCAATTTTTTTTTTCTTTTTTGTTTGTTTTGTTTTATATTTTAAAAATCATTTTTTTTAGTTTTTGCATGTATATAACCTGATAAAAAAATTTTTATTTTTTTTAAAATAGTAAAAAAAGAACAAAATGAGTTATATATTTTATTTTATTATAATGTTTTTGTTAGGGTTAGTTTTTTCCGATTCTTTTGAGTTTAAAGATTTTTTTTCTTTTTTTTTTGTTTTTTGCTTTATTTTTCTTTAAATGATTATAACTACAGAAGATTTTTTTTTCGTTTTTGCTTTTGTTTTCATTTTTATTATTGTTAGTTCTATTGTTATTTTGATTTTGCATCTTTATGGTTGGGAAAGATCTTGAGAAAAATTATATTGATTATAATTATAATATTTATCTTAACCAACTGTTTTTATCATATAATATTTAGTTTTTTTATTTATTTTTTTCTTCATTTCCCGTGCAACGCACGGGTATTCAACTCGTATACAACTTATTTAGAGTCAATAAAAAAACAGTGATATAATAATAATATTAAATATTAAAATTATAAAAAAAACATTAAGTATTAGAAATTTTTTTGACTATAATAAAATGTATTAATACATTCTACATAAAATACTATAAATAATAAATTAAATAAAAAATTTGAAAATTTAACAACAAAAAAAATTTAATAACTTAAATAAATATAGTTAAAAAAATAGAAAAACTAATTAAATTTATAAATAAATATAAAAATATGTTTCATATTATATAAATTTAATTTTAGAGTACAATATTAATATACAACATTTATAATAATCTAGTTAATAAATAAATGTAAAAATATATTACATATTTAATCAATCTAATTAAAAAAATATTTATATACAACATCTGTAATAATTTGTATACAATTATTATAAATATATTTTTTCTATAATAAAATTTTATCACAGGGAGCAAAAAAAACAAAAAAAAATAGATGCAAAAATATTTATATCTACCTATCTTATTCTAAATTTATATTTACAAATTTTCATTAGATATTTTTTAATTTAAATTTTAATTACAATTTGATTTTTTGATATTATAATTTAATTATGTTAATTTAATTTTTAAATAAGTTAATTTAGTTCCATTTTTTTTTCATATAAATTTTTTTAAAATTTAAAATTTTATAGTTTCTATATATTATTTTATTTCTGTAATTTTATTTTATGTAAAATTAAATGTATAAAATATTACTTTTTACTTTATAATTTAATTTATTTAGTTTTTTTTGTTGGTATGTATTTAATTAATATTTGATTTTTTGATATTATAATTTAATTATGTTAATTTAATTCCCTTTTTTTTCTTGTAAATTTTTTTAAAATTTAACATTTTATAATTTCTAGATATTATTTTATTTTTGTAATTTTATTTTATGTAAAATTTTATTTTATGTAAAATTAAATGAATAAAATCCACATTTTAATGTTTTCCTCCTTTCTCCCACTGAGGGCATTTTCTTGGTTCTTGGCCTTCCCGATGGCTCTGAGATCTTCATTTCTTTTAAGTGCTGTAGAATC
The DNA here is from genome assembly GCA_025413485.1 of Ficus microcarpa. NCBI lineage: Eukaryota > Viridiplantae > Streptophyta > Magnoliopsida > Rosales > Moraceae > Ficus > Ficus microcarpa. The sequence goes on from CM046378.1 coordinate 3,379,022, forward strand.
TCCCATGCTTCCGGGTCTCCAAGTAGGAATATAGCCACTGTAGGTTTCACGGATAGCTTTTTTGTGTCATAATAGGAGCAATATTTGTACATTCTCATGTTCAATGAGTTACTTGCAGCCAAGGCATGGATACACGGGATTTTATCAAATCCGTCATAGTTCCTTGTCCAACGTTTGTCATAGTTAACAAAAACATTAATCAAATCCATCTGTAATAGTGAAAAAATTGTTATTAGTGAGCAAATTAAACACACATATCCACCATAAAGACACAGACAATTGAAGTAATGAAATGCACTTGGCAATTGTGATAACATACATCTCACAATCCCCACTGCAACACCCCAAAAAAAAAAAAAAATTTGTGACATGGTGCATACTTTATGTCAAATTAGGTTGTAAAGAATTTAATGTGACTAGACACATATAAATTTGCCATTAATTATATTATAATAAACTTTGTGGATTAAACTCAAAAGATTTTAGATCCAAACATTTTGGACATTATAAGTGCATCGATCGCACATTCCATTTCTTTGTAGATCTCTGGGGCCTGCTAAAGGAAATTAAATGTTCTACATGGTAATCTGTCGATGAAAAAAAACATTCTTCACTCTTTTTGTGAAGGACATTTAGGAGAAATTCGTGGTATATTAACAGCCTAAAATAATTTCGAACTCTCTTTTATGATGGGAAGCAAAGCTATTACGAAAGAAAGTGAAAACACCTTATCAAATTTCTTCGCACGAATGAATGCCTTCATGTCTTCATCAAAAAAAAAAAAAAAAAATCATAAATGAGGCTTCATCAGCAACTCGTTGCAACTTTGAATCATGATTCCGATGATCATTTAGAAGTTAAAATTAAAAACATCATAGAGCAATCACATAACACAATTAGGCAAACACAAATTAAATTAGAAATTGGGATAAGCAAAGCTTCAAAGATCAGGCTAAATTGAGCACCTAGAACCAACAAACTATATAATATCCACAAATGAAATTGAAAACAAAATTAAGAACAAAAATGGTTCAAGCATCTAAAATAACAAAAACAAAAGAGATGAGAAAAATTATTGAAAACCCATGAAGTTACCACAAGCTTTAAGAATTTCCCCCAAATTTTCTCATCTTCCTCTTGTTCTTCAAAATGCCATCTCCCTCCTCAAATTAATTGAAAATAAAAACTAAAACTGAAAATTAAAATTAAAATTAAAACCTAAAATTAAAAATCCTAAACTGTTATTTTTTCCCTTTTTCTTCCTCCTTTTCTCTTCTCTATTTTCTCTCTGGATTGGCCTAGTCTCAACCTCTCCAGACTCGGCCTCTTTAGGGTGCGGACACGTAGCCTGCTTGCCCCACAGTTGTCAGTGATTGCATTTCATGCGCAATCTAAGCCCTAATTAATTTCATCATCCAACAGCCTTCAACGCAAGTGGACGTACACTAGCCTCTTCCGCACCTAATTAAATTACATAAATCAGAATTAATTATTTAGGGGGGTAAATTAATAATAATATATTAAAATTAATATTAAACTAATTAAATCAAATTAAATCAAATTACACAGAATAAAAATAAACTAATCTAAATAAAAATTATGCAAAATGAAACTAAATTACCTTAAAATATCTTAAAATGTTCAAAAATATAGCCAGTTTAGATACGTAAGAAATGATAAAATAACTCTATAAATGTTATCAATGGGCATGATGGAGGGCCTATTTGAGTTCGACTGTGATGGGGAGAGAGAAAAAGGGTCAAAATGTAGAAAAAGATTTGATTAGGAAGGGACAAAACCAATGAAAGAAATGGGTAAAAGGGCCTTTTAGAAGATGGTCAAAAGAAAAATAAAATTCGCAGTCAAATGGTTTAAATTAGGTTAAAATTTCAAATATTTTGAGGTAGTTTCTCATATTTTCTCAAAACGTTACTCTATAATATCTAATGTTTTCCTAATAATATAATTATAAAATGTTTATAATATCAACGAATGATGATAACGTGTATCCTATTATGACACTTCTATGTATTTCGTTACATTATAAAATTCCGACAACTGATGACATCTGATAGATGATCACCGATATTTTATTATAATATTTATAGATATCATATTGGGATATTTAAAATTTTGGCGACTAGAGTTAACCAGACTGCACAATCACCATTATCCTAACATTATACCTTGTAGCTATCAATTAGAGGCGATCGTTATCATGACAAATACTTTATGATTGCTGGCTAGAGATCCTTAATAACCATTGTGCTATATCGTGCAGTTTTCTCAATGTAATACATGAAAAATCCACAAAATTCACAAATATTTACCCAAAAAAAATTATTTTCGTTAACAACAAACATTCAAAAAAAAAAAAAAGTTAAATCTTGGTATTTGTGGCCAACAGGATCTTTTTTTTTTTTTTTTTTATAAAGTTGAAAAAGAAATTTTAATTGTTCTTTTGCTGTGGCAAAATGGATCCACACCAACCATTAGTCGTCCTGATGCATCATTCGGCATGAATGAACTTTGTCAAAACATGCACACTTCACAAATGTATCTCAAGGGTACCATGTAACGCGACGATCTTATTTTGTGCCTTGATATGGATCTTGTTGCGTACACATATATTGCCTTGATTTTTTATGTTTTTTTACGGTCTTAATTTGATATCGTGAATTAGAAGTGGTTTTTAGATATCTTGTTCAGAGAGAAAATATTGTGCGCTTACTTATTGCATTAAAGAGCTTACATCAGTTCAAGTGTCTTTGCTTTATGCGCTTCAGGGAAAAGAAAAAAAAAAAAGATGCTTCGTGAGCTACTTATTCCACTCCATTAGATATTCCATTGGTTTGCATATACAAGTATTATCACTTCTGTTGTTTTATTAGAAGTAGTCCATTTTTGTTTTTAGGTTTAGGGGAACAAAACTCCACTGAAAAAGAAAACAAGTTAAAGACTATTCTACTTTAAAAAAAAGCTCACACACTAATTTATTTTAAACGGCAGGTGAATTCGTCGGATGCGAAACGGCAGCGCCAAGGTGGCCGTACGATGGAGAACGGGAGGTCACGATTCAACGTTGAGTGTGAGGGCATCCTAAGGCTTTTTCTGGAGTTTTGGCAAATGGCGGTCCATTTTAATAGTAGTACTTCGCCAAAAAAAGAAGTAGAAAATTGACTAGTTGCGGGAGAAAATTCTGCAGTTGCAGGGGTAATTAAAAAGGCAATTAGGAAAGACAAACTGAATTTCAATAAATGTGATAAAGCTAGACGGGTATCAGGGGATGGGTTTACGGAATCAACGGAGCAAATAGAAAGTGGTTTTGGGTGTAAGAGAGACGGGTATCAGGGGCTTGGGTGTTTTGGCCTTTGGAAGAATTACAGAGAAAGTAAAGGGGTTGAAAGAGACGTGGAAGAGTGGGTGGGTGAGAATCTGTGGTGCAAGGCTTGACTTTTTATATTGATTAGTACACAAATTATGTTTAGTTTTGCTTGAATTTCACTTTGCATGTGTAATTTTGAGTTAAATCCGAGCTAGAATATATTTTTGGAAAATATAATAAAGTTACGTAATTAGCGTTCATTATGGGATTTTCTTTAACTAATCCCCCCACGTCACTCCCAATTTCGGGGTCCTGACAGTATTTCACCTTTTTTTTTTTTTTTTTTTTTGCTAATGGTATTGTTCGCATTAATTTGATTTATCTATTTCTTACTACATCTATTCTATATTTAATTTGGACTACTCCCACACAATTATTTATTTCCTAATAACTTAAGCGGAATCAATCTCAACGTATTATTCAATTCACATGCAAATTTCTTCTTTCAATGAAAACACTTGTTTCTTTTCTCTCTCTCTCTTTTATTTTATTTTTGGTCACAGTTTGTTACAAAAACTAAATATTAAAAGCATTAACAACCTTAAAACCATGTGTTTGTTATCCATATATAATGATCCACTGCCTTCTATACATTGTCCAATTTGCTTATGCTTGCACATATATAACAGATGACGAAAATATTCAATATCATTTTTCAAAATATATTTTACACTTTTTAATTATAGGCGTCTACAGAGTTCATATACTACTATAATTTGATCTCCTTCCCATTACTCCCAAAAATCAAACTCCAAAACTGGTTTTTTCATTTGGTAATCTGATTGTGACAAATGCTTCTCGTACTTTTGTGCAAAACAATTGATATTTGTTACAATCTTATACAGCTCGTGATACCATACCTCAAGTCTCTTTTCACACTGTCATTTCCAATCTTCCTAACCGTGTGTAAAATTATCATTCAAACCCCTTATTTTAATTTTGTTGAACTTACAGCTTTGGTTTTTTTATTTTTATTTTTCTCCTGACAACAACTCCTTTTTTAACTCTTTACCTTATGAAATCTGGAGACACCTCTGTAGCATCCTATAACACCTCCTACGCACCATGTAGCTACCATTATCTAGCAATGCCGCACGCAAGAGCCGTCATAAGTGTTAGGCTTTCTGTTAAAAAACTAACAATTCCAAAATCTTTTAGGGAGTTTCTACTGTAGAAATTGTCATTTTTATTATTGATGATAGGAATTGGAGGTTTATAAGGTTAGATTCATTTTTCAACAGTTTGATTTATAAGTAATATATTTGTATCACCTAACATAAAATGGCTCCTCTTTCATAAATCAAATGGTTGAGAAATAAATATAACTGCAGCTGTTACCAATAATGGAAAAAAGGGCATCACCAATTGTTGAGATCTCCGTTTTTTCTATTTTTTCAGATCCCTTCATAGTTGTATCAATTATAATATGATATTTGTGTATATAACTAAATATATATAAACTCGCCAAGGAGATTCAACATTTCTTGATATAATTCATAATTTTTTATTACAGCGCTCCTCATTTTAATCCAATATAATCGGATACAGGTGTACAATGCTAGTGAGGATTTTTTCATTCTAACTAATAAAAGCATTCGACGAAAAGAACGCACTTACTTTTCCTTTCTTTTTATGTCCCACTAAAGACCAAACCACCACCTATGGCCGCGTTTTTTTTTTTTTTTTTTAATAATAATTTTAACATCGACCTAAGTTTCTTCAAATAATTCCACAATTTGAAACAGCCAATTAAACCACATATATATATAATTCAAACTGGATATAAGGTAACTGATGCACTCAATGACACCATTAGTCTTCGACTCAAAAATGTATAGAAACTTTAACTGTATCTGAGTAATTGGCCGTAAGCAAATATTGCAAGTACAGCAATAATTTTCTCTGGATTGTTTAAAAAAAAAAAAATCTCTGGATTTGACTGAGATTAGGCCAAATATAATTAATTTCAACATGGAACAAATCTCAGCCAAGGCTTAGTACTCATCAACACCAAATCCCTTTCTTAGCAGTTAGTAAGGTGCATATCAAAACTGTAAAATGGGATTTCTTTCCGTACATAGGGATTAACTCCAAAAGACTAAATAAATAGAGGAGTACTAACTCTCTCTCTCATCCTTGCCAAAAATTATCATCTTTTTTCCTTTCTTATATCTTGCTCTCTTCCATGGCAGATCTTAGCGCCGAAGCTTCCCGTTCCGAGGCCTCTAGCCTCTCGGCAGCCTCAGATGAAGATGATCAAATCAAGTGGATGACGGCCATGAAGATGAAGATGAAGGATACCGAACCGGAATATGTTCCTGGATCAACTTCAGATTTGCTGCTCGATTTGAAGCTTTCGAACGGCCAGTTGGCAGGTGGTCCGAAGCTAGAACTGAACCTTTTCAACAAGGCGAGAGCTGGTCATGCTGCAAAGCCCAATATCGAGGAACCTTCCGACGAGAAGGATGAGCCGGCTAGGGTTTTCCCATGCAACTACTGCAAGAGAGAGTTCTCTACTTCTCAAGCGCTGGGAGGCCACCAAAACGCCCACAAACAGGAGCGTGCCTTGGCGAAACGCCGCCAAGGGATCGATCTTGGGGCTTTTGGTCCCTACTACCCGTACTATCCCTATTCGAGCTATTCCGGACTCCCTTTGTACGGATCTAGCTTCAATAGGCCACTCGGGGTTCGGATGGAGTCCATGATTCACAAGCCTGGTACCTACTCGTGGTCAGGGCCCACCGGTGGGTACCAATACGGGCATGACATTGCCGGTGCTAGCGTGTGGCCTAGGCAGGTGACCGCGGTGAACTCACACTTCTCTACTGCCAATAGGCTGAACATGGATGGCCTACAGGCTCGCAATATTGTCAGCGGGTTAGGGCTTGGAGGGAGTTCTTCTAGTGCAACTTCTTCAAGATTTGAACAAAATGGTGCCGTCTTTGGTAACATTTCTGGTTCCGGTAATAATAGTTTGACTGGTCCAAATGTTGGAGTCAATATTCCGGCAACAACCAGTGGTGCTGATCCTGTGCAAGCCGGAGAACCTCCGAAGAAAGACCACAAAGATGCTCGGGCGGGAATTGATTTGTCTCTTAAACTCTAGTGATTTCATAAAATTAATTTATGTTCTTTTAATTTCCGATTGTTACTTTATGGAATTGTTTGATGTTTAGAATGTTTCATTAGGAGTTCTTTTTGAACTTTTTATGTGTAATGTTCTCTTGTATTCTATTTAGTTTATTTGAGTGATCTTCCTTTTCGGAGATATGTTGAACTCCAAATAACAATGTTATCAACAAGATTATCAATTGTTCTCTTCTATTAATTTTTTTATTTCATCTCCGACACATATACGGTTGTGGTCTTAGTTAATTTCTTTAACATTTTGTTTTAATTTGGGGTTGTTATCAATTCATTTTGTGTTTGATGCATGATTTAGGAAGATTACAAGCATGGAAACTAGTCATTAGGCCCGCATTAACTTTCAATAAATTGATACACTTGATCTTTGAGATTTATTGGTACTATCTCCTCACGGATTATGATTTTTTATATTAAAGGCTCTTAATAAGAGACTTATCTTGGTTATTAAAGTAGATCAATCAGTGGAGAGAGAGATAGAAATAGAATATTGATTCTAATATGGTCTCTATGATCCCGTGTTTTTGTAAAATATTTGAGAACGGTTTTTATTCTTTATTCTTTTTTTTCTTTTCTTTTTTTTTTTCCCCGGATGTTAAAAGTAGTAGATGCGTATCGTCTTCTATTATAAACAGTTTTGTTCTATTGTTTATCAAATAAAGTGCTTATATATATATGCTGCAAGTACACTTTTAGACGAAAATAGCTCAAGGGATATGAATACGAGGCTAATCTCTAAACATATTGCATATTCTTTATTTTTGTTTTTTTATATTGTTTTACATTTTTGTTTTTTTTTTGGTTTAGATGTCTATGTGAATCAAATAACTCTTTTTAGGGAAAGAAAAAAAAAGAAAAGATGATGAGAGAGGTATTAATGTCGTAGGAAACAGTAGATTTAGATTAAATTGACACACTAAAAATCGAATCCTCTATCAAACTACTCCACACTCAATTTTGTTAAAAGCAAAGAAAAAGAAAATATAAGATGAAGGAAGAAAAAAAAAAACGGCCCAAAAGAGCAAAAATATCTATAGTTATGCAACATGTGTCCACTCAATTATTCAAAAAAAATTTTTTGTTGGATTAGAGTTATGGAACACATGTCCGCGTTTCATAAGATATATGTACATATATTTTGTTAGCAAGAAACTGGTCAATAATTTCATCTTAATTATTTGGACTAATTCAACGAAAAGCAAGTAATATATGATGGACAGAGAAGATTTCCTATCTGGCAAAAAACTAACAGATTGGTCATGTGAGACGTATGTTTCATGTTTTTTGAAGTCCAGTCGGGGAGCGCCGGGGGGGGTGAGGGAGAGGAACTTTTGGGAGATTGGAGGATATTTTCATCTTTTTAGTACAAAAATGATTATTTGAATAAAATTTCGTTAAAAATGTAATGGAGTTTAATGGAAAGAACTGAAATGATCAAGAAAATAGAACGGCAAAAAAGAAAAAAAAGAGGATCAAACCGTCACTGTTGAAAAAGTTTAGGGATTATTTAGATTAATTACTTTTTTTTTGAATGTGCTATTATTATCATTGCTTTTGTTGTTGTTGTTGTTGTTAATATTGCATTTTACTTTGAAACTGTCCCTACGGCAACTAAGTTGTCTTATTTTTTGATCTTTGGCGATTAAGTGGCCAAAGGTCTTTAATTTTCCTCCTTTTTTCTTTTTTCTTTTTTCTTTTTTTAAGTACACTACCATACCTGTGTACACATACCTATATAACTAGTATATGGGATATCATTTAAAACTACCATTACATGACGTATATATAAATAGTCTGAAATGTTATATAAATATTACATTACTTTTTATTTTTGTATTCATTTATTTATTTTTAATATATATGTTGATAACTATCCACATGTGGCATATAATTAATAAGTCACATTACATAGTTTATCATGCCATATAAATTTCATAGCACATAACCAAAAAAAAAAAAATACACATACATAAATCATAGTAAAATCACATTTATTAAAAAAAAAATCATTAAAATAAGTCAAGATGCATAATTTTTGACATGAACTTCTTGAGCATATCGATCCCTTGTGGCCGTCACTTGTAGTTACTAAGTGAAATGTTAACAACTTTTAGCATAAAATCGTAAATAACATTTTAGCGTCAACACAAGTATTAAATACATGTACCGTATGTTAAAGAAAACGGCGGGTGTTACAATCCATTATTGCATATATGGATGCTGAACATAGTATTTTGGTGCACGTAATACACAATCCATTATTGCATATATGGATGCTGAACATAGTATTTTGGTGCACATAATACACTGCACATATTCTTCTTTTTGTTTGTTGCTTACCACAAACTAGTGCATAGATGTTAGCACACTTGTAGGTAATTGTACAAGTTATTGCAGCCCTTTTTGAACCACATGTTCAGATTTTTTGTGATTAATAATGGATTGAACATGTAATCTTTTGGTTACTCAAACAGATGAAGGAATATGAGATATTTTATTTTTGTGTTTGCTGTTGTGATTTAAATGATCCTTCTTTTTTGTATTATTTGTCATTTTCATTTAATTACACAAAAACACCAAGATAAAGTAAGTCAAATGTTGATCATTTTAACACCAATATTCTTATAACAACATAACCATCATGTTTGTATATAAACAACTTACAAAACATACAAACTGTGTTTGTTATCAATTTTCACAAACTTCTTCCTCAAAACAGATGTTATCAAGACATCAGTCAATAAACTTTTCCTAGCCAGCCTCCAAATTACTTTCCACTACATAAATAACAGATCAATAACAGAAAGATGCCTAAACCAATCAACTTTCACAATATTCCTCCACTTTTGTTGGTGAGAATTTGCATTGTCTTCAATTGATTCCCAAGAAATTGCACCCTTCACAGCCTTTTTTCTTTCTTTCTTTCAGTTTCAACAACTTGATCCTCCAAATCATTAGCCTTTTTTAGTAAATCAGGTATTTTCATCTTTGATATTTCACACATATCAGGATCCTTTCAATCAAAAAACCCATAGTACTAACGTCTTTGAACTTGATAAAGGTTCAAAACAATACTAATAATTCTAATAACCATAAATCAATCAATACTCTTAACAATATAATAAAAATAGTTTAAAATTTTGGTTTTTTTCTTTTTCTTTTTTAATTGTCTCTTTTGTAAAACAAACAAAAACACCTTGCATCCCCACAATACTCAGCAACCCAACTAAAAAAAAAACCCCCAAATCTCATCAACCCTTTGTTTTTTTTCATTCTTCGCCCTAATCAACAAACCCACCATACGAACTGAAAATTTCCACTAATAAACCCATCGTTTCAGAACCTTTTTCATAGCCAACAACAGTAAAATAGACACTTACCCTAAAAGTTGACATCTATAAAACCTCTAGCTCAGATTTATGTCCATCCATGAATTGAACAACTTACACGGCCTCAGATTCTTGCATCTACAGAGGGGGAGCGTCTTTCTCCATGGGTATGGAGCTCCAAATCCCTATTTTCAGAAAAATTAAATACCCAATTAGAAAACCTCCCAATGTAGCCCCAATTTCAACTCACATAAGACATTACCGAAATGATCTTCAAGAAGAACAAAACGTGCTTCTCACATGACTCTTCCGTGAGGTTTTTGACACAATTAGATGGAAATGACATTAATTGCAAGAAAATAAGAGTTTAGGATTATCAGAATCAAATTTAAAAAAAAAAAAAAAAAGTCAATCATTACATTTAAAGAGTTTATGACTATTTAGATCAATTATTCTGAATAGTAAGAAAAAAGTCATCTATTTATTACAAGTAAATTTTATATTTACTTTTGTTAAAATAAAAAATTTTATTGCAAGTCATCTATTTATAACAAGTAAATTTTATATTTACTTTTGTTAAAATAAAAAATTCATTGACGTTAAATATTTTAAAGTTTTTTTTTCATCAATTTTACTTGATTTTAAGATGTTCTAAGTAGGATTTTAGCTATTTTATATTTTTACCTTTAAAATGTTCTTAGTAGGATTTTCGCTATTACGAGTTTAATACCCGTGCGTTGCACAGGAAAGAAAGAAAAAAATAAATAAATAAATTGAGTATTATATAATAAAAATATTTTGTTAAGTTAAATATTAGAGTTATAATTAGTATAATTTTTGTTAAAAAATTTTTCAATAATGAACATGCAAAATCAAAATGACAATAATACTAACAATAATAAAAATGAAAATAAAAACAAAAAGATAAAAAAAAATTTTAATTATACTTATTTAAAAGGAAAAAATTAAAACAAAAAAACAGGGGAAAAAAAAGGGAAAAATTTTTAGATTCAAAAGAATTAGAAAAAATTATTCTTAACAAAAATATTATAACAAAATAAAATATATATCTTATTTTTATCATTTTTTTGTTTAAAAAATCAAAAAAAATAAAAAAAAATAAATTTTTGTTTGGTTATATATATGTAAAAAAAATTTAATATAGAAAAAAAAAATAGAGAAAAAAATGCATACAAAATGTTAAAAAAAAGGAGTGTTTAAAAATAGAATAAAAGAAACAAAGTATAAAAAGAAATAAGGAAAATAATATATTTACAATAATTTTGGGAATTAAGTTTGTTTTTTTACATATTTATATTTACATTAAGATGTCTGAATTATATATATCAGTATCGATATATATTTATATTTATACATATAAAAAGTCTTGAAGTATGAAATTTTTTTTTGTATAATGACCAAGTGTCACTCATGTTTAACTTTCTTCATCTTCTCCTCCGATCTGTTATAATAAAAATATTTTTATATGTTAGTAAAATGATGTTTATATTTAATATATAAATTGAAATAAATTTATTAATTTATTGTGCAATTATATATAAAAAAATAATATTACCTGGTTTCTTTTCGTTTTTTTATGGGTCGCTTAGAGATTCAATTTGACCATGCGATAGAGGATGTTGATGTTGAGGACTAAAATAACAATACATAAAATTATATAATAATTAAAATATATAAATATATATGTTAAATTAAATAATCGAAAAATTGAAATTAAAATATAAATAATAATAGACCTTGATTTTACTTCTTTGATGACAGGTTCGGTAAAGGTCAGTTGTTTTTTTGCAGTATTTTTGCTTCCTAACTGAGGTGTCTCTGGATCAATAGAGATTGATGATGGTGGAATTTTTTCAAATGTCGTTGTTGTCGGTGCAGGCAATAACATTGGTTGCATATCATCATCAAATGTTTTTACAATGACTGCATCGATGAAGGCACCTCGTAGACGAAATTGGATCACAAATATTTTTGATATGCCTTTCAGTTGGTTCAAGATAGGAGGAATAATGGTTGAATCAGTATATCCCTCTTGGATCGTCAGGATGGAGTAAGGTTTATTTATTAATGATTGAACAGTTTTTCCAAACATGATGATGTTCATTCCTCCGGTGCTATCTTCAATTCGTGCATTAAATTTGTACATGTTTAAAAATTTTAATATTTACTTAATTTTTAATTATTTTGATATTGATATATGTAAAAAAAAATTTTTTTGATAAAGATAAAGTATATTACCAAGTGATTGGCATTGTTGTCAAATTTCCATAACTATCACACCACCATGATGTCCCTAATTGTTTTAGTTGTCTGTAACATCTTGGACATGCATTGTAGAACCAACCTGGGTGAATATCAAGTTCAGTAATTGTTGCTTTAACAGTGAATTTTGTTTCTTGTTTGATAAAATTATATTAATAATGTTGACTAAATTATTTATGTTATTTTATATATAATAATTTAATATTTACCTGATTTTGATATGAATTTAAAGCTTAAAGTTCCACGATTGTTGTTCGGTTGGCAATCTTTTGTTCTTCCAATGATAACACTTGTTTTGTTGATCCAGCAATAAAGTCGATTCCTTGGATAGAATGACTGAATCTATGAAAAATCAATATGTTAAATAAAGTTAGTCTCTTTTTTTTTTTAAATTAGTAAATATAAATAATTATAATGATTTATGAATGAAAATTTATAGTACCTTTTTTTGATTTTTTTTGGTTTCAGCAATGTCTGGATCAAGATAATATGATGAACCAGTAGTGCTTGCGACATAAAGTCCACATGTATATGTATAATTATAATAGTTAGTGATTAGTGATATAAATTTTTAATTTTCAACTGGTTCAAACATTGTTTGAATTGCATTTTCATCAAAATTTTCTCCAAGCTCTCCCCAAAGGGTGACACTAAGTGTTTCTTCTCTGTTGAACAAAATGAATATAAATAAATAATATATTAATAATAAATTATGAAATTTTTAGAAATATATTTTTAATAATATATTATTTGTAATTACCTAATATTTTGAATAGTGATACTTCATCTTTTTACTGATCTATCATTTATAATAGATTCTTTATAATAGATTCTTCTACACTTTTGACGGAGATAATGCGACCGATTACATTTAACATAATATAATAATTAAGAAGTCATTAGTTAATATTTTGTATTAAAATAATTTATTGATTATTAATTATAGATTAACAAATACAAATATCAAATATGATTTACCCGATAGAATATCATTAATGTTGACTTTTTGTGTAAGTTGATCAAACTCCACAAAATTGAATTTGAGTTGAGGTATTTCTGGTATATCGTCCTTAACATTTTTGAAAATAGTGGATCTTACAAATTACAACATCGCAACATGAGGAACGATCTTGTACCTTGGTTTGTTGTTTGTGATGAAGAAGTTACTGATTTCATATATATTGTCTACTTATATTTTATTTGTTATAAATTCAGCATCTTTCGCACGAATAAAGCTGTGTATTGCCTCATCCTGTATTAAAAAAATGTATTAGTTATATATTAAATAATAAGTAAACATATTTTTTATAAGCATGATAATATTAATGAGAAATAAAATGAATTACCCATTTGTCAACTAATAAGCAGTCAAAAGGCTTATTAGTTTTCCAGTTTTGTAATCTGTGTTTCTCCATAGCCGACATACTCGAGCGTATATTGCTTAATGTGTCTCTCCTGGTTTCAGTACTCGTATTGGGCTGAACATTTTCTATAAATATAAACAATATATATATATAAATATATGTTTTAAAGTTTGAAGACTACAAATGTTATTATGTTGTAAAGTTCATTAAAACGAAATCAATATTATTTTATTTTTTTAGTAGATATTTATCATTTTTGATGAATATTGTGTAATATTTCTTTTATAAACAATGTTTTTGACATAATTTGGATATTTATTAATTGAATCGTATATTAAAATATGTAATCCTTTTGGTGAAGTCACTCTAGATAAAGCAACATATAATTATCTATAACTAAAAATTTCATCTTCTAAATATAATCCGACTTTATTTAAATATTGGCCTTGGTTTTTATTTATTATCATTGCATAACAAATTTTTAAAGGAAATTATCGTCTTTTTAAAGTAAATGGTCATTTTGATTTACGAACTGTCATTTCTATTCTTGGTATATAAACTTTTTGTTTGTATTATTCGAGTTAATTATACGTCCTTCAACAATTCTATTTGTTAATTGTGTAATAATCATTCTTGTACTATTACATAAACCTATTGATTGATTAAGATTTCGCATTAACATAACAGGAATTCCAATCTTAAGTTTTAATTCATGTGGAGGTAAACTATTGAAATTAAGTATATGTAAAAATTCAGTGGGATATAAAAGATTTAATTTTTCGATATTTCTAGATGATGAAATAATAGTGTCTCAATTGTAATAAATTTTTGTATCCGTAGGTACTAATGATAACATATATTTATTTATTTCATCAGTTGTTTTTATTTTATGTGTAATAATCGCATGTTGTTTTAAATAATTAATATCTTGAAAATTATTATGAAAATTATCATATATTATTGTAGAAATTTGTTCAATAGAATTTGTCTTATATTGTATTAAATATTTTTCAGGTAACTTAATCCAAGTAGCATCTTCATTTTTTGGATCTTTTATTCCATTTGTTGTTCCATCACCAACATTTAAAATCCATTTTAAAAAATTAGTAATTTCTATTTGTTCTTCAATAGAGTAATTATTTCTTTTTAATCGCATATTTTCTGTTAAAGTAAGTACACGAAAGTATGGCCAAAGATAAGAATTATTTATAGTTACATCAATAATATTTTCTTTTGTGCCATTTGGGATAACAGGTTATATTTGTCTAAAATCGCCACCTAAAATAACTGTCATTTCCCCAAAAGGATGATCAAAATTATTTTTTAAATCTTGCATTATTTTATCTAAAGCTTCAAAAGAATATTTGTTAGTCATAGGTGCTTCATCCCATAAAATTAATGTAGTTTTTCTATTAATTTTGCTAATTGAGTAGGTTTTTTTATTTAGCAGGTTGAAAATTCATCGATTGAAAGAGGTATATGAAATCTTGAATGTGCAGTTCGACCATTTAGTAACAATAATGATGCTATTCCAGATGATGCTACAGCTAATACTATTTCACTGTTTGATCTAATTTTACTAATAATAGTATTCCATAAGTATGTTTTTCCTGTACCTCCATAACCATATATAAAAAATAGATTATTACGTTTATCTTTAATTACTTTTAAAATTTCGTTATAAATAAAATATTGTTCTTCATTTAAATTTTGTACTAAGTTGATATTTTCTTCTTTTAATTTATATATATCGTAATTGAGTTCTTCTCTTAAAAGATTATTGTTTAAATCATCAATTAATGATTCAGTTGGAAGTGGAAGATTATAATGTGATAAAGAACATGAATTTAAATTTAATAATTTTTCTAATTCATATAATACATAATTATACAATTCGTTATCTGGGATTTCAAAATTTGGATTATTAAATAATTGTCTTATTTTGTATAAAATATCTTCACACATTAATTTTCAATGTTTTTCAAGAAATTTTGTTGGATCAGAAATATTACAAAATAATAATATAATAATAAAAAGTTGTCGAAGTTGAACAGATGTTGACCAAAATGATGCTTCTTTTATTGATTCATCACATTCTTTATCATCTCCTAATAAATCTAATGCATAGCAAGCCATTTGATTTGTAAGATAAATTATATCTGTGATGCCCTAGAAATTCATAAGCTTAATTAATGAATTGTCATTATGGATTTTATTCATTAATATGCTTTTAGTGAATTATTTTGATGAATATCAAATTTCAAGATCATGACTGATAATATATGTATCATCGGTGTGATGATGTCGATGATTTAACAATGTTGAGTTTCTCTATTTAAATGAGAAATTTTAAATACCTAAAACATGTGATGAACGACATGAAAATTTATACGAAAAAAATAAGTTATGTCGTATTAGAGGTATAGCGATAATTTTTCGGAAGGACCCCGATTTTTAATGATCTTAGTATTTATTTTGAGCATACTAATAGTCAAGATTTGAGAGCATGTTTGGGGATTTAATGTGTCACATGGATAGAAAAGTAATTATTAGTATTTACTCTTAGGAAATCCAAAGGTGGGAGATTAATCAAGAATTGTGCTTGATTTGAAATCAATGGTGTAAATTTGATGCTAGACAATCCTAGGTAAATCAATGGCCAAATCTTGGATGATAAGTGACCAATGAGAACTTAGATTAAGGATTGGTGTGATGGAAGATCCAATGGGTGAGAATAAGTATGATAACTTTGGATCAAGGGTGGATATTAAAAGAAAGAAAAAGAAAAAAAAAGAGAAGGAAGCATAGGGGGGGTCGGTTTTGTTGGTTCAAGAAACAAGGAAAAAATGTGAACAAAAGAGGAATGAGGAAAGTGGTGCATGCATGCAACCACAAGTAAGAAATGGCATGGTTTCTTTTGGCAATTTGACCTAGAGAAGAGGCAAGTGAAAGTGACCTTTCATCTTAACTTTTTGAACCAAATTTCACCAAAATCTCTCCCAAAACAGCCGGCCATTGAAGGGGTTGATTCAGCCAATATTTTTCAAATTTCATCTCCCAAAAGACAACTTTCTCAAGGCCAAAGTTGGCTAAGCACAAACCTCTAACACCCCATTTTCTTTCTCACACAAACCAAGCTCTAAACAAAACCAAGAACCACCAACACTACTCTCCATCTCCAACACTCCTCAAGCACCTCCTCCATCCATTTTCAAGGTCTAAGGAACCCCAACACCAAGATCGAAGAAGTGCGAGACGAAGATAGAGGACGTTCTACTAGAGGTAACTTAGTGGCATCCTTCGGGTTTTAGTTATTTTTGGAGAAAAATTATATATATATATATATATATATGATGTTTAGTTATGATCTTAATATTAGATTTTTCTTACCTAGGAAAAGTTTTGAGAAGAACTCGGGAGGTTCGAGATCTTGAAGGATCCCCGGAGCTTTTCGGTAAGATTTGTGAACTTTGTTGAAGGTCGTAGTTGTTGTGGTGATGTAGCATGCATTAGAAGCTTTGGTATGAAAAATAAATTATATATTAAGATTCTACAGAGGATAAGCTTCATTTTAGGCTTTGGAATCACTTGATTTGCTTTTATATGTATAAAGTTATGTGCATTTGAAGTTGTGACAAAAAAACTAGGGAAGAAACGAACCTCCGAGCACTGACCAGCCACGGGTTTTTTTATACTCCGAACCATTTAAACTCAAAATTTTGGTTTATAAGTTGGAGAACTAAAAACTAGATTCTTTAAGCTTTCCAACAAGGTATCATACACCTTGATTGGATAAATGTACGATTTTTGGTGAATTTTACAAGTTTGGTCTACGAACCGAAAAACCTTGCTGGAACCCGGTACTAGCTACGGGTTTTGTTGTTTTTGACTTAGCAAACCATAACTTTTTATAAAACTGTTTTTGTCATACAAAATAGACATTATAAGCTTTCCAATGACATATCTTTTGTCTTATTTGGACTTGTAAGTAAATTGTTATGGATTTTTAAATCTTATTCATGAATCTGGACTGGTAGTGCAAACGTGGGACCAACAGTGACAAAACCTAAGTTTATAGTATGAAATGCTTAAGTACTAAAAGAAATAACTTTACCACTGTAAAGTAGACATCTTAAGCTTCAAAATGAGATATCATGTGTTTAAAACGGTTATGTATATGAATTTTAATAAATCCTTAAAGATTGTATTGAAATCTGGAAATCTGAGATTTTACCATAAGACAATTAAGAAAACGTCCACATTATCATTTGAAATGCTTGAAATCTGAGGAAACAAATTATAGAGACAGAAACTAGATGTTTCAAGCTTTCCAAAAAGTTATCAAGTGTCCAAAACGGAATTATACTCAAATTTAAATAAATCTTACAAGTTAAAGCCCTACACCGATAAAATGATTAAACATTAAAATGTGACATATGGGTAAACATAACATACGAATAAATTTAGTTATGAAATGAGTTGATTTTCAGTGTATGATCTAATGATTTGAAAAACCCTAAGTTTTTAAAGTTGAATCATAAGTTTTAATGGGCTAAGATAAAGTATACTAGAAGGTTACTGGGCCTATTCCATGAGATTGCCTTGGCCCAACTAAATGAACATAACTAAGGGAATTGGACTAGCCCAATAGTAAAATAGAGGTATACCCTTAGGTGATTTCTTATCACTTGATTGATTAATTAATAAATAAATAAATAAATTAATTAATTAATTCATAACCAAATGTAATTTAATAAAGGAATTAATTAATTTATTGATTATTAATTAATTAATTAATTATAAGAGTTAATATATGATAATCAGGATTATTATGTTAAATAATTACATAATTATAATATATGATTAATTATAAATTAATTAATCATTAATCATTGATATAATTATCAAAATAATTAGGGAGGATTAACTAGAGATTAATCAAACATTAATTATCAGATTTATCAAATTATTAATTATTAATATTAGAATTAATAATTATTAATTATTATATGAGAAAGAATATTTAAGTAACAATTATTAATAATTTAATTATTATTAAGTCAACTAAAATTATATGATTTAATTTTAATAACTCAATTAATTAATGTAATAATTATATATTATTTAATTAATTATTTAATCAATTCAATTAATTAATATAATTAATTAATTAATTAAATTAATTAATTAATAATAATTAGTAGAAATTTATTTTAGCGTTTAATAATTAATAATAATTAATTATTAAGGTTAATTATGATATAAGTAAATTAAGTTCACTCTAGTTTATAAAATAAATGAATAATTGAATAAAGTAATATAACCATGATTTTATCTAATAATGAGTTATTGTTAAATCAGGACAATTTCTCAAATCCGCATAGTAGGAGATACAACTCCCGAAGTTAAGCACATAAGACAAGTAAGTATAAACTTCACCTACAGCATGAAACAAAATGTTTTCTTTGATGATGCTCAACGTTTGTTATGACTTGACTTGATGATGTGATGAGTCTATAAATTATACGTATTGCTTTGATTAAGTATTTGATGTGCATAAATTCTCTTGCACTGATATAATTGACATGCCTCACAGATATGTATGCCGTAATGATAAATGCATAGTGACATGTAAATCTACACATTGTCACAAATAATAAGAATGAGGCTAATAAAGATAGGATTAAGTGTCGTACCAACCTCCAATTAGTGAGAGGATATGATAAGAACGAAATTATAAGATATGACCTTGGAGGTTGTTAGAGGGTCGCTCCCCTAACTCCCCATTGATTGCGCGCATATGGGTACGACATAGGGGCCCTTAAGTAGATAAGATATGTATATAATGAAGCATAATTGAACACACCTGATTCCATGCATTTTGAACATTCTTGATAATTACATGTGATGATATGACTTGTAAAAATATTTTGTGAGATATTGTTTGTACTTGCTGAGCGAAAGCTCATACGTGTGTGTTCGTGCTGTAGGTAACGCGGGTAAGCAGCCTATTACTTAGATGTTCTTATAGATAGGCGAAGCTATGCGAAGGCGGTGAAGGAAGGGAGTGGGATACCACCACGAAATTAATTTCCGCATTTAGACTTCGTAATTTATTTTGTAACGACCATAATTATAGTTATGTCCCAATGTTTTGGTATTACTAAATTGGTATGAGTACTCCATGAGAAAAAGACCTTTGACTCTTTTGCTTTAATCAACATGAAGTTATAGCTTTTTAAATATTATTTAAACAGGAATTTAAATAGGATAATTATTTACTAGTGGTTTTTAATTTCCACATATAAAAATATTAATAATTCTAATTTTTATAGTATGAATATGATTTAAAAAAAAAATTTTTAGTATTTTTTTTAGAACCGAATTTAAATAAGTGTTAAGACTTAAGTAAGTTTGTTAACGGTCCGAAAAATCGGGTCGTTACAATATCATTCACTGTTCTAAGTGATTCAAAACTTGTTACTCCTTTTTAATAATTCAATAATAATTTTAAGTAATACAATTCACCCGAACCTGGATGAATATAAAATGTTCTTCCTATAGTATAACTACGAGTTTAATACCCGCGCGATGCACGGGGAAAGAAGAAAAAAATAAATAAATAATTTGAGTATTATATAATAAAAATAGTTAGTTAAGATAAATATTATAATTATAATAAGTATAATTCTTTCTAAAATCTCTCCCAATAGTAAAGATGTAAAATCAGAATGATAATTGTACTAACAACAATAAAAATGAAAACAAAGGCAAAAAAAAAAAAAAAAAAAAATATGTAGTCATACTCATTTAAAGAAAAAAAAATTAAAACAAAAATAAAACAAAAAAAACAAAAAAAAGAATAAAAATCTTTAGATTCAAAAGAATCGGAAAAAATTAACCCTAACAAAAAAAAATTATAACAAAATAAAATATATATCTCATTTTCTCTTTTTTTTTTTTACTGTTTAAAAAAAACAAATTTTTATCAGGTTATATACACGCAAAAACGTTAAAAAAAATGGATTTTTTAAATATAAAACAAAACAAACAAAAAAGACACAAAAAAAACCCAAAAAACAATCCGAAATAAAGATAAAAAAAAATCAAAAATCGTTTAAAAATCAAAAAAAGGCAAAGTGAGCAAAAACACAATACAACAATAGATCGAAAACTAATGTCTAAAATTTAGCGTCCAAAAAAAATGACAAAAACAATATTAAGGAAAAAAACTAACTTTAAATAGGGATAAAACTGACAACATACTGTAGGAAAAAGAAAAGCAACTAAAAAAGAATGATAAAACCGGAATAACACTATATCAAAAGAAAAAAAAACTACAAACGAAGGGTAAAATGGTCCATTAATAATTTTAGAAGGGTAAAGTTGTCCCAACACTGTAACAAATAATAAAAGTAACTAAAAGTCAAGGGTAAAATTGTCAATTGACCAAAAAAAAGGGTAAAACCGTCATAAAACTGTAGCGGAGAAAAAATAGTTAGTGATGAAAGGTAAAAAATTCATTTTGCTATAGAAAAAGGTAAATTACTGTAGCAAGCACTATACATTCACTGTAGCGAGTTACTGTACAGTACTGTACAGAACTATAGCTAAGGCAACGAAATTTGAGAGAAAAAATCAAAAAATTACTGTTCATCACTGTAAAAAAGAACAGTGAAAAGTGGACATTCCTTTACTATAATAGTATAATAAATAAATTTTCCTTACAAGCTCGTGAT
Organism: Ficus microcarpa; assembly: GCA_025413485.1. Classification (NCBI taxonomy): domain Eukaryota; kingdom Viridiplantae; phylum Streptophyta; class Magnoliopsida; order Rosales; family Moraceae; genus Ficus; species Ficus microcarpa. The sequence goes on from CM046378.1 coordinate 3,400,266, forward strand.
TCAAATGGGGTCTTAAATATTTATCAATAAAAAAATAATAATTCATATATAATATAAATTAATACAAAAAAAATTACTATCGGGATTAGTATCTCTAATATTTTCCTTTTAATAAATATATTAAACTAACCTCAAAAATTTTGACTTTCAAAGAGAGAGAGAGAGAGAGTAAAAACGTAAGAAAAACATCCTTAGAAATAAATATTAAAAAAAAAAAAAGCACTCTCAAGTCCCATCCCTCTTCTCCCACATCAACGGCAAACACCCCTATCGTCGCCGCCAGCCCAAGCGAAGATCTTCGTGGGTGCTGCAAGCCCAAACCGTAACATCGGAGTTCTCCTCCGTCGCGAGCGCCACTGCAAGGGCCATTCCACCACCGTGAGTTCGCAAGCCCAGCCCCTTTGCTGGCCAAGGTGAGCGGAAATTATTCTTTTTTTTTTAATTTAATTTTTTTATGACTTACCAGCTGGTTCGGTTTTCTCCTTCTCATATAATACCAAATCCCTGTTGGACATTCCAAATCAAGCTTTGATTGTAAAGGTACTCTTCTGATTTTACGTTGATTCAAGTGGTGGTTATATTTCAATCAAAACAGAATTTGAATCAGAAATGCTTTTGATTGGAAAAGATGTTCCTTTTGAATGGCCATTGTTGAATTCAAAAGATGCGTTTGACTTTTAAGGTGCTTCTGGGATTCATGGCCATCGACTGAGCTTTATTGTCTCCCTCTTTTTTTTTAGTGCAAAATAAATGTTTTTTGATCTAACTTCCATTGAGTAGAAAATTATAAAATGAGGGTAAAACCGTCCATTTAATGTGGGGAGCTCAACCGGTTGAAGGAAATCAGGAGCAAAAACGTCATTTCACACCAAAATTTACTGTGCATTTCTGTGCTTAACTGTAGCAGCTGAAACGGAAAACTAAAAGGAAAAAAAAAATTTTACTGTGGAATACTGTAGAAAGAACAGTAAAAAGGTTCCTTTCCTTTAGTATT
>CM046378.1:3401359-3591430 GCA_025413485.1 Ficus microcarpa
TCCTACAAAATATAGGCTATGGTTTGATGTACATAATCAATGTCATCGCATTAAATGATCGTATTAATGATTCTAGGAAAATGGAAACTCCACTTTTTTTGATTTAACACGTCTTATTAATGCTAGTAGCCATAATCTACATTTTCTTTCTTTATGTAAAATTTTATTGGCGCTATAGATGAAATACACGTACTATGTGTGCCACGCGAGGATAATTCAGAAGCATGGATTAATTGAAAAATGTGAACTCGTAGAATGTATTGACTATCTGCTCATTCGATATGAAGTTTACATATATGTTGGCCGGCTACGAGAGATCCTGTCATAATACAAGAATGTTGGAAGAAGTAATAGCATTTCATGAATTCCCAATACCACCACCTGATAAGATCATTTATGTCACATGATATGACTATTTATAAATAATCAAGTAATTACAAAAAAGGTTATATTGATAATGCGATATTTATTTTGTAGGAAAATTTTACATAGCTGACTCGGGATGTACGAATAAGGATTGTTTTCTTAGTTCATTTCGACGGGAGACGTATCATTTACCCAAATATCAAAAACGTTGCATCGGATTGGGCACCCGGAGGGAAGTATTTATCTACACGCACTCATCGCTGCGGAATTGTATTGAGCGAACTTTTGATACATAGAAGACCAGATTTAAAATACTTAAAGGCATCAACAATTATTCCAGAGAAAAATAAGTAATGATCCCAGTGGCGTGTGCGATTGTTCATAATTTCATAAGGATGGTACAGGTTGGGGATCCTATTCTTGAAGAGTATGCGGTAGATGGTATGCCTGTAGGTGGACATGTTGATGTTAACGTTGATTATGTGTTGACCGACGGGGTCGATGATACAGGTCCAAGTATAGGAAGGTAGCTTGGTGCATCGAGGAAGGGTGTAATAAATCAGCTGAGAGAAATATTGGCCGATGATATGTGGAACAAATATCAACGAAATCCATGGTATAAATTTACTTGAAATTAAGACCATTTTTATCTATTTAAACCATATTAGGGGAAGAATTTTATGTTTTTTTATTAGCACTTTTAGTTAGCAACTATGAATTTCTTATTGTTGTATTTTATGGCTATGTAAAAAAGATTGTAAAAGGTTTGATTGATGTTGTTGATGTGCGTTTTTATTTTAGTTTATTTTATTTTTTCTATTTTTCCATTCACAACCTACAATGATATGTTAACTTATCTTTTCAAATTAAATTTTTTAACTCAAACTTTTTACATACTCAACTTAAGTTAAACTTTTCAACTCAAACTTTTTACCAAACGCTCAACTTTAACTGTCAACTTAACTTATGTTCAACTCAACTTAAAAAATATTAACTCCAACCGTATCACCAAACGGAGCCTAAGTTTGAATAAAGAAAATCATATTCCCTACTTTAAATATTAATATTGTATTTGTTACATTAATTCATAGTACACAATCAAGATTGACGTTGTTATTATTATTATTATTATTATTATTATTATTTTGTAATCAATATTAAAAAAAAAGATCAATATTATTTATTTTAAAAAAAGAACAATAATACTAATAAAGAAAGAAAGAAATAGACATAAGGGAGGGCATCCCCCACCCAGCCCCCAAAATTTAATATGAAAGTGCGGCGTGTGGAATTGTGATGGGTGGGTGGGTGGGGGTGCAAATGCCAAGTGTTATAGTCCATGTAGTCAATTTTTAATTCTTGTCACTTCATTATTATGTTGTTGTTGTTATTATTCTTTTTATTATTGTTATTACAGTTATTATTTTAATAATATTTGAATTTTTATATTAAATTTGTGGATGATGCGCAAATTCTGCTTGATTGAATAAACGACCACACACGCCCACCTATTATTCCATCTCCCAATCTCTGCATAGTATATACAGAAAACCAATAATCCAAAAACACCAAGTCAAATGTATGTACACATAAACATGAAATGTAAGTAAAAAACCCTCTAACACTCTACACAACAATTTCATGGTTTCATGATTAAAATAATTCCGTTTTGTTGACCTTCATATCCAATGTTGGGGTATATAATAAAATTATTTGAAAAAAAAAAAAGTGAGAGGGTGTTAAAATCATTCACATAAATGACTAAATTTGAGACATGGTTTTTTTTTTTTTAATGTCTAAAAATAAATTTATTCACAAAATTGAACAAAAAATAAAACTAACCATATTGTGCGGACTAAAATACACTTTTATATAATTTAAGAAAAAAAATCTAAATTTCGTCCTACAAAATAGCCATATTAATTTTGTCTTCCCTTTTTTAATATCTAAATATAAAAATGCAAAATCCCTAAAAACCTTTCCATTTATTTTCATATAGTTGAACGTTTTAATGAATATATCTTCTTGTTTGTTGTCAATTTTTTTGAATTTGTTATCAATACCATGCCAAGATCATATTTGATGCATATGTTTTATTTCTGTAATGACACGGTCAATATGTTAGTGATCCGAAAAACGATAAAACCTGAAATTATGTCATATGAAGTTCTTCTACCGAATAATAAGTCATTATCATATAGACCATAAAACGATAAAACGATAATGTTACTAATTAAATATACAATATAATGATAACATCCTTACAATAATTATTAAAATATAATCGTTGTCAATATAATGTAATCGTTGAAATGACATAATCATTATTAGATGACTATATTGTTTCCATCCATTAAAACATTAATCACTTCATGGTCATCATTATCATAATGAAGACTGTTTTTCGTAACAATGAAATAGCAAATATATATGTATTCCATCAATAGATATGTATATATTTTCATTCACAAAAAAAAAAAAGTAAATATTTTCAAATTCAAAATAACTAAATCCTTAAAAGTATATTATCCATTAAAAAATCCTTAAAAGTATGGAACAAAAAAAAAAAAACCAAACATGCCTGCAAATCCCCCCCCCCCCCTCCCCACAAAGAAAAAAAAAAAGACACCATTTAGATTAGATAAAACCGTTAAAATAGGAAAGTCTTCCCTTTTTAAGATATAAAATTAAAAATAATTTAGCCAAAATAATAGTTCCCAATTTCTCTATTTGTTGACGTTAAAGGAATGAAAAAAAAAAAAAAAAAACCCAACTACACAAATCATTAAAAAAAATTTCCAAACCAAAAAAAAAAAACCCCAACTACACAAATCATTAAAAAAAAAAGATTGGAAGGCTAAACTAGGAATAAAAATAGAAGATAATTTAAATTTTATTTAAAATTTGTAAATAAGTTGATAAGTGGTCATTTTTTTTTTAAAAGGGTGTTCAAATTTGATTATTTTGTATAAATACTTCATCTAGGCATCTCACCTTGGGTATTACAACAGTCCAACAGTTTCGGGTCTGACCTTATTTGGGCCTCTCAAGTTGGGTGGCCTGGTCCAGTATGGTCTACGAACTGCCCAGCTTGTGTGAACCTTGGTTTGGTCTTAACAAGTGACTCCGCCGACTAATAATCCAAGCCCCAAATATAGAAATAATTATACAAAAAATTCATTTTAAAGTTCCATTTTAAGATATGCCCGCTTTTTTAGTAATATTAGAGTTCCATTTGGTGAAACGGTTTGAGTTGATTGACTTTTCAAAAATTAGTTATAATTTTTGTTGACTTTTTCAGAAAAAGACAAAAACTGAGATGAAAAATTTAAGTTTAAAATGTTTCACCAAACGGAACCTAAATCATTATTCTATTAGTGTTTTATTTGAATTATATATTAAAAATGAATACATTTTTAATTAATTTTTTGACAATTAAGGTTTATATTTTAAAATGTTTTTAATTAACATTTAATGACATTCCACATCAGTAATTCTATTAGGTTTAGATGGAAGAAGATGGAATGGATAATTTGAATTGTTTTGCATATATAAGGGTGCATTTTGAATGGTTTTGAACGATCAGAGACAAAATAAAATAGGATCTATAGTTAAGAAGGTATTCGTAAAATTAATTATTATTATTATTATTTTATAGAGAAGAGGTGAAGAGGCAAACAAAAATGAGAAAGGAACTTTTCTATAACTATATAAGTGTGAAGATTCCAAAAAATACTATTCAAAAACTTAGTTAAGTTATTTCATTTTTTGTGACAATGTCTTTCCTTTCTTTTTTTTTCCCTTAAAAAACTTTTTGTTGATTTCTCTCTCTTTTTTCTTTAATAACTTTTTTAAGGGGGCTTATATTAACACCCATCTATCTATTTTCCCCACTTATTTATTAAATTATTCGCCAATTAAAAATTTAGACGTTAATTATTACTTGTTACACCCCTGTTATTATTTTAAAAAAAATCCCTACAATTTAATTCTACTCTTCATCCTTGTTATACTCACTAATAAATAAATAACTCCTATATATTTTTTTTTAAACAATCCCTTCTTCTTCTTCTTATATATTGTAATTTTGTCTTTTCCCAAAAAATTTTCACAAGAAAATTATTAATAATAACTTACGATATATATATCAACAACATTAATATACATATATGAATATTTATCTACGACATTAAAAAAAATTAAAAAATAAATATAAAACTGCGATTTATTAGTTTTATGAAATCTTATGTCAAAAAAAAAAAAAATTGAATTTCTTAAAGGAAGAAATCAAAAAATAAGAAAAACAGTAAATGAGAAAAATGATTGTTCTAAAAAAATGGATTTATTTGTTGGTTGATGTGTCCAAAATGATTAAAAATAGAATTAAGTTGTAAGAATTATTATTGAATAATAAGATGGGTGTAATAAGTAAAAATGAAAATTTAAATTTTAATTGGTGGATAATTTAAAAAAGGGATGAGAAAAGTAAATAGAGACGTGTCAATAAACGTCCTTTTTATAAATGTGTTTTTTTTATTATCTTATTTTTATCATAAAATATTATTGAAAATTTTGATAAATATATTTATAAATTAAATAATTCAATAATTTTAGTATGTACCCAAATATGTGTGATTTTAACTAGTATTAGGGATAAAAATACGACTCTGATTGTCATTTGATTATTTATAAAAATAAAAAAGAAAAAAGAAAAAAAGAGAATTAAAATTAAAAGAAGGATAGTTTATTAAAAGCAACTTTATTTTTTTGTTTTTTTTTTTTTTTAGGGCTATCTAGCTAAAAATCTCCAAATATTCCTTTTCCCATTCTCATTCTTTATCTCTTTCTAGAGTCTCTGAAGCTCCGAGCTTGGCCCGTACATACACACACATACACACACACTCTCTCTCTCTCAGAGGAGTTTCTTGTGCACAGAGACTTAATTAGGAGAGCCTCTTTGCTGTGTTTTGGATTTGAAGTGAAACCCAAACATCTCAGCTAAATTGAACAAAACTAAGCCAGAGATTAAGAGAAATGGACAAGTACGAGGTGGTCAAGGATTTAGGGTCTGGCAATTTCGGCGTCGCCAGGCTTTTGCGTCATAAGGACACCAAGGAGCTCGTCGCCATGAAATACATCGAGCGTGGCCACAAGGTTTCTTTTTTCTTTTCTTTTTTTTTTTTTTTCATTCATTGGTTAATTCCGTAATTTATTCTTTCTCGGTATCCAAACAGAAAGTTTAAATCTCAATTTAATGTATGCAGATAGATGAGAACGTGGCCAGAGAGATCATAAACCACAGATCGCTTCGTCATCCCAACATCATTCGCTTCAAGGAGGCTAGTAGTTTTCCCCCCCTTTTTTTTAATTTTCTTTTTAATCAATTAAAGAAGAATTTAACCAGGAAGTTGTTATTATAATAATAATAAGAATCGAGATTAAGCAGGTGGTATTGACTCCGACGCATCTGGCGATAGTGATGGAGTATGCAGCCGGCGGAGAGCTCTTTGAACGCATCTGCAATGCCGGCAGATTCAGTGAAGACGAGGTTCTGTCTGTCTTTTCTAAAGAAAATTTACAGAATACTCTCTTGTCTTCTTAGGAATTAAATATTTCTTTTTCTTTTTAATGTGAGATTCGGTCGAACTTGGAGTTGGAGTTGACGATCGGATTCAAACAAAAGTAGGATTAACCGTGAAGAAAATGATTTGACCTTGATAAAACTTTTGGGATCTAGTTCTATGACATGAAGCCAAAATTATGCTGAAAGTCTGAAATAGAGAAGATTTTAAATGGATTGACATTTGAACTAGGAGTGGATTTTAATAAAATTATTTTTTTCATTAAAAAATTTACTTTTGAATATTGATTTTTTATTTGTACAGGCTAGATATTTCTTTCAGCAACTTATCTCTGGAGTCAATTACTGCCATTCTATGGTAAAATCAAGCTGCCATAACTATGAATTGAATGATTTGTGCCCCCACTTTCTCTGTGATTTTTTTTACTTAATTAATTAATTAATTAATTATTTTCATTTGCAGCAAATATGCCATAGAGATCTAAAGCTCGAAAACACACTTTTAGATGGAAGCCCTGCTCCACGCTTGAAAATTTGTGATTTTGGTTACTCTAAGGTTTGTGAACTTCAATTCTTTCAAAAAAAAAAAAAAAAAAAAGGAAAAAAAAGCTAGATCTAAGCTAGTGTAGGTTGAAAAAACGTTTAGGGAAGAATTTTAGTTAATAAAAAGGGATGACCTTGTTATTTTGTTTCCACTTGTGTAATAAGGCTTGTTTGTATGCAGTCATCTTTGCTGCATTCAAGACCAAAGTCAACAGTTGGTACTCCGGCATATATCGCACCGGAGGTTCTGTCTCGGCGAGAGTATGACGGCAAAGTAATTTTAATTGCTTTCCTTTCTTTTTTACCTTGTTGTTTGTACTGTGCCTTCTATGATTATGATGTTTGGAATGTCGAAACAAAAAGTAAAGTATATCCTAAAAAAAACAAAACTAAAATGGTTATTTTAATCTTAAAAAGAAAAAAAGAAAAACAGAGTAACTTCTTTGGCAATTTGAGGTTTTAGTCGTTTTGAAGTCATCTTCATACTATCTGCACTTAACCACATTTTGAGCTAGAAGAGTTAGACCGTTCTCAATAATGTGCCCATATATCCTTTCTGCCACCTCATTTTGCTCATGTGTGTGAGGACATGAATAGTTGTGTACTAACCCATTTGTCTGAACATGGCCAATTAAGTTTCTATACTGACCACCTCAATCGGTTTGTAAGGATTTTATGGTGTATCCTAACTGGTTTTAAACCAAGGCTTTGAAATTGAGAAAGGTTTGGAAGGCCTCAAATTTATTTCTAAGTAAATACATGCAGGTAAACCTTGAAAAAGCATCTACAAAGTGAATATAGTATCGATAATCACTGAAAGAAATGGTAGGGGAAGGTCCCCAAAGATCAGAATGGACAAGTTCCAATGTTTTAGTATAGACAGTTGTTGAGTATAGACAGTTGATTCTGTATCTGAGAGGGTCCTGTAAACGACTTGTCAAATATGTAGTAGCATTGCAGTGCCACATGACCAGGCCTTAAACAAATTTGACAGAAGGGTTTCTTGCCAAACGGATTGAACCTATAAGAACCAGCTGAAAACCTTTTTCCCATATAACCTCATTTGTGAGAGAAATTCCCAGGGCCACAAGAGTTGTTTTGGAAACCCCCAAAACCATGAGAATTCCCTTCTGAACTAGAAGGATAGTGGAAAGTACTTGATCCATTGCTAGAACCCCCAAAATGAGAATCATTGAAACCTACACTGCTAGAACTACCAGAGAACCTCTGACCACTGGAACGAGGATTTCCAGTCATGGCCACATTAGCCAAGATGGGAATTCCATTATTGAACCTATGATTTTTCTCAATCCTAGCTTCTAGTGCTAGAAGTAGTGCCTCAATTTCTTCAACAGAAAGTTCTTTAGTTCTCACACTCATAGTAATCATAAAAACATAATACTCAAGAGGCAGACCATCGAATATAGCATCAATATGATCTTTAGTAGTTAATTGGTGTCCAACTAAAGCAAGCAAATCAACTAGATTTCACATCTTTAACAAGTACTTAGACATAGACAGAGAATCTTTACTGGTATTTTGCAATTAAGACTTGAATTGATTTTTCTTTGCCTAGATCTGAGAGGCAAATAATACCTTGAGTGTGTGCTAGACTTGAGTTAAAGTCTTACAATTCACCAGACGAGAAAAAATATCATTCGACATTGAAGCAAACAGCTAGGAATCAATCAGTTGATCCTGTTGTTCCCATTCTTGAAAGGCTTGATTAACACGACCTAAAACAGTGTCTTGAAGAGAAAAAAACTTCGATGGTGGATCAACAGAACTAGAGAGAAAATTTTGAAGATGATGCCCTTTGATTGTAGCAAGAATCTATTGATGCCAAACCAGAAAATTATTGTTGTCCAATTTGGACGAAACAGAGTGAGAAAAAGTAACAAGAGCTAATTTCATGGTAGAAGCAGCAGAAGAATTTGAAGAATGATCTTTCATGGCAATCACCGACAAAGAATTCCGATCACCAGCAGAAAAGAAACTTCAATCTTCTTCAAGAACTCCGATCTTCAAACAAGAAAGATTTGAATATGAACATGAAAGAACTCCGATCTGCGGAAAAGAACTCGGATCACATATCGTCACTGCTCTGATACCATGTGAGAAATCTATGTAGAGAGAGAATATCTGAGTAAGAACAAAGAAGACTGAATATTCTCATTACTTTGGAAATTGTACAGAAGAAGACTACAAATAGTCTGTTAGCTAACTACCCAACCAATGGAAGTGATACACCTATCACTCTGATAATAACAGGTAATAACCTTCTAGCAGAATCTAACGGTTGGTTAGCCAATCACTACACTAACCACTAAAGTAATTATGCAATAAAATCTTTCATCTTAACATGTTGTAACCCTTGTTTTTCATTGCAAAAGTTTGTGGATATTTGGATATTATTCTGGGTATGAACTGCTTAATGAGATTTGGAATTTTGATTTGTTTGTGGCAGTATAGAGTTGAAGTATGTTTTTGATAATTTGTCTTTTTCGTCTACCAATTTGAAATTCCAATAACGAAATGTTCTGGTGAACAGTAGAATTGTAATATTTTAGATGTTAACTAAACAAAACTATAGTTCTTTAAAAAAAAAAAAAAAGACACTATAGAGTAATTGATTATAGTTTTTTCCCCCCTTCTTAAATCAAAGGAATAGAAACAATACAAATTAGTGTAAATAGTTAATCCCAATTTATTCCCTTTTTTGAATTTAAATTCTCAATAAATGATTATTGTGTGCTATCATAATTTTTCAATTTGTAGGTATCATCATTAAAACACTTTTCTTTGACCTTTAATGATATGAACATTGAAGTTATGGATGGAATTGGATGGAGGGGGCAGATTGAATGGTTTTGTGTATTTCAGGAGGCATAATGAATGGTTCTGATAATCCAGTGGGCAAAGTGAAATAGGATACATACTTCGGGGGGTATTCTTGAAATTAATTCTAAACAAAATCCTAACTACTCTTTCTAATTCACTGGCACTCCCCTTCAAGTTGGTGCATGGACATGATCATGCCTAACTTGCTAGCTTGGAACTCAAATGCTTGTCAAGTCCCTTAGTTAGGATATCTGCAATCAACTTTGTAGTTGGAACAAATGGCGTACAAATAACACCTTCTTCGAGTTTCTCCTTTATAGTCGATGTTGATCTCAATGTGTTTTGTCCTGTCATGTTGAATTGGATTGTGTGCAATACTAATTGCTGCCTTGTTATCACAATATAGTTTCATAGGAAAATTGTTAGGCCTTTTAAGCTCATCGAGAACTCTTTTCAACCACAGCACCTCACAAACTCCCTCTGCCATCGATCGGTACTTAGCTTCTGCACTACTCCTGGCTACCACACTTTGCTTCTTGCTTCTCCAAGTAACTAAGTTGCCCCATAGGAATGTGCAGCATCCGGACATTGATCTTTTGTCCATGATTGATCCTGATCAGTCTGCGTTAGTGTATACTTCGATTCCTCTTTGCTCATTCTTTTTGAAGAATAGCCCTTTTCCTGGAGTACTCTTTAGATACTATAGGATCCATATGGAGAGTGCATGAACTGGCTAACCATGCTCACTACGAAAGCAATATTTGGTAGAGTGTGGGACAAGTAAATCAACTTGCCAACTAATCTTTGGTACCTACTCGTGTCCACCTAAACGCCTCCTTTAACTTCCCCAAGTTTGGAGTTGAACTCCATGGGTGTGTTCGATGGTTTGTATATACTCATCCTAGTTTCTTCAAAATGATCCAGGATATGTTTAAGTTGTGATACAACAATGCCTTTCTTAGATCTTGCAACCTCCAACCCAAGGAAGTATTGTAATTGTCCCAGATCTTTAATCTCAAACTCAGAGGTTGAATGTTGCTTCAATTTGCTCCTCTCTTCCAAGTCATTTCCTGTCAGAATTATATCATCCACGTAAACTATCAAAATTGAAATCTTGCCTTCAGTGGAACTCGTCATAAACTAAGTATGATCCGCTTGTCCTTGGCTATAACCTTGACTCTTAATGAACCTTGTGAACGTCTCAAACCAGGCTCTAGGTGACTGTTTGAGTCCATATAAGGACTTTTTTAACCCGCACAACTTAGACCCAAACTTCTCAATGAAACCTGGTGGAGCATTCATGTACACTTCCTATGTTAAGTCTCCATTAAGGAACGCATTCTTCACATCTAGCTGGTGTAGAGGCCAATCAAGATTCACTGCAATAGGCAAGAGTACTAGTATAGTGTTCAGTTTTGCCACTGGAGAAAATGTTTCTGAATAGTCAATGCCATAGTTCTGAGTAAAGCCTTTAGCCTCTAGTTGAGCCTTGTATCTCTCCAAAGAGCGATCTAAGTTGTACCCTAAGGCAGGTCTACCTTTTCCAAGTAGCATTCTTTTTCAGAGCTCTCATCTCCTCATATAAAGCTTTCTTCCACTGAAAAACATTAGAGCCTCCTGTACATTGTTTGGAATGGCTACATTAGACACTTGTGAAATAAATGCACGAAAGGAGAATGACGCATTTTAGTACAAGACCTAGTGCCTTTCCTAAGAGCAATTGGAGCATTTGGACTGTCAGAGTGGACTCGAAGAGTTTGACTCAGAAATACCTGGAGGTTTATTGGACTCATGATCTAACTCTTGGTTGGATTCTTGGCAGTGCCGCAAGCTGGTATTCTCCTTCCTTTGTCAACAGTTTTGCTTGGATACACAAGGCCCTTGTGCCTGTTTTTCCATGATTGTGACCGTGTGATGGCATTATTGAAGGCTGTCCATTAGTTTTAGCATCTAATACAGTTGTTTCACCAGAATTTGTGTGTCTATTTTCGACTTCTCTCACCTCATTTTTGTCTTCACAGGTTTGGGATAAATGATCAACACAAACATTGTTTTGAACAAACTGAATGATTAAATCCAAATTAGTTAGGAACGAATCTTCGCCATTGCTCTCCCCCTGAAGATGAGAACCGGTGTAGCAAGGCTTTTTTTCAAACAAAGTGACATCCATGGCACAAACATTTTTCACAAAATTAGATTAAAACATTTATACCCCTCATGGTCAACAATAATGCATTTAGCCTATGGATCAAGTTTTGCACATTTAGGATCGTAATTATGAACGAAGGTTGTACTACCAAAATTTTGCAAAGGAACGTCATTTGAGAGCCTGGAAGTGGGAAAACGATTCTTGAAAACGTTCATGGGAGTTTTAAATTTCAAAATTCTTGTTGGCATCCCATCGATTAAATAAGTGGCTGTAAGGACCGCTTCATCCCAGAGATAAATTGGAATCTTAGTAGAAAAACTTAAGGCTTGAGCAACTTCTAGGAGTTTATTCTTCCTTTCAGTCAGCGTCAACTTATTTTGGTTACAGAGTGTCAATGTCAGTAGCAACAGTCCTGAATCTAGTATCAGATATCTGAGTTCATGTTTGAAACTGAGGGAATTTAGATGTTGCCCTTCTGCACAAACTTAATCTTTATATTTCATTGTTTTCATGTGACTGGCCGGCAGCTCAAGCAATAAAAAAGAAACTTGAAAAGCTCAAGGAAAAAATAACAAACTTATTTTATGTTATTTTTGACCGGTGATCTGTCTTTAAGTGCAGGTTTCCCTGAGCAAATAAAAATGTAATCTGACATATTTTCCTGCTTTTTAATAGTTGGCTGATGTTTGGTCATGTGGAGTGACTCTCTATGTGATGCTGGTTGGGGCTTACCCTTTTGAAGACCAAGATGATCCCAAGAATTTCAGAAAAACTATTCAGGTAATTCACCTTCTTTTTAGTTTTATTTTTTATTTTTATAATGCATTTTGTTTTCATTTACCTCGTTCTAATAGGTATGTTCTCTCATGATTCTGCAGCGAATAATAGCTGTTCAATACAAAATCCCAGACTATGTTCACATATCTCAAGATTGTAGGCATCTTCTTTCTCTCATATTTGTTGCAAACCCATCTAGGGTAAGTATCTTCATATATCAACACTGTACATAAAGTCTTTACTTGAGATTTAGAAAATGTTTTTTGAAATTCTTTGATTTTCCACACGGTTGATTTGTATTTTGGCCTCTTACGGCAAAACCACCAGTTACATATCTCCCGAAGTTAAAACTCTTATCAGTGTCTCATCTTTTATAAATGAGACTGCACATTATGCATATTGGTCAGAATCATCAAACATACATGGAGTGATGTTCTTCTCTTATTCATAAATGGCATGGAACCTGCTGCTTTTTTTTTTTTTTTTTTTTTGATTCACCAGTTTGTACGCTTACTTTCTGTGGGAGACACATTTTCCAACTATCTTACCTTTCGTTTGACTCTCAGGTCAAGACCTAAAATTTTCATATCAATTTTTGTCCCTTTCTGAAAATTTAGCGAAAATTATGACTAGGTTTTGAAAAGTCAACCAACTTAAACCTGAAAATTCCATTTTAAACTGGTGTTCTAAACGGAAGCTTAATTAGTGAGGCAGAACAGTAGCTTAAAATGTGTATTATGTGAAGGTGTCTCAGATATGAGTGAATCTGGATTCAGTAATCAGGTACCTTTATTTTGTTTTTGGCACAAGCGACTTGCACTACGGTGATATTGAGACGTTGATCTTCAAACTGTGCTTGATTGGCAGAGGATTTCAATTAAAGAAATCAAGAAACACCCATGGTTCTTAAAGAATTTACCAAGGGAATTGACAGATTCAGCTCAAGCCATCTATTACCAGAGGGAAAATCCAAGCTTTTCTCTCCAAAGCGTGGATGAGATAATGAAGATTGTTGGTGAGGCAAGAACCCCACCTCCAGTATCAAAGCCTGTCCGGGGCTTTGGTTGGGGAACAGAAGAAGATGATGAAGACAAGGATGCAAATGATGAAGTTGAAAAAGAAGAAGAGGAAGAAGAAGAAGACGAAGAGGATGACTATGACAAAAGGGTCAAAGAGGTTCGTGCAAGTGGAGAATTCCAAATAAGTTAGTCTGCATCTGCCAATATCGAAGTTATTTTTATGTATTTAAAGTCTTAATAGTGATATCACTTATTTGTGTGTGTGATTCGGACAATAATTCGTATATAAATGTCTGGAATGTTGGAACCGTGCGTTGCCCTGTGCATGTATTTCACTAGTTATCTAACTCAGTTTAGAGGGTTGTCTTGTCAGTGAAAGCTAAAGTTTGTGTCACTATTATTTCTTTTCTGCAGTAAATCTTGTAAAATGAAACTCGCTAGTTTGTGCTTAATCAACCCGGGAGTTGGCATTTCTCAGTAACTGTACAAATGCAACTAGTTGTCACTCCGTTTGATTTCACTGATTAATTGGTCATTTTTGCTAAAAATACAGTGAGAGGAGAGGACACAGGACAATTAGGATATGAGAGTTTAGAATTGAGTACCATGATCTTGAATCCTAACGCTTAGCCTGCGGAGTGGAACGGAGCTCAACGGAGTGAAGAGTCATGTGGAAGACATTGTTTCTCTGAGCAGTTCCATTGATCATGAAATTGCTGCACCTCTTTCACTCCTCTGCAATTTCAAGCACTGCGTTGTGGAAATCCCTGTAAATATGTCTTTGATGTTTGGTATATCCTCAACCTTAATCTCCACGGCAAGTAATTTCCAATTCGAGATGTCATTGAAAGGCGGAATGTAACCATCATTGATGAGCACCGGCACACCCTCCACGAAAATGGCCTCCACCACTTGTGTGCTTGGCACACACTCCGTGAAAATGGCCTTCACCACTTGTGTGCTTGCCACTTCGTAGCCACTGGGACAGAGGCAGAACTTGCTGCTCCTCATCCTTTCTTCGTGGGACATGCCAGCAGGCAATTCCCTGTAAACTTGGATGTCTCGGTCCTTGTTCTTCCATTGTTTTAGAAGCAAGTACCTTATGTGGCCATGCAGCTGGCCGGCAAAGAAAGCCAGAATGGACTGAGCAAAAGGAGTGTCCGCCAAGGGTTGTTGTATATTGATTTTGTGGAATAACGCATCTTTGAAAGGTTTAAATTGTTCAGAAGTACTTGCATTGCACAAAACCCTCGTAGTTGTGAAAATAAGCAAGGCACAAAAGATGTTGTAAGTGGTACCTGCATTGTTAACATGCATACATACGTCAGTGAACCGAGTCTAAAGGAAGAGTTCCAGAATGTAGTGTGCAAACGTAGCAATTTGTTGAAGCTAGGTTACCCAATCGTGGCAAGAGAGCATGAAGTGGTCGGCATTATGACTTCGATTCCAGAAGGGATGAGCTTGGGCAATGAGATTCATGTCGTCAAGGACCACTTGTTGCATGCGATTCCTGTTGTGTAAAAGAAACGTGACCATTTTAGCCATGCTAAACGGTAAAAAGAAGACGACGGCCCTTTTGAGGTCTGTTGGTGAAACAGCTTCACTTTCTCCTTCTTGTGGATGAACCTTCCCTCCGTTGAACATATGGTTCTGGTTCGTCCATCATGGAATAATGGAGGCTCTCCTGCTTCATATACATATTCAATAACTTCTCCATCTCTAAGTAACTCCTACGTACATGTTTAAAAAAAAAAAGTGAAACAAACAAACAACAAACAATGGTTGAATGTTCAAAACACATGCATTTTGCATTTAATATAACTATTTTTGTGAAATTTCTTCTCCATAAAAACACATACATTTTTAAATTTGCATTTAAAAACCCATAACTTTACATATACAAGTGCATATGAGATGATTTTTTTTAATTGCATAAAATTTTGAGATGAATAAAATAAGCTCGATATTGATTTTTTTTTTCTCAAACAAAATTCAAGTTTTTACATTTTTTTAACTCTAGCAATTTAAATGTCTCAACAAACTCACAATTCAATTCAAACCCAAATTCTACAATCCAAACCTTACCACCAAATGCATTCTAAGACCTGTAACAGTATTTAAATGCTCCCATCTAGCCCTAGTCCAGTTCTGCCGGCTTGATGGAAGGTACCAGCCACCGGATGTCTCAAGCTTAATGTCGACGCAGGGCTAAAGGTGGTAGGTTCATTTGCCGGTGTTGGGGGCTGGTGAGAGATTCAAACGAAGTGGTTATTCCACGCTTTGCTAAGAAATTGGTGGGGTTCTTTTCTCCGTTTCTCTATATGTTGCTGAGTGTTTGGCTCTTCGAGAATGTTTGGAATTCGCCGTAGTGTATGCACTACAAATCTCTGTTGTTGAAACAGATTCTCTCTCAGTAGTCCAAGCTGTGTATTCTTCGGAGACTTTTGATGATGCTGAACTTATTATTTCTGATATCCGAAAGCGTTTGAATCATGTTACTAGTGGTATTTTTTGTTGTCATATTCCCTGTTGTGATAATATGGTAACCCACCTGTTAACCAATTCTGTTTTTACCTCTTTTGGTACCCCGGTGTACTGGGCAAGCTCTTTTAGCCGATTTGATCTCTTAATAAAATCCAAACTTTCCTCAAAAAAGAAAAAGAAAAAAAATCTTCTAAGGGAGAAAGAAGTAAACTTAGAAGTCCAAATTATAGGCCGGCCGATCGACGAATTCCTATATTTCGCAATTGCATTGAATTGGAAGGAGGGGTTTTTACATTAATAAAGGTTAAATATTTTGGTAATCTAAAGTGTTAGATGATTACGGATTGTCCCCTAATTTAAAACACTCAATCCGTGAACATTTCTCCTTCTGTTTCCCAAAAAAATAAAAATAAAAATAAAATAATAATTATAACAGAAAACTTAACGTTGAATTACATAATTTGTCCTAAGATCATTTGACAGAAGTAGCCCATTCTAGCTGAACAACTTCAAGAAGATTTTGTAACTTATCCTAGATCTTTAAATATAAGTAATTTATCTTCGTTTAAACTCTTGAAGGAAACTTTAAAGTTTAACCTTTTTTTTTTTTTTTAATGGAAGTACTTATGAAACATTGAATTTGAACATATCTATGGAATTAATTATCTATTGACATCTAGTTTTCAATAACTGCAAAGTTTTATCCAAGTCTTGTTGAAATAACCTTGCTCAATTAATGATCCTCACAACCAATCAGTTTTGCTTTTGTTGCAGAGCTCGCAATCTTCCCCTAGTTCTCCCACTAGCGAAGGCACGTCAAGTTGGTGTATTATATTAAAAAGGCGGATAATTAAACCTATTTCTTGATTCAATAGAAGCTCAAAGAATACTCAGATATATATAAAATGGAATAGATATGGAAATAATTTCACACAATTTGGATCGATATTCAATTTTAGTTTCAAATTCAAGAATCGTTTCGAATGGCGGGAAGCCTCGTTGCTCGGAAACGCCCAAGCATGCCTCTATCAGATAGCTAGCCGCATTCGATCAACTCTCCATTATCTTTCTTTGTTCCACAATAGATAATTATTTAATTTTTAAATTTCTTAAAAAAGAACTAACTCACGAAAAATTTAAAAGGATAGTTTCATCTGCAAAGAATTATCGATGTGAAAACACAAATAGTGGACATTCCTGACGCAAAGCTCAGGAAATGGTCTCTGCCCATGTCCTTGTTGTAGTGGCCCCAGTAACTTGGGTGATAAGTAACATGGTACCAAGCGGATGCTTTTTTCGCATACTCGTCATCATCATCACTCTCTGCAGCTTCATTTCCCAGAGTGTCGAACATGTCCTTGCTTCTTTGATCAGTGCCTTTACAGCGAAGTTTGCTGATTCCATGTCTCGTTTCTTCCAAAGTGCTCGACTTTTCAGGACATTGCCGCTCAGCATTTCAGCTTCAGTCTTGATTCCGTAGTAGTCCATTAGGTTTCCCAACTTGTCGTCGTAATTAGATTTGAGATTCAAAGCCTCGGTTATGTAATCCTCAAATCCATCTACTCCATGTCGGGGTCGTAACTCTTGCTAGCCACTTCCTTAGTGAAGGATTGATGGAGCTAGAATGATCTTCAACTTTCTTCACCTGTCGAAAGAGCTTCCAATGACACGTTTTGACTCTAGCTGGGTTTGTCGGTCTTTTCCATGAAGTCTGGGTACTCTTTGGCACGTAGATTAGGGTAGTTTTGCGGCCACACCTGTTTTCGGATAATCTACAGGCAATGGAGGATAGCCTTGCTAGCTCAAGGCATGGTTTGCTCCTAGCCATTTTTTGCTCTTTGTCTGCAAAAACGGTATGCGCATGCGAAATGATGCCCAGGTTGTCATTCACTATGTACTCCAGAAAATACTCCATAATTTCCTGTAACACAAGCAGTTCGATGCAATTATGATTTATGAAGAGAAGCTAGAGAAGTAAATAGACGTTAACCTCGGCTATAAGACATAACATTTAAAAGTAAATACTAGCAATACAGATCACAATTCACAATAAGTTAGAATCCGTTATGTAATAGATTTATCTATCAATACTGTCTTACTTTAGATATTCGACCGAGAAAAGAAGGAAAAAAAAAAAAGATGTGCTGAGTTTGCTGGATAAGGGTGTTTTTTTTTTTTTTTTAATTATTAATTTTCGAAGTATGGTTTGAAGTAATGATGGAACAGAGTAATACCTCCATTATAACATCATGGTCTAGTTCTATTGTTGGTGCTGATGTGTAATCCATGGCTTTGTGTCGTCGAAGAGGATAAGCTCACGGTCCCAACAGACAAAGTAAGTATCTCCATCCAAATCACTTCCTGAACATTCGTCAGTATGAGGCCTGAGCAAATTAAAACCGTAATCAGTCAAAAAGTTTAAACTAAAGAGTATAGGAACAGAAAGCCTAATGCTCATTTTATATACAAAGTAGAAAACAGGACATGTTTACCTCTTTCCCTTCTGTGGAAAAACAACACAGTCGACCATGTGATGCAATTCCGGCACATCCACCGCCCTGAGGACTCGCACATCTCCTGGATGAAGACAAGGATTCTTGGCAACAATCACATTTCCCTTAACAACAAACTTGTCTGGGCTTGAATCACAGTTGTTGAAGACTATGGAAGAATCATCAAAGAGTTGGGGACGAGAACACTGCACAAACACTTGACCATATTCAAGTGTCCCAGTTTCATCCAAACATCCCATCATAACTCTTCCGTTGGGAATATGTATCCTTGATTTGGTCCGCAATTCCAGCAGCTTTGCAGCATGCAATGTTTGCAGCATCATCGTGAGAAATGGCTCCTCGTCTGGCCTATAACCACACGCAAGCATCTCCTTAAGAATGTTTGAGATCTCTCCCGAAACATCATCTCAAGTTCATCTTGTGCTCTTAAAGAATCTGTTAACATCGCATCCAGACGACTCAAAACCAACCTTTGCTTCTTTTCAAAAACACAATCTTCGACCCATTGGTGGACAGAAGAGTAATCAACTCGCGGTTCAGAAAGCAAGGCTGGTACTTGCTCCATGCCAAAACATCTAGCGTTCTGTTCTCTGAGTTGTACTTGGACATGCTGTTTCTTAGCGACAGCTTCATTGAAGATGTTGGATCAACAGCCACAACGCCTTTACAGCCACCGTAACGAATCTGATAGGCTGATGAGTAAACAAGTGTAGGCCACATTTTTTGGCTACTTGTTTGGCGAAATCTTCTGATATCTTGCCAATTCCATCAGAGAAACAATAATTTTTTCCCTGCTTTTTAAATTCGATGTCAGGAATTTGCTCAACTTCATGCTCGTCAACTCTGAAAGTTTCGCGAGAAGAGCTAAAAGATTGACCAAGCCTGCAGCACACTTTGCCACATTTTTTATTTGACGAAAATCACCCATCCAATTCCTTATATCCTCAGCAGTAAGTCCGTCTCTTGAAGCAAACATCCAAGTTGAACCCTCTCGTAACTGACTCGACGAAAATGCAAGAAACTCGAACTTCTTGTCACAATGACTATGCCATTTCTTAGAATTGAAAGTATCCTGTCGTAGAGTCTTGTTCGCCGTTTTCCATTTGCAGAACTTGCACGTGGAGCTAAATGTGTCGAGAATAACTTATCCAAGTCTTCATCAACAAAAGAAACCCGAAGGAAATTATCAATCTCATTGGGAAAATTGCGCAGGACGCGATTAGAGAGATTGATCTCAGGGCCACAGAAGTATACTTTCGTTGGCGTTATCTGAACCCTGTGGACATACACCAACCCATCATCTAAAGCAATAGTAGGCATTTCCGGATCTGCCCACTTATCTTGTACTTCATGTATTGCTTCTGAAGCCATATCAGTGGATCGTAGCAGCAATCTTTTAAACGATAGAGTGTGTCAAGAGCACACTCTATGTATTCAAGCTTAATTCTAGTCGGATCGACCAACTGGAAAAACTTGAGATCAAGTGCTTCGGCAGGAAGACATCCGTGCTGAACAAGGAATTTATTTTGAATAGGATTGTATGGCACGTTGATTCCTTGGGGAGGAACCACCATCGGAACGAGTTCTGAGCCAGAAGAGAAACAGAACCTTTCTGCAAAGAAATTGACCCTCCTCTTCTTTGTAGTAGACGAAATGGTCACGCAAGTTTGGAAGTTGGCTCTGGCTTGGAATCTCCAAACATAAAGTAGAAGATCTCCCAATGGCACAAGATGGAGTGAAATCGATATCTCTTTCCCAGCTCCTATCGGGAACTTTCTTAGTGCGGTTCGTTTCAGATACTTGCTTGTGATAAATCCGAGGGGCTCCGAGTAACTAGCAACAAAATGGGAAAAGAAATCGTTAGCTATTTCATCCAAATTCCAAATACAAACACACTGACTTTAAAACAATTTAGAAAAAAAAAAAAAAAAAAAAAAAAAGGTTTACATAATTGGTTTTCTTGGTTTGTGACCAGTGGTCATTACATACAGACGTCCATGTGCTTGTACAAGTAAGAAAGTAGAGAATGTAGTGAACAAACAGAAAGATAAGGAAATTTAAAAAGGCTAGGGAATTTTTAACAAGCAAACCTGGAGGAGAAGAAATTTGGAAGTGAGACCGCGTGGTCGGTGTAGCACGATCTGCCAAATGTTCTCATAGGAGAGCTCTAGCTTGTAATCAACGGAATCATGAGACAAATACAAATAAGCGTCCTCAATCCCTCTCCGAATTCCGACACAAACATTCTCTTTTTCCCAAAGCACAGAAAACTTCTCCTTAGAAACCAGACATCCCAAGTGCATCGTCACATCATCCATGCTGCACAGAATATCGGTGTTCAAAAAAAAAAAAAAAAAAGCTTTTGGTAAATCCTCATTGATAAGTTGTCTCTATTTATAGAGTCCAAAAATAAAAAATATAAAAGAAGAAGAGAGAAGCACCGAGCAAAACCATGCTCCTTGCAGTTATTGAAAAGCTACAGAGAAAGTGGGAAAACTTGCCCAACAGTGCTTGCTTTGTAAACAATTGCGAAACCATCATTTTATAATATTATTACGTCAGCCAAGCTACGTTGCGGGAATTGTTAAACGCGTAGTGGAGAGAGATTAAGAGGGTGTTTGGTGGAGTAGTTTGAGTTGAGATTTTTAAGTTTTAATAATAAATTTTTTGAATTTTTAGAAAAGATAAAAAATTTTTTGAGAAAAGACAAAAATTTTTTAAGAAAAAGATAAAAAAAATTTGAATTGAGTTGTTTAAGTTGGTTTACCAAACTCCCCTAAAAAAACGCAAAAGACCTGCAGGGGTAAAAGTGGAAAGAAACAAATATTCAGCATGAGTACGTCATTGTACGGATGTCCTAGAGTTGCCTACGCCGATCACAAAATTCCATGTTTCCATTAAAAAATATAAAAAAAAACCTAATATACATTTAAAGGAAAAAAAAAAAAAGGAGAGAGAGACCGGAGTCAAACTCATGCACGCCCCCCCCATGTCGTTTTCATTGCCAAGCCCTGTTTCTTCCCCAACGTCGTTTCTTCCGTCGCCAAGACCCACCCCCCCCCCCCCCCCCCACGTCGTCATCTCAGCCACTAAGTCCCCGCTGCGTTTTCCCCAGGCCACCCCCCCCCCCCCAAACAACACAGAGTTGGCCCCCAAGATATGGATCCCCCAAGCTTCCACCCCGCATCGGCAAGCCCGGCCTCCCCCCTGTCGTCTTCTCCATCGCCGTTCTCCCCTAGGCCGAGCTCCAGGCCCCCCGCCGGCCAACTCAGTGGCAAGAACAAACTCCCCCCCCCCCCCCCCCGCCCACCTAAAACAATGCTGAGCTTGGCCCTCCCCTAGATCTAGATCTCACCAAGCCTCCCCTCGGCATCGGCAAGCCCGACCTCCCATCCACCCCCTCCCCCTGCGTCCTCACCCCCCTTAAAAGATCTGGGCTTCTGCTACTTGATTAAAGAGAAAGAGAGGGAGGGGGGGAGTGGGAGAAGAGAGATGAATTTTAAAAAAAAAATATTTATGGTTAGATTACTAAAATACTCTTTTAAATTAGATCGCATGTATTGCATATTACTTATTTCATTAGAAATTTAACGGATTTAGATAGAAATGGTTATAATTGTCAACATTTAAAAAGTTTAGGATCGTCTTATCCAAAATTAAAAAATAGAGATTAAATCATCACCTCTTCAATAGTTTAGGGACCATTTAAATTAATTATTCTTACTTTTTTGTCCCTACTTTTAAAGTAAAATAAAATATATTAATAAATAAAATAGTAATTGCACAACTTTTTTATTTTCTCTCCTTCTGTGATACTAAATAACATAAAGGAAAAATAATATATTTCCTCTCACTCTTAATTCATTTCCTTCTTACTTTCTTTCATTCTTACTAAACATAGACAAAAAAAGAAAAAAAGACTATTACATATTTACAATATAAATAAATCTATCACGTAACCAAATAATGACCAAAACTAACCAAGAATATTCTAGAACAATCTAGAATATGTATAAGAGAGCAAATAATATAAGAGTAATTAGCCCAAATAGTCTCTAAACTCTTTAAAGATGACGATTTGATTCATATTTTATTTCATTTTTGGTTCGAGATGACCCTGAACTTTTAAAGCATAAGCCATTATAGTCCCTTTGTCCAAATTCATTAAATTTCTAATAGAACATGTCATATGCAATGCATGTGATCTAATTTATGAGAATATTTAGTAATCTAATAATAATTAATTTAACAAAAATTAAAAAATGATTAAAAAAAACTAAAAGAGTTTTCTTCTCTCTTTTCTCTCCCTCAATCTCTCTCTTTCTCTCTTTATTTCTGAAAACCCAGATCAGGAGAGGGGGGGGGGGGGGGGCATTGGTGCCGCGGTGGTGTGGTGTCCAAAAACCCTTATTGCGAATTTTTTTTTGGGCGGGGGGAGGGGGGGGGCATCGGTGCCATGGTGGTGGGGTGTCCAAAAACCCTTATTGCGAATTTTTTTTTGGGGGGGGGGGGGGCCTCGGTGCCGCTGTGGCAGGGTGTCCAAAGACCCAGATTGCAAATTTGTTTTTTGGGGGGTGGGGGTAGCGAACCAGATCGAAAGGAGAGAGGGGCAAGGGGCATCGGTGCAGCGTTGGGGAGGAGCATCGGTGCCACGCGGGGGGGGGGGGGTTCAAACCAAATCCAAAGGAGAGAGGCCCGACCAGGGGGGGACCCATATCCGAAAGAGAAAGGGATAGGGAGGGAGAGAGGGTATTTTGGTATTTTTACTACATAAAGATCATTTCACAAGATTTCATTAGAAATTTAATGGAATTTAACGGAAATGACTGTAATGGTAAAAAAAAAAAAAAAGAGTTTAGGGTTATTTCGGCCAAAAAAAGAACATGGATCAAACTATCACATTTGAAAAAGTTCAGAGACTATTTAGGCGAATTACTCATAATATAATAGAAGAACTAGAATCTTGGGGGTTAAAGAGTCAAATTATAAAATAAGGGCAATGCCTAGAATTTGGTTTGTTTGGCTGGAGGGTCCAAACCTTATTTTTTAGGTCTATTTTTTGTATTTTTTTTAAAAGTCAATAAAAATTATAACTAGTTTTGAAATCAAATAAATTTATAATTAGTTTTTGAAAAATCAACTAACTTCAACATAATATTTACCTCTGAAACTCGTGATCCAGACGCATGCTAGAATGAGGCACTACTACTGCCTTATGCTTGCCATGAGGGGATTTTTTTTTTTTTTTTTTTTTGCCGATAAATAGGTGGGGATTTTTCACTCCTTGCGTAGGAAGGGTTGAGTGCTGATCATAGAAATTGTGGGACCAAGATAACTTAGAACCTAAGCAAAATCTCAAAAAAAAAAAAAAAAAATGAAGATAGGACAATGACTAAACACGCAGAAAGTGGCAAAACTTGTTTCAACGGGAACTTGTTTGGGAAGGACTTTGGGACTGAGATTATCCACAGCGAACCATCGTCTTACCTGCTTTGGAATCTTTCCCTATTGCGCTTTACGCGGAAAAGTGATTAGATATGTCTACAATCACTCTTTTTCTGCTCTATTGTTGTCTTTTTCAACCTTTCGTGTTAGCCAAGTGGCCAATTCTTCATGAAAAATTTCCTATGGAAGAAATCAGAAATCAACTTAACCAATTATATTGTTGAGAATTGTGTCTGAGCTACTGAAATATTGTATTATTACTGGTTAGAATTTTAGTTTGTGTTTACTATGGGTTATAATGTTACAAATATTTGTTACGGAGGCTTAATTATTGTCCCAACAACCATGCCGTACCTTTGGTGGAAGGGTGATCCCGGTGTTCTTTAAACCATTTATTTATGCACCCAAAAAAAAAAATGAAAAATCAAACTGTTTGATCTGATTATAGAATTGAGATTTGAAAGCTTCTGTAACTTGTTAATAACTGATGTGCTCAAAAAAAAAAAAAACAGTAATTAATTCAGTTATTTGATTTGATTTAAGAAAAATTACATTGAGTGATTTATTTTTGATATCTCAATTTAATAGATAACCGAACTTTTTAATTGAACAAAATGGTCATTTATCATTTTTCATATTTGATCAATTAATGCTTTATTATGATCAATTAGTGATTGACTTGAAAATTAGTGATTTATGTTATGGTCAATCAATGATTGATTATAGTCAATCACTGACTTATCAAATTAATGATTGACTATTTAAAAACATTAATTGATATTTAAAAAACAATCTATTAACTAATTTTTAAAAACTTAGATCATTTATTAAAAAATTTCTTCAGAAAGGCTATTTACCTCTAAATCCCTTGATTTAATTTCAATTTGTAAATCCATAGAGCAGAGGCTTACTCAATTAAAAAAAATGAAACACGATATCTCTAGTTTTTCCGTTTAGCAAGTTGAATTTATGAATAATTTGTTTTTCCTGACATAGTATCTCTTCACTTCCTCAATATAAAAATCTCTCTCTAATTTCGCATGGCTACAACTGCTATTCTCTTCTCAATAAAATCTACATGTTATCTTTTTCTTACTCATTTCTTATTTACTTGCTCATATTACTTTTTAAATTTCAAATAGTCATTTTATTCTCTTCTTAATAAAATCTTCTGATTATATATTTCTTATTCATTTTTTAGGAGAAGCACATGAATGATATAAATTTAAAGATCATTGCACTAATATGACACAACAAATTAACACTAGATTAAGAAGACACAAAATTAAACTAAAATTCACTAAAATTTACGTCATGTTGGTCAAGAATGAAGAATTTGTATCATGTTAGTTAATAGATGGAAAAATGGCAGTTATTTAGGTAATTTTCTCCATTTTTTTTAATCCACTTGCTAATATTGCTTTTTAAATTTCATATTAGTGTTTTTTTTTTTTTGGGTGTTGTGTGGATTTGATTTTCACACATACTTAAGTTAAGAATACATTCATTTTATAGAAAATATGCACCGTTTTTTTGACAAGTTAAAGACGAAGATGATAGTAGCAAAATTGATTCAATCATAAAAAGGAGCTCCTTGAAAATAATTTCGAGGTAGAATATTCTATCTACAAAATATATATATATATATATATATATCATTTGAAGCCTTTTAAAAACTATACTTAAGGCCCCAAAATTTGTTGAGCCGGCCTTGCATGTTAGCCTTTCCATTGGCTTTTCCATAAGTTTTTTTTTTTTTAATTTTTAATTTTTAGTTCTTAAATGTCTCGTTAAATTACTTATTTTTCTAATTTTTCATATTTAGATATATTTCTCAAAGTTTAATTTATCCAGATACATAAGCATGTGACTGGTGTATATAATTGTGTCTACATGTCTATACACACAGAACGAGGTATCGAAATTTTGCAAGAAACCGAAGCAAAGAACAACTACGAGAGAATTCCGAATGCCAAAAATTTAACAGGCCAACGAACACCAGATTTTCACAGCCGAAAATACACATTCAATCAACAAGGGTCTTGCATTTGGATGCTACATTCAGCAGTACTTCCAAACGTACAATAGTACATTCATCGTATAGTATAACTATTTTGTCGATGAGTCCAAACTTTATTTTTATTATTCCATACCCATTTTATTGGAAATTCTCTATAAGTAAGTTCTTGAGCATCTTTATTAATTTTATTAATTTACATCCATTTTATTAATGTTGTTTTTAAAATTTGTGGTTGACGTATTATATTTTTAAGTTGTTGATTTTTATTAAATGTGGTGTTTTGCATTTTTGGTAAATGAATAGAAAGTCGTTAAACAACTGGATTTCTACAATGGATTGAATATTCAAATATTCTCTAAATTGCTTCAGAAGGTGTGAGATATCGACAATTAAGATAAGTTTTTATTTTATCGACTTCTTTATAAATTGTTGTTTCGTTATTTTCAGTAATAACATTATCTTTAATAACAGCTCGTATTATATTTGGATCTTTTGTTTGATATTTAAATAAATATTTAATTAACATAGATTGAGAACATATTTCAACATTAATGTGAGCACTATACTTTAAGCATAATGTTCGATTACATGGAACAACATATCTATTATCAAGTGTAATACCTTCTTTTATAACATTAAATTCTATATCTCTACGACGATAAATAACTAAACCATATTCTTCTATAGTTGTTTCATTTTTTGTTTATTTTGGGAATTTTTTTGAACATTTGGAGTTTTTCATACATGATGTATTTGTTTTTGCATATCCACATGGTCCATATATCATATATTCTGTTATAATTTTATAACCTAAAGGATCTTTTATTGGATCCGGTATTTCAGCTGAAATAAATTTGTCTATTTCTGTAACATTATGATATTTATGTTCAAGATATAACCAAAATAACATGTAACAATGAGGCAAACCACGTTTTTTAGACTCCACCACATATAGATCTAGCTAGATAAAGACAAAAGATGAAAGAAAAAAATTGTTAGTTTTTTTAATTTATTATAATAAAAAATAATAATCATAATTTATGTTTTTTTTTAATTTAAAATAAATTAACTCACCTGCTATTATAGTTCCAAAAATCTCACCTGATTTTATTGTAGTTAACAGATGATTTAATTTTATTTTAAATATTCTACTTATAATATCTGGTATGTTTCAGATTTTTATCCTAGAATTATATTTAAACTTCTTTTGATTTCTGGCCATTTGAGATTACATGTAAATGTTAAAAATATATTAGGATTTCCATAATGTCTACAAATAGCCATTGCATTTGATAATTTTGAATCATATATCTTGGACTTCCAGTATAAGATGATGGTAAAATAATTCTTTTTCCTATCGCTTCTACGTTTGTATCACCTCTAATTATAGCATCTTGGATACCTTTGTAAATTTCAGATCTTAAATTATTCTGATTTTGTCTAACGTAATCTAAACGTTCTTCTTCAATAGAAGCATAACTATCTACAATATATTGTTGAAAAAGTCGTCCAGCTCTAAGTAATGTATTTCCTTCATGTAATCATTGTTGAAATTAAAAAGTATAAAAAGATCTCATTGATATTCGATTTCTACGTGGCTGTTTACTAGTAAAATTTGGATTCCATTCTATATCAGCTTTATATCCATCTTCTCCCTAAGGAAATAATAAAGGATATTGTAATGCCATATAAGATGGGTGAAGTTTCTTAATTCTTTGTAATTCTCCAGTTTGACTATGAATATAATATCTCTACCATTATCGTATAAACCAAAGTCTCCAACAATTAAACCACCTATGTCTGTTGAAGTTGGAAAATCATATTGTGTACTATCTCCTTATCTTCTTTCAATTAATCTTAACTTCATTGTTCGTATTTCATTATTTTTATAAACATCTCTAACGCTTCTAAAAAGTTGGACTAATTTATTTGTTTCATCTAACATCAAAGTTAATTTTTTAACGATAATCTTATTTAAATTATTTTGATCATTATTATTTGAGAATGTTGCTATTCTCTTTTGAATTTTATTATCTGTATCATAAATATATAATTGAGCGAATTTTGGAGGATTATTATTAATTGGAAGTAAAGATCCAATTAAATGATGAATTTGTCCACTGATCTAAAAAATATATGGTCTAGATGATTTATTAATATCTGATTGAATATTTGCTCCGAATGAAGTAAAGATAAATATAGAATTATAAACTCTAATATTTTTTCTAAAATTTTCATTTAAAGGTCCTCCATAATAATTTAAAAGTTCATCTAAAATTGTTGGTGTTTTTTTTTCCTTAAAATTATCATTATTTTTCCATTTTGACAACATAAGGAAAATTTTGGTGGATATGTATTTTGTGTTTGTTCATTTTTCCAAACTAATGCTCCACAGTATTGATATATATAATTATAATCTCCAATATCAATATATTCATTATTTAAATCTAAAAAAACAAAAAAAAAAGTTAGAAAAAAAATTTTCTTAAATTTTATAATTCGAAAAAAAAAAAGGAATTTAAGATGAAAAAATTACTTTCTTCAATTGATGATGAGTTATGATCCTCCGAAGATGGAATTGATGTTCCTTCGTCAATGTTATTACTTGAAGATAATTGAATAAATCTATTTCGAACACCAGTAATAATCTTTGTATTTAATTTTTCAAATTCATTCATTACAAAATGTATATTTGTCGATGTGGATGCCTCATTATCATTTGCACAATTTTGTTTTTTATAACGTTTTGAATAATTGTTATTACTATTCGTTTTTCTTTTCATTTTACTTAATTTCATTTTTTTAATATAAATTATAAAAACAGTAATATAAAATATTGTTAACAAATAAATATTATCAATATAAAAAAAAGAAATATACAACTTATTTAGAGTCAATAAAAAAAACAGTGATATAATAATAATATTAAATATTAAAATTATAAAAAAAACATTAAGTATTAGAAATTTTTTTGACTATAATAAAATGTATTAATACATTCTACATAAAATAAATAAATAAAAAATTAAATAAAAAATTTGAAAATTTAACAAGAAAAAAAATTTAATAACTTAAATAAATATAGTTAAAAAAATAGAAAAAACTAATTAAATTTATAAATAAATGTAAAAATATGTTTTATATTTAACAAATTTAATTTTAGAGTACAATATTAATATACAACATTTATAATAATCTAGTTAATAAATAAATGTAAAAATATATTACATATTTAATAAATCTAATTAAAAAAATATTTATATACAACATCTGTAATAATTTGTATACAATTATTATAAATATATTTTTTCTATAATAAAATTTTATCGCAGGGAGCAAAAAAAACAAAAAAAAAAAAAATAGATGCAAAAATATTTATATCTACCTATCTTATTCTAAATTTATATTTACAAATTTTCATTAGATATTTTATAATTTAAATTTTTAATTACAATTTGATTTTTTGATATTATAATTTTAATTATGTTAATTTAATTTTTAAATAAGTTAATTTAGTTCCATTTTTTTTCATATAAATTTTTTTAAAATTTAAAATTTTATAGTCTCTATATATTATTTTATTTCTGTAATTTTATTTTATGTAAAACTAAATGTATAAAATATTACTTTTTACTTTATAATTTAATTTATTTAGTTTTTTTTGTTGGTATGTATTTAATTAATATTTGATTTTTTGATATTATAATTTAATTATGTTAATTTAATTCCTTTTTTTTCATGTAAATTTTTTTAAAATTTAACATTTTATAATTTCTAGATATTATTTTATTTTTGTAATTTTATTTTATGTAAAATTTTATTTTATGTAAAATTAAATGAATAAAATATTACTCTTTACTTTATAATTTAATTTCTTTAGTTTTTTTTATTGGTATGTATGATATTGTTTTATTAAAAAATTTTATTTACTTGTTAAATTAAAATTTTTTTAACTCTTATTTAATTTCTTGACCCACTAAATTTTTTTCAATTGAATATTTTGTAATTTTTATATGTTTAATTTTGTTTTGTCTCTAAAATTTTTTCAATTCAGTATTTTCTAATTTCTATTTATTGTTATATTTATGTAATGTCATTTTACATACTTAAAATTAATTAGAGTAAATTATTTTAACTTTCTTAATATATATATATATATTCATAATTACAAACTTTTTATCATTTGTTCTAATTATACAATTCCGTACGATAAGGAAAAAATTTTGGTTCAAATTTACTTATTGCTAATATATAATAATTTATGAAAATGTTATTTTGTAACCTTTATTTTTTTTTATGAGAACTTACATTTATTTGATTAAATAATGAATAAATTATGTTTAATTATGTTGTTTAACAAAATACGAATTTATTCTCAATAAAAAATTTAATATACATTAATAAAAAAACCTAATTCACTAAATTGTTAAGTAATGCTACCTTTTTTTTTTTTCAAAAGGCGTCCATTTTTTTTGATAGGTTTAATCTATTTGATAAAAATTTGCATTAACGAAATCAAATAATGAATAAATTAACTTATGCTAATTAACCATTAAATATTCTATAGGGAAAAGAAATTTATCCATACAAATAAAAACTATGGAATTACATAATAAAAAAACTTAACCATACAATTAAAATTACAATAATTTCTAATCATAAAACTATTTAAATACAGAAATTCTTATAACAAATTTAAATATTACAACAATATACTTTAAAAAAAAAAAAAAAAAGCTCCCTGGGTAATAGCAAAACAAAAAAAAAAAAAAAAGAAAAGGAAAAAATCAAAGTATAGAATAACAAATTAAATAGAAATAATAACAATAATAAAAGATCATGAAAAAACAGAAAATTAAATATTCACTACACTTTATTATATAAACTAATCTAAATACATAACTAATATATAAATATACATAAACATATATACTACAAAAAATAACATAAATTTTTTTTTAAATATTTTAGACTATGCTCAGATCTCATTGATATTATCTATTAATGATAGCTATAATACAATTCAACATCATCTTTCACAGCTACCAAATAGATGTTTGGGAATGTGTCCCAAAAAAAAAGGGGGGGCAAGCCTTACAAATGTTTTTGCCAAACAGAGAAGGCAAATAGGATAGGAAAAATGTTTATCATAGATAAAAAGGATAAAAAAGTTTTAAAATATTACAATAATATGAAAACAGCATTATATAATGAATATTATTATAGGATGACAAAAACAAAATCAACACAAACTCCCAAACACCCGCGGCAACCTGAAGATGGTCAAATAGTATATGAACATATGCAATCAATAATACCATATTCATCATCATACATCAAATTAAAATAGAAATCTGGTATATGCATTATTGTATAGTTAAATAGAAGTCATCATAGCATATAAAAACTGTGATCCAAAACTTTTTGTTAAAAATATTTACACCAACAAAACTCAGAAATCAGAATAGGAGAAACGAAAAAAAAAAAAAAAAGGGAAGGAACACTATATAAAACAGTCAATTTATCACATAAAACGGCAAACAAAAAAAAAAAAGAGGCAGAAAAACAAAAAACAAAAAACAAAGGGGAAAAAAAGACAATAAAAAAAATTAAATCTGTTCACAATATTATCATCATAATAATAAACATATTGACATAATAAATAAATCAATAGAAAAATCGAGAAACAAACTATTAACAATATATAAAATGAAAACATCAATCAAGACTAATTAAAAAGTCTTAAATAAACATAGCACCTAGATAACAAAACAGAGCAGATTTGGACAGAAGCCAATTTAG
The DNA here is from genome assembly GCA_025413485.1 of Ficus microcarpa. NCBI lineage: Eukaryota > Viridiplantae > Streptophyta > Magnoliopsida > Rosales > Moraceae > Ficus > Ficus microcarpa. The sequence goes on from CM046378.1 coordinate 3,432,900, forward strand.
ATTCAAAGCAAAGCACTTAAGAGGAGAGAATTTCACAAAAGCATTAATGGTGAAGGAAACGGATGAAGCAATAAATGCACAGATTTTGTTTATAAAAGAGAGCTAAGTAACTAAAAAGATTCGGTGCAAGAGACGGTGGGAAAATTGATTGGAGATAAGAGATAAGCAAAAAAATTTTTAGCATAATTAGTTGCATTAATGACAGAAGTGTAGCTGGAAAAAAGTTCAGTCAAAATAATGATGAACAGTAATCTACAGGTCTCTAACAAATCACAAAATTACAACATAAAAAAAACAGATAATATAAAAGCATTAAATGTCAAAGACAGATTCTGGAAACTGTAATCATAAGCATATAACTAAACAGTAGAAAAATTTAAGAAATCGTTCGAATCTAACTATATTATTATATACCACAATTACTAAATTTCTCACCAAATACTTAAAACAGAGAAAAAATTCATGATAATAAAACATCACACACACTAAACTAATTATACTAGAATTGCAAAGAAAATTAGCAAAGCAAAGAAAATCAGCAAAACATTACATGGGGAGAAAAAAAGCTAAAAATTATAGATTTAGAAATCAAGAGACAAAAAATCTTCAATGTTCCTCTCCATATGTCCATTTGTCCATTTTCTTAGCATTATCATCCGAATTTGTAAAAACCATTCAAAAAAAATAAACAAAAACAAAAAATGGGAAACAATACCAAAATCAAACAAACCCAGGAAAAAAAATTTTCAACATACCCAATATTTTGTTTACGTTTTTTACTCCGTCTTTGTTTCAAAAAATGACAAAAACAGATAAAAAAATACTCGTAATAAAAAAAGCAAAAAACGTTTCAAGAGTAGAGACCCAAAGCCAAATCTGATAAAAACGGAAAAAAAACCAAACAAAAACAACAATGAAGCCAAAAACAACATACCAAACGCTATAACCTACACTTGCACCACAAAAAATGTACCGAACAGAAACAAAAAAAAAAAAAAAAGATTCCGAGACCAAAAAATCCATAATCTGAAAAAAAAAATTTACATCCCCACCAGAAAAACTGTACTGAGAAAAAAAAAACCGGAAAAAATCCTATAATAAAAAATTAGGGTTCTGAAACCAAAAAAACCCAAAATTTGAACAAAAAAAAAATTCTAAGAAAAACAACAATGAAACACAAAACAACACAATAAAGATTACAATGTACACTTCCAACATAACAAACATTTCCTGCACCAAAAAAAAAAAAAAACAACATTCAAAAATTAGGGTTCGGAAATAGGGGGAAAAAATCAAAAATGAAAACTGACCATTCCGAAAGAATGAAATAAAGAAAATCCAATAGAAAAATTCATTCAAAAGTTTACCCCCCTCCGAAATTTTTTTTTTCAAATATTAGGGTTCGGACAGAAAAGAGAAAAAAAAAATCAAAAAACAAAACTTATCATTCCGAAAAAATGAAATAAAGAAAACCAATAGAAAAAATCATTCAAAATTTTCGGAAACAAAAAAGTTTTCCAAAAAAAAAAAAAAAACCAAGAACAATGAATAAAAACCAAACATCCAAATCTAGAGAGAACAAACACAACCAAATGAAAAAAAACCATCATCAATACAAACCGAAACCAACAAAAAGAGAACAATTGGCCGAGAGCGCAAAACAACCCTAAAATCTAGGGTTTTAACACCAAAAAATCAAAGAAAAAGAAGAGAAAGAGAGACAAAACAGTAGAGAGAAAGGCAAAACATAAAATATACAGAGACAAAATGAGCACCATAATCGGCGGTGAAAGGTAGAAGACAAAGGGGAAAAGAAGGTTTCGGAGAGGAAAAATTCGAAAAGGAGAAAGAGAGAGACAGAAAGGTAGAGAGAGAAAAAGCCAGGAAAAAAAAATAGAGAGAGAAAATAAAAGAGTGAATGGACAGTAGAAGAGAGAAGAGGAAGGGGAAATAGGGTTTGGAGGGCAATTTCGTCCGTTCACTATAGAAACAGTGACCGGCAGTGAAGGAACCAAGGGTTAATCCGTCCTCACAGCATTTTGGGGGCAAAATCGCCCATATACTTTAGCTCCCATCTGACAGGCAAAAGCAAAAGGGCAAAAAAGTAATTACATTATACAATACTGTGCATTACTGTAGCAAAGCCTGCGAAAACAAAAAAATAAAAAAATAAAAAAACACTGTTTATCACTGTTCAAAGTAAAAATCACCTTTACTTTAGTATAATAGTATAATAACTATTAATTTTAATTTTATATATTTTTTTAAGAGTAAAATATTTTTAAAGCGTTACCGTAATAAGTACAGTTAAAATGATATTTATTATAGTTTTCTCGGATATGAATGGATGAGTCCCTCCAAATCTCTTCCTCCGGAAAAAACCCAAACCGGCTAAGGTTGGTTTTCATTTTCACTTCACTCTCTCTCTCTCTCTCTCCCTCTCTCCGGAAAGCTTCAAAAGAAGGGCGAGAGAGGCAGCCATGGCGATGCTCGCGTTCCCCTTAGTCGTATCTGTTCTGAGACCGCAGCCCTCTCGTCTTTCCTTCTGCCACCGCAGCCGCTTCCGACTCCGCCGCCACCTCCGCGCCGCCCTCCGCCGCCGGTTCGCCGGAACCTCTGTCTCTGCAATTAGTACCTCCGCCGCTCCCCAGCATTCCTCCAAGGATTCAAATTCCGACCCTCAGAATCCCTCAGTTCTCACTTTCCAACAAGCAATTCAACGTCTCCAGGTCCTCTTCTACCATAGCTCGTCTACTCTTCGCTTCAACTGTTTCTCAAAATGGACCTTCACACACACACACACATGTGTGTGTGTGTGTGTGTGCATATATACGTGTGTTTTTATCGATAGAAATGTGTATGTAAGAATAGTTTTCTCTGTTTGAGCTGAACTCTGAGTTTGGCTCCTTTGTTGATAGCGAATTGTATTTTGACTGGAATTGTATAATATAGTAATGTATCAAGTTAATTTGATGAAATTTAGCATTTGTTTAGCTAAAATTTTGAATTACTTGGGGTGATATCATGAGAAAATGTCAAGTTTTCTGGCAGATGGAGGTTGGCCAAATATATATATACACATATATGTATATGTTTGTATATGTATTTTGATATTATAACTAAATATCCTTATCCGTGTAAATTAGTTTCGTTTATAGATGTAATAATAACAATGATAGGTACATGAATCTGTTAAATGGACTGCTTCGATGTAAAATGAAGGCTTGTTGTTGATTTAAAAAAAAAAAAAATCGTTATGGCATTTGCTTTTGGTTATTCTTGGTTTCTTTATGTTTCAAATTATAGCAATAGACGGAACACAACCTTTTTTGTTTTGTTTTGTTTTTTTGTTTTTAAAAATATTTGGGTTGTTGTTGAATGCTAAACCATTGATGATACAGGAATATTGGGCTTCAGTAGGATGTGCCATAATGCAATGTAGCAACACTGAGGTAAACGTCATTCTTGATTATTTACGAATGCTATGATAAATCCATTTTGTAACATGATTGAAAACATTTCCACAACAATGTGGAGGGATGGTATCATATCTTAATTATATAGAAAAGGGTTCATGTTGTTGCGTAATGGAAATCAAATAACTTCATGTCTATGTTGTTTCCACTCAGCTGTTGTTTTTAGTCATATATGTTCAAAATTTGTACTTGGCGTGTTATCAATATTTTATTTTCTTTGCTACTTATATCGTACAATGTCCACGACTTTTTTGCCTCACTAACTTGGTTATATTGATCAGGTTGGTGCAGGGACTATGAATCCTTTGACATACCTTAGGGTTCTTGGTCCAGAACCATGGAATGTTGCGTAAGTATGCGTAAGTTTGTAGTTACTAATACATGGGTTAAGATTTATTTAAAATGAATTGATTTCCTTGAAAGCTAGCGCGACCACCTTTTGCAGTTCATATGTTTTGCCTCCAACAGAGCACTACTTTAGATGTACGTAGAAACATGTTGCACTAAAAAAATTAACTATGACTGAAGATCAATATTAGCCGCACAATCAAACTTTTTTGAATTGGAATTTAATTGCTGCATGTTTCAATGAACTATTGTTTGTTATCTAAATGGAAAAAAGACAACGTTTTTCTTTTTCTTTTTCCTTCAAGTTGACGATTGCATTGATGGAGGTGCTGGGCCCTTAGAAAGATACTAGTGTAAGTGGTTAAGTGCTATGGTGAACTTTTGATTGCAGGTATGTGGAGCCTAGTATCCGGCCAGACGATAGTCGTTATGGTGAAAACCCCAATAGGCTTCAAAGGCACACTCAATTTCAGGTAACTTTAACATCATGTTTTTACTAATTTTAGTGATACATGGAACTTTGTGGAAATTCTACTTTTGAGTTTCTCCACATCTGTATCTATCTCAGGTTATATTAAAGCCCGATCCAGGAAATTCACAAGACCTTTTCATCGGCAGCCTATCAGCATTAGGTTGTGACTCGATTTTTTAATTTGTTGAATATTTGAAATTATATATTTCATTGTTATATATCTTTATTTATCTGTCTGTTTTTGTAAGGACTTTGTTGTCATCTTATTGTCCTTTGTGCCTTAGCAACTTTATGGAAATTTTTGGTGTTGATTTTGCAACTTTTTGGTGATGGCTAAGTGAATCTGTCACTTTCCTAATTGTTCTTGAAATGGAAAAGGGCATTAATGTTTTAAGTACTTTATTTAAATGACTCAGAAAAGAATCTAAATCCATATATCTTTTTTCAAATTCTTAGTAGGCAGTCATTCGACATAGTTTTTTCCCCCCTTATTTTCTAATAATGAGCCGATGGAGGCATTATTTGTATGTTCTTGGCTGTCTATTAACCCTGTTAAGAGCCTTAGGCTAGATGTGATATAATTATTGTAACTTTGTTACAGGGAAAGAGGGAAAAAAAATTACACGAGAGAAAATGAGTTTGCTTAATTACCTTCTGGACATTATGCATACAGTCTTTATCTATATTATAAAATTCTAAACAGAGCTTAAGGGCTATTAAACAGATATTCCTTTTGTATCGCCTTCTATTTCTTTGAGCCCTTTACTCATATCCTTACTTGGTCAAATATGAGTATTAGTATAGATTCACTGATAGAAACTCATGCTGTCTCGGATAATATGTAATGCTAGTCATGAGATTCTGCCAAATGTTCCTTTGGAGAATGTATGATTTGAGAACTTTCGGAGGGTAATACTACTACAATTTAGATTAAATGATCTTCAGAAACTAACGCTGAGCCCTTTACAATTTTCTGAGAAGATGTTCCTGTTGGGGTCCATAATAACTAAAATCAAACGAAATGCTGAACCCTGTAATAATTTTCTGATAAGATGTTCCTATTGTGGTTTATATTGAATATATGTTGAAGCGTATACAATGTTTTTCCGTGTCATTTACCAATATAACTTCTGGCATTGAAATCTTATTTGAATGACAGGTATTGATGTTAGCGCACATGATATAAGGTTTGTGGAGGACAACTGGGAGAGCCCGGTAATATCTCGTAGTTTGTATTTCTATGTTGACTGATTAGAGCCTAGTGAGATGGAATTTAGCTTTGTTAATTTTTTGGAGTAGTTTAGTCTTTAGTTTTTATTTTTGGTGAATGCAAAATCTCAGGCACAAATTTTCTTTTAGTAAAAAAGAATTATTTTGCCTTAAGTTATACTGATACATACTACATACTCTGGATTGTTTAGCTAGGTGGCTTTTCTTATGCTGATGAAAAAATTCTTTTAGGTGCTTGGTGCTTGGGGTCTGGGGTGGGAAATTTGGATGGACGGAATGGAAATTACCCAATTTACCTACTTCCAGCAGGTTCCTTCTTCTAGACTGTACAAATTATTGCTACATATTATTCTAGCATTTATGTGTTAATTGCTGTCTATTTTGTTCCCACGCTTTTACATCTCTCTCTCTCTGTGTAGGCTGGAAGTCTTCAATTGTCGCCAATATCTGTTGAAATCACCTATGGTCTTGAGCGTATCCTGATGTTACTGCAGGTTTGTTCTGTTAGCTCCTCTCTCATTGTTCCTTCTCTGCCATGCAGTTGACCAAACCTTACTCCAATTGCAGGGAGTTGACCATTTTAAGAAAATTCAGTATGCTGATGGAATTACTTATGGGGAGTTGTTCATGGAAAACGAGTAAAGCAGCTACATTTTTTTTTCTATTTAATTATTTTTTATTGTTTTAAATTCTTATGGGGTCACGGGTAGCCATTTTCTAAGTTTTGAACCTGGGACCTAAGACCCTGAAACGTCCCTTCCCACCCATTGAGCAAGCCCAAAAGCAGCAAGTAAATTAGCTAAAGTTACAAGTCTTTCTTTTTGGCTGATATCTTACGTTCATCTGAGCTTTTTTAGAGATTCTCAATGTGCATTGTATAATAAAAAGATCTGCAATGCAATTAAGCCAATGCCTTGATCTATTTATATTTATTTATTCCTTTTCAATTAAGCTCAATGCAAAGAATTATATGATGGAACCTTCTTGAATACCTGGGCTCATATTTATTTATTCCTTCTGATTCTCCCTTTTAGTTATTATTTAACTTCTTTGTTAGTAATTTAGTTCTCAAGATAGAACATTGGACTTTCTAGTCAAGGAGAATATATGATAGAATGTTTGCTATATCTGGTTGTGGTAGATGGGAGAAATGAACGCATCTTGAGCATGCAAGTGTGTGTCATCTTCAGAAATTTTTTATATAACATCTTCATTCTCCCTTTTAGTGGTTATTTTCACTTTTTTCTTGCCAGCTTTCAAGATTGAACATAGGACTAGCTAGTCGTGAAGGATATATGACTGTATATGTTTATATCTGTTCCAGAAAGGAAATGAGCGCCTATTATCTAGAGCATGCCAGTGTGGATCATCTTCAAAGACACTTTGATTTTTTTGAGGAAGAATCTCGCTCCTTGCTTGCTTCTGGTCTAGCAATCCCTGCGTAAGTTTAATATTTTACTCCCTTCTCATTCCTTGCCCCTCCTGTTTCCTGTTGTTTAAATACCGTCTTCATTACATGCTAGGTATGATCAGCTTCTCAAAACATCGCATACTTTTAACATCCTAGACTCAAGAGGCTTTGTCGGGGTGACAGAGCGTGCTCGATATTTTGGTCGGATGCGTAGGTAAGTTGGATTTCCCTTATTAAAGCCCAGAAAGATAGTATATGCTCTATTTGCTGAGCTTAATATAATATTTTGTAAGGAGTCTCGGACTTATCTTTGTTTTGATATGATACGTTATAAGGGTGTTTAATCTAGAAAAATGAAGCAATTTCTGTGCTCATTACATGCCACAATAACCGACAATAAATTATTTATTTATTTATTTATTTTAATTTTTAAGTTTCAGTGATTTATATGTTTATTTTCTACAACTCATGGATGACGGAAGGGCAAGTGGTTGCAATAAGATTAATGCTCTCCATCTTTATGCTCATGCTTAATCTTCTCATTGCTATCAGTTTAGCTCGTCAATGTGCGCAGCTTTGGTTAAAAACAAGGGAGTCCCATAGGCATCCACTAGGCATTGTTTCTGAACCCGGCAATCTTGTGTGTCCCAAAGAGCTTGTGGAGGCAGCTGCCAAAAGGGTCAGTTTTCATACATCGATTACTCAACTTTCAGTTTTCTGTTGTATCCTACAACAACTATCTTAGGCCGATAAGGCTCATCCTTATTTTCTGAGGTTTTCTCTGTTAAGCATTCAAAGGCATAGTGCAACCATCCATTAACTTAACCAACTATCAATTCCTATCACAAAATAGGCAATGCATTCCATTCCACCTGGCAAAGTCCTTCCTACATGCAGCAGTACAGTACGGCATGCATTAAAACATGAGCTTCAGTGGTCTCTGCTAGAACCCTATTTTGGATCTCTAATATTTAAACTTATTATTGTAGAATGTTTAGCTAAAAAAGGAACACCTTTGGGTGAATGTTTTTACGGACCAAACAAATATATGGATTGACATTATGGTTATATGTGTCTATCTACTACAATTGTGTATCTGTCCATGCTTGTGCAGTCTCTCACATAAGTACTTTTTGCATTTTGGTTGGACCTTTCATTGTAAAATATGAATAGTATTGCGGTGTGTTCTTAGCGTGTTGATGCTAATTGTCAACTAAGATTTCCTGGTTAGTCATGTCAAAATTGTGCTCAATACTTTTTTGATAGTTGAGATTTCACTTTGCTTTATTTTTGCTTGTTGTTCAGTTTCTGTTTTATGGTTGACTTGTGTCCCAGGTACGTGATGACTCAAGATTATTTGTTCTTGAAATTGGGACAGAAGAGATGCCTCCTCAAGATGTTGTTGATGCAAGCCAGCAAGTACAACTCATTCTCTTATTAAGAAATCTCATATTCTTATCCTGTGTTGTTTCTTTATATTAAAAGGGTGAAAAAAGATTGAGAAGTCCTAGGTTATGGGCTCTTTACTCATGTGGTAGAGCTGTACGTCAGGACTGACACGTGGGTCATTGAAAAAATTGCGCGGAATCAAAAGTAGAAGCTGATTTTAGGTGCCCTAATTTTCCCTAGGACAGATTTTTCCTCCTTTATTTATATTGCATTTATATTGATGCATAGCTTTGTTGTCAAAGCACTTTCACTTACAGGGTGTGACCATCTTTTAAATTATGGGAAATTGTGATCAGCAACTGCTCATTACGGCCCAAAAGTACTTATTAGTACTTTTTTTTTTTAATAAATAACTTGTGTTCTTTTTCCTTCTCTTCCTTTCTCTCTCCTCACTTTTTATATTATATATCAGGTGTGTGTTCTATTTACCCTCTTTTTATGACAAGAAATTGAAGGAGATGCATTATTTTCATGGAAAAACAAGTAATATAATGATGATGATATGTTGAGCGTTATTGGTTTTATGTGTCTTTTCTTTTGTAGATGTTCTCTAACTGTGCTGAGTTGCTCATTGCAGCTGAAAGACTTGATGCTGCAGCTATTGGATAAGCAAAGATTGAGCCATGGAGAAGTACAAGCTTTTGGCACACCTCGTAGACTGGTGGTATGGTTATATCTTGTTGCAATCACACTTCTGGGTTAATATGCATTAGCTTCAAGTCCTGTGTTAGGTTTAGCTTTTTGTGATGACACTCTTTCAATATCATACTTCTCTTGAAATGTGGTTGTAGTTGTCCATGTCCTGCATAATGTCATTCAGTGTTTTCATTTGTTGGGGTACTTCATCTGTCAAGTGTTGTATTACTATGACAACTATTACCAATTTTCCAGGTCTTTGTTGAGAACCTATGCACTAAACAAGAGGAGAATGAGGTTGAGGTTCGAGGACCTCCTGCTTCAAAAGCATTTGATGATCAAGGAAATCCTACAAAGGTTTTCGCCTCCAGATTTTTTTCTTTCTTCTTGGGATTTGTGCTCAATAGGATTTTTTATTCGTCTAACAATTTGACTACTGCAGTTGGTTCACTGCTTCTGTAAGAAGTGATTGGTTCCATCAAAAAATGCAATGAATATGTATCAATATTCTGACCCACACACACTTGTATTTCTTTACAGCTAATATATGCTTCACTACTAACTAGATTATTTTATATTGTTTTTCACATGCAGTGTGATATAGTAGTTATCTTTTTATGTTAGTTTTACTGAATAGCCGCTAAATTTAACCTAATGTTTAATGTCAGGCTGGGGAGGGTTTTTGTCGAAGGTATTCTGTACCACTGAACTCACTATATAAAAAGATTGATGGTGAGTATTCCTACATGGTTTTGTGTTCAAAGTTATTGTACTTTTCCACCTTAGCTCCATGACTTTGCCAGATAGTAAATATTCATCCTTTAAAGTTGGCAGCCAGAAGAAAAATTCCTCCAAAGATCGAATGGAATGCTATGCCAATGTGTCTTGTAGTAAACAAAATCAGGGTCTTTGTTATATCAAAATTATTATTATCGTTATTAGCATGAAAGTTTCCATTAAACTGTTGCAATCTTGCTTTTTTATCAGTCATGATTTACATTTCTTACATTGCCATTCATATGTCAAAGCTTGATAACGAGATTTCATGAGGTTTTTTTCTACTGCAGGAAAAACGGAATATATTTATGCTCAGATAAAGGAGTCTTTGCGACTAGCCTTGGAGGTCTTGATGCTTTTCTCTTTGAAAGTTCTATTGTTAAAGTTCGATTTCTGCTTAAGTACTAGTGCTTATGAAAACAAACAGTAAACATCTAAAGAAAGAGTTGAAAGCTGATGAAGAAAATCGTTAGGTTCCTAGCTTTTATTGTTAATTTTGAAAGTACATAGTTGCAAAGAAAACATTTTTGCAGGCTATAAATAGGACAAAATATCTGCCATTTCCAAAGACTATTCACAGTATTTCTAAATAATGTTATGCATGCGTCCTCTACTTTTCTTATGAGCTGAAGTTGGTTCAATCCCTTGTTGATACTCTTTTGCTTGGTCTTTGTCATAGTAAACATGTTATCTTGGAACCTAAAAGTTTAAAAAGTTTTTACCAAAGGAATTTTATATGACATGGCTTTATGTTAGTTTGTTCATGAAGGTTTCATTTCTCCCTTCTTCTCTCCTCCGTCCATCCATATCTCTCCTCTGATTATAGGTTTTGTCTGAGGATTTGCCCAATACCCTTGCTAAAATATCATTCCCAAAGTCAATGCGGTGGAACACTAAGGTTTGTACATGTTGAAATTTTCAATTTAATTTGTGTTGAAACTTGGATGTGGATGTATAGGTTCCTTTTTATTAAAAAAAAAAAAAAGGACTTTCTATTGCAGTTGCAAGGAACTAGTTAACGTTGTTGTTAGAGTTGCCTATCATATATCTAATTCCACTAAATCATTTCAATAATCTTTCCCGTTTGTTAAGAATGACATGAGGAGTTGTAATCTAGATGTAAACATGTAGATCAATTTACTAAACTCTTCTTATGTCCTATCCACTGATTTTGTTTTTCCACTTTTTATTAGGTTTGTCTAGGGTTGAGGACATTGGTTAATTTTTCCCCCTTTAATTGGAAACTGTCGAAGAGTTTGATTTAGATTTTTTTCCTAATTTCTAGGAATGTATCTGATATGGGAATCAGTCCTCTATAGTTTTAAAATTCAAATGATGTAACTAACCCAAAACACAAGTGATGTACTTCTAGTCATGATAAAACAAAAGTGATTGATTGTAATTAGAATTAATGAGGAGTACATTTTTTCCCTTTGTAGTGCATTCTTGACTCTCTCCTTGTATTTGCTTTTATGGTATCAGAGTGGGAAAGGCTGATATTGGTTGAGAGAGACGAAAGTCATCATGACTGATTTTTGAGTAAGCAGAGATGGATCAGAGCTTTCTTCGGAAATGATCTAACCAGTTTCTAAAATTACTCCCACTGCATCTTTTGAACCCACTTCTCTTTAAATTACTAACCACAAACTCACGGGAAAGAATTACCTGCAATGGTCTCGTTCTAAACTTGTCATTCGTGGTAAAGGGAAGTTTGGGTATATTGATGGTTCCATTCTGAAACCAAGCCCAACTGATTTCTTGTACTCATCTTGGGTGTTCAAAACTCTATGGTCATGGCATGGCATGGCTTATTCACTCCATGGACGAGAGTATTGGTGATACTTATTTGTTTCACACCACAGCTAAGGATATTTGGGATGCCATGTCCTTGGCATATTCGGACCTTGAGGATTCCTCCCAAGTCTTCGAGTTACGTAACTGTGCTCACAATCTTCGTCAAGGGGAGCAACCTGTCACTCAATACTTCAACACCTTGAAGAAACTCTGGCAAGAGTTGGATCTTTTCATTGTTTGTGCGTGGAAACATCCGGAGGATGGTGTTTTATATCGCCGGTTCATTGCAAAAAAGCGGGCATATGACTTCTTGGCCGGATTGCGTCGAGAGCTTGATGAGGTTTTTGGCCGTATTCTTGGTCTAAACCGTTGCCTGTAATTGATGAGGTCTTTGATGTTGTTCGCCGTGAAGAGACTCGGAGGAAGGTGATGCTCACCGAGTCTCCATCTCCATCTCCATCTCTCCTGAATGACACCTCTGCTTTGATTGCTCGAGGCTCCGACACTCAGAATGATAGCCGACCCTAGAAGAGGAACCAAGCTTGGTGTGATCACTACAAGAGACCAAGGATACGTGTTGGAAGCTTCATGGTAAACATGCTAATTGGGTTCCAAATTGTCTTTGCAATTCGAATGGTAAAGGGCTCCAAGTGACTACTTCTTCCGATTCCACCACTCCGGACCCACAAGTTGCCTTCTCCAAAACTCAGATGGAGCATTTCTGCAAACTCCTCTCCACCTCACAGCCATCCAGTTCAAACATGGCGACCACAGGTAGCTTGACGACTACATTTAGTGGCCTTACGACTCAAGGTCAGCCATGGATCATTGATTCCGAGGCCTTGGATCATATGACAGGTTGTGAAAAATGTTTTTCATCCTATGTTCCTAGTCCTAGTAATCGGAGAGTCTAAATAGTGGATGGCGCTTTCACTAATGTAGTCGGGATTGGTGATATCCGATCAACCCAGCTATTACCCTCCAGGGTGTCCTCCATGTCCCAAATCTCTCTTGCAATCTTTTGTCTATCAGTAAGCTTACAAAAGATTTAAACCGTTTATATTTGTTTTTCAGGACCGGAGTTTGGGGAGGAGGATTGGCAATGCTAAGGACGTATCGGGTCTTTACTACTTTGAAGAGGATTCTTCCGTGAAGAGTCATGTTTGAACAGTTGTCGGTGACTCTTCCTTCTCCAAAAACAAAAAATTATGCTTTTGCATTGTAGGCTAGGACATCTAAGTTTTCTGTACTTGAAACATTTGTTTCCATCCCTATTTCGTAAGGGAAAAAAAAACTCCTTTCAATGTGATATTTGTCAACTAGCCAAGCATACTCGTGCTTTTTTCCTTCACAACCCTATCGGACTTCAAAACCTTTCGCGTTAATTCATAGTGACATTTGGGGTCCTTCTCGTGTCCATACATTGTCTAACAAATGGTGGTTTATTTCTTTCGTGGATGATCATACGAGTGTTTGTTGGGTTTATCTTTTACGGGACAAATCTGAGGCTACACAGATGTTTAAAAATTTTTATTCCATGATCAAAACACAATTTAATGAAAATGTTCAAAATTTTCAAACTAATAATGGAACGGAGTATTTTAATTCAATTCTTGAACAATTTTTAACATCAAATGACCATATTCATCAAAGTTCTTGTATAAGTACTCCTCAATAGAATAGGATTTCCGAAAGAAAAAATCACCATTTCTTAGAAGTAGCTCAGTCATTATTGTTTACATCCAATGTTCCATAGTGTTTTTGGGGGGATGCCATTCTTACAGCATGTAATCTCATAAATAGGTTGCCGTCTCATGTTCTAGAGTATAAAACTCCATTAGATTGTCTTTCTCAATTTTATCCTTAAAATAGAAAGTTCTCTTCTCTAGATTTTAGGATTTTCGGTTGTTCTGCATTTGTCCACATTCCTGATCACAATATGTCTAAACTTGATCCTAGGTGTCATAAGTGTATTTTCTTAGGTTATTCCTCCACTCAAAAGGATTTTCGATGTTATTCTCCTAAAAAGAAAAAATATTTTATTTCTAGAGATGTAACGTTTGTTGAAACCCAATCTTATTTTCTATGAAAGAGTCTGCGTTCAAATTCTCCCCTTCAAGGAAATTCGGATTTTACTGACTGTTTTCTTCAAAATTTGAATTTTGAAACTGAAAATAGATCTTCCAATTTGAATTTGTGAGAATATTTTTGGGAATTTTATCCTTCAAAATCTTTCACACATAATTCTGATATCTTTCCTCCACTAAATTCGAACCCCACTCTGACTTTCCCTTCTAATTTGGATTCTATGTCCCAACAATTCCACAAAATTCTCTCCTTCTACCAGTCTCCAATCCGATTCCCACCTCCACAGATTCTCCACAAAATCCTCTCATTCCACCACATTCAAATCTATAATCTTCTCATCTCTCTGATTTGGATCGTTCCTCATCTCCACCAACTGAAATTCTCCCATAATCCTTCCCTATGGATTCTCCTTCTGTAACAACCACTCTTAATCTGTCCACGCTCTCTCCTAAAAGTATCTTGCCTCCACCTATGCCTACAGATAAGGAAATCAATGGCAGGGGCAGAGGGACTACAGCCGTTGCCACTACTGGCTTACATACGGAAAAAGAATCCCAAAGGAAAAAAAGAATCCATTCATAACCTTACTTGCCAAAACTCTGACTTGGACTCTGTGTCAGGAAAGGCAATAGACCAATTTGATGCCGACGTTCCTATTGCCAAACGGAAAAGAACTAGAGGTTGTACGCAGCATCCAATCTTGAATTTTGTTACTTATGAACATATCTTTCAAAGCCACTTCAAGCTCTTGCTACCAATTTGTCAACTGAAGAAATTCCAACTTCCATACAAGAAGCTTGGGAAGATCTGAGGTGGAAGAAGGCGATAATGGAAGAGATGCAGGCTTTTGAGAAGAATGAAACATGGGAGATTGTTCAAAAACTGAGAGACAAGGTGCCGGTTGGGTGTAAATGGGTATTTACAGTTAAGTATAAAGCAGGTGGTTCGGTTGAAAGGTATAAAGCAAGGTTGGTAGCAAAGGGATATGCACAAACTTATGGAATTGATTATCAGGAGACATTTGCTCCGGTTGCAAAGATGAATACAGTTCGGGTTCCTCTCTCTCTGGCAACCAATCAAGATTGGCCTATCCAACAACTAGATGTGAAAAATGCTTTCTTAAATGGAAACCTTGAGGAAGAATTCATGGAGTTACCGCTAGCATTTGACAAGGAAGGGAAAAACGGAAAAGTCTGCAAATTGAACAAATCCTTGTATGGATTAAAGCAATCACCGAGAGCTCGGTTTGACAGATTTACCAAAGCTATCCAACAGCAAGATTATGTGCAAGCACATGCTGACCATACGATGTTTTATAGGCATAGGAGTGGGAAGATCACGATTCTGATTGTCTATGTTGATGACATCATTCTTACTGTAGATGACATGGAGGAGATTGAAAGATTGAAGAAGAGGCTTGCTTTGGAGTTCGAAATGAAGGATTTGGGAAATTTGAGATATTTCCTTGGAATGGAGGTGGCTAGAGACAAAATTGGGATCTCAGTTATACAGCGGAAGTATGTACTGGATCTGTTGAACGAAACAGGGATCCTAGGCTGCAAACTGATTGATACACCAATGGATCCAGGCTCAAAGCTGGGGTTGTCTACTAGCAGTAAACCAGTTGGCAAGGGAAGATATCAACGCTTACTGGGAAAATTGATCTACCTCTCACATACAAGACCTGATATAGCTTTCCCAGTAAATTGTGTTAGCGAGTTTATGCATGCACCATCAGAGGAACATATGGAGGCAATGGTTCGGATTTTGAGATACTTGAACGGTACTTCGGGGAAAGGTCTCTTTTTTAAGAAAGGTGAAGCAAGAGAGATTGAAGTTTTCACGGATGTGGACTGGGCAGGATCTATCAGTGACAGGAGATCAACATCAAGATATTGCACCTTTGTCTGGGGCAATCTAGTGATGTGGAGGAGCAAGAAATAGGCGGTAATGGCCCGAAGTAGTGCAGAGGCTGAGCTTAGAACAATAGCCCATGGTGTTTGTGAAGCTTTGTGGTTAAAAGTGTTAGTAGAGGAATTAAAGACAATGACAGAGACACCTATCAAGATTTATTGTGACAACAAAGCAGCCATCAACATATCTCACAATCCCCTGCATCATGATCGGACCAAACATGTTGAAGTGGACCGACATTATATCAAAGAGAAAATAGAAGAGGGGACGATCTGTGTGGTGTACGTGCCAACATCTGAGCAAATAGCCGATATTCTCACCGAGGGACTTTTCAGACTGATGTTCAAGAAAATAGTTGACAAGCTGAGAATATACAATTTGTACAGTCTAGCTTGAGAGGGAGTGTTGAAGGGTTTGGTTTAGATTTTTTCCTAATTTCTAGGAATGTATCTGATATGGGAATTAGTCCTCTATAATTTTAAAATTCAAATGATGTAACTAACCCTAAACACACATGATGTACTTCTAGTCACTATAAAACAAAAGTGACTAATTGTAATTAGAATTAACGAGGAATACATTTTTTCCCTTTGCAATGCATTTTTGACTCTCTCCTTGTATTAGCTTTTAGAAACAAAATGGATATCTTGTTTGACCTGTTGTTTTGATGTAGGTTATGTTTAGCAGACCCATTCGTTGGATATTGGCCCTCCATGGAGATGTAGTTGTGCCATTTGCGTTTGCTGGAATTTTGAGGTAATAAAGTAACAAGATGTTTAAAGATTATTTTTAATGTAGCCACGTGAAATTATGTCTCAGCTGCTGTTTTCTTATCTGCCAAGTCTTTGTTGTTGTCTCTTTTCTACTCAATTTATGATGAAGGCACACATATACCTAATCAAAGTGTGCCACAGTGTCTTTTATTTCTTGAAAATTGACAAGTTTTCGGCTCAGAACAGATAAAACTGCTTATGTGTGTTTTTTTTTTTTTTTTTTGAGGTATTTACATCGGCGTATGAATTACTGCTAAAACGTTCATGTCTGCAATTTTTCTTTCTCAGTTTTAAGTGTATTGACTAAATTAAAAACCTTCTTCTTTCCTTTGGTAGTGGGAACAAGTCCTATGGCCTTCGTAACACTCATTCAGCTATATTTATGGTACGTGACAGAACCTTTGTCATTGTCAAATACCAAATTCAACTTCCCTTACTATCATCTTGTAGTTGAGGTTTTTTGTTTTTTGTTTTTTTGTTTTTAAGTAACAATTAATCTTTTGTTGAGACCCAAAAAAAAAAAAAAAGTATTGTAAAGTATTTAGAATAATCATGTTTTCCCACAAATCCAATAGTAATTCTACCTGTTGGAAACTGAAAATAGTACTTATGTTTGAATGTTTAGTTTTCAGTACAGTACTTGTCGATAGCTCCACAAACTATATATGTACCAAGTAGTTCATTTCCCATTTAGTGACTTTATATTTCTCATGTGTTTCACAGTCTGTCTTCGTCTTTTTGTCTTATAACTTTTTGATTATCGATAAAGTTTCTGTTTCTTCTTCTGATATGCATTTATTACAGGTAGAGACTGCAGAGTCTTATGCTGTTCAGATGAGGAATGCCAGGATTAATATTGACTTTGAGGTATCATAAAGTAATGTGGGACTCTTATCCTTGTTTTTTTATAACCATTTTCCCATAACTATTTTTGACAAGACATTTTCAAACAGGAACGGAAGAGAAGAATTTTGGAGCAGTCCAATGCAATAGCGAAAAGAGTAAAGGCAAATGTTGTTATTCAGGAGGGATTACTTAATGAGGTAGGTGTAGTTGTTATTATTATTATTATTATTATGGTGGAATTTGTTTGGTCTTAGAAATTTGTTTGTAAATAATAAGCACTATTGTTGAAATATAAAACTATTGTTGGCCCACCTCCTAACAGCTTAAGCTTTTGGGAGAATTGGTAAACTAACATGGTATCAGAGCAGGGGGTCTTGAGTTCGAACCTCCGCAATTGCACTATTTAACCCCCCTTTATTATCATTGCGGGTTGGACCTTTAATATGTTTCAGGCTTCTTACAATTTGTGTTGGACTTTCAAATTAATATTTGTCTGCACGTTTGTCCATTGTCTGGCCTGCATGTTAGGGGGAGTGTTGAAATATAAAACTATTGTTGGCCCACCTCCTAACAGCTTAAGCTTTTGGGAGAATTGGTAAACTAACAACTATTAAATTAACCAAAGTATATATTTACATATAGGTTGCAAATCTGGTTGAGGCCCCTGTTCCTGTTCTTGGAGAGTTCAATGAATCCTTCTTAGAACTTCCAAATGATCTTCTGACGATGGTAAGGTGTTTAACCTGAATTAATTTTTGAAGGCTGGCTGGTGTGTGTTCTTATCAAACTTTGCTTGTTCTATTAGTAAGTTGTTATCTGTATC
Organism: Ficus microcarpa; assembly: GCA_025413485.1. NCBI lineage: Eukaryota > Viridiplantae > Streptophyta > Magnoliopsida > Rosales > Moraceae > Ficus > Ficus microcarpa. The sequence continues at coordinate 3,450,937 of CM046378.1, forward strand.
TTTGTATGTTGCTGCACATGTTAGTACACTGATGAAAAGGTTTGTTTGAGAAAGAACGTGGAAGATTCCATCAATTTTTGGCGATAAAGATTAAAATTTTTGCACATTGTTGTGACAGTCATATGAGAGAAGAAATTATGGGTTTGTTTGGGCGCAATTTCAAAATGACATTGTTCCAAACTGAGTTTTATTGTTTAGGATATGCAAAGCTATTTGTAGTTTGACTTCATAGGTGTTAAGTGGAATTAAGATAAAAGGTCAATTTTCCAAGCAAAACTGGCCAAGTGAAAACCTTTATCCTCTGGGCAACACTAGATTTCCAAATAAAGTTAAAAAGGTTCAAAAATAGAAATCTACTCTTCATTAACAAGTGAATGAAAGAATGATTTACAAAACAAGCCCGAGGGATTAGAAGACCAAACTCTAGAGTCGGGGACAAATGGTTTAGGAGAGAATGTTTCAAAACCCTGAAGTAGAGAATTTAAATCCTCTACTTGTCTAACATTGAGATTTCTCCCAAGCTTACTGTTTTGTGAAAGAGAGAAATGCCAGCTATGGGCGCTGATTGGTTTTGAGAAAGATTATTCCCCACCCCACACATCCTTCCATAAAGATAATCTATTTACCTATCCCATTTTCAATCTTGTTTTTTGAAGAAAAACATTTATCCCTTGAGACATGAAATTCCATGGGTTCCTAAATGAGCCCCTAGTCACAGAGTTCAGATCCCAACCATTGGAACAAAACCCATACTTACTTACTTGTGATAACCCTTGCCCACAAGCAATGTTGTTCCGAAGGAAATCTCCATATCCATTTTCCCGACAACGCCACATTTTTCAATCTCTAATTGCCAGGTCCCAAACCTCCTTTCTTGTTGCTTTGATCACTCTGTCCCAATTCACCAAGCTCTTCCAAAAGATTTATACTTGTCTAGATGATGCATAATGACCTGTGCTTTAGTTTGATGTCTTTAAAGATGCAAGTTTTAAGGGTTTTTATTGTTGTTGTTATTCGATAGATAGGTGTTAATCAATATTACTTACTTATTTCCAAGCCATGAGCCTATGTTTTTCCCTTGAATCCTGGCGAACATATGATGGTTCTTCATGCTACATTACGTTCTAGTTACAGACTTACAGTTTACTAGTTTCTATGTGGCAAGGACTTGTAACATAACTCTGCGAGTTTTACAAATAATTTGACTCTTAAACTATGCATGCAGGTTATGCAGAAACATCAAAAGTATTTTGCGTTGACTGATGAAAATGGAGTGCTGTTGCCATACTTTATTGCTGTAAGATGCAGTTATGTAGGAGTCCTGACCATAATGTTCCCTTAGTAGTGGCAAAAGCTTACTAATTTATCCTCAGGTGGCAAATGGAGTAATTGATGAGATGGTGGTAAAGAAAGGAAATGAAGCTGTACTAAGGTGATGATGCATCTTAAGATCTCTCTGCTTGTCTTTTATTTCTATATATATATATATATATTTTTTGGACAATTAGCTGTAGTCCTGAGCTGCAACATTCTTGCTTTATGTGGGTGCTCTAAGGACTCAGAGCCTGCAAATGCTCCTCTTATTTTTTTTCTTCTTTAAAGTTTCGCTGATGGACCATATCTTTTCAATATGTGCAGAGCACGTTATGAGGATGCAAAATTTTTCTACAAGCTGGATACAGGGAAAAGGTTTTCAGAATTCCGAAGCCAACTCAATGGGATCCTTTTTCATGTAACTTGTTTTATCTTTCTAGAGGAAATATGTATATATTTTTTTTCAGTTTCATGGTTGAATAAGTAACATAATATCAAACGGTGCTAATGAAACATAGACAATGAACTCCTGCCATGTGATATATATTTTAAAGAAGTGTAGATATTTGAATAAATTGGTCCAATCTCTCATATTCTATTGTTATTTGTCCGACATAAAATAGGAGAAGCTGGGAACAATGCTGGACAAAATGATACGCGTGGAAAGTATGGTTAGCAAACTAAGCTCAGCCCTAAGAGTTGATGAGAATACACATCAAATCGTCCAAGATGCAGCATCACTTGCCATGTCAGATCTTGCTACTGCAGTTGTTACAGAATTCACATCCCTTTCTGGAATTATGGCTCGTCATTATGCTCTTAGAGATGGCTATTCGGTGCAGGTTGTGTATCCTGTTATTTGTTCTTGCTTCTCTAAACATGTAAAATTAAAATCCCTTGCAAGGATAAACACATTGTAAATCCGTTAATTGTTTGTCAACGGACATTTGTATTATTCTGTTTCTGGTGTATTTAGGATTTCTCTTTTCTTTTGCATTTTGTAAATTGCAGATAGCGGAGGCCATATTTGAGATCACTCTTCCTAGATACTCAGGAGATATACTACCGAAAACTGATGCAGGAATAGTTTTGTCTATTGCTGATAGGTGATGATTAAGTCAGCTCAGTTCCTTATTCAATCCTTAATGTTCCTTGTTTGCCAAATATATCTCGTATCGTTAATTTATAACTGATGTTATTATTAATTCTTTATGTAATTGTTCTATTTTTGCTTGCCTGTTCTCCTTTGTTATAGTTTATCTTAGTGAATTGCCATATTGCCTATAAGATAAATCTGTTTCAATGGGCTCATTGTTTAGTCTAAAGGAGACTGTAATTGAACACCGTAAAGTGGTACAATTTGCTTATAAAATGAGGTTAAATTTTAACTTGTCTTGTCATTATGGCCATTGGTTGAATGTTAAAAGTTAAGGCACTAAACCTCCTATCAACTTTAGATACCTTATTCACATGAAGGATCAAAGACGGAGAACGGGGCTTATTCCCCCTGCCTATTTTATGTATGGAATACTTAATTTTAGTGCATGCATGAGCTCTTTTTTTTTTTTTTTTTTTTTTTTTTTTAAATTCCCTGCTCCCTTTTTTCTCTTGTCAACTGTCTATGGGTTACTTTTTGAACCCACGGTGATGCTTGCTAATGTTCATGTAATAAAATTTTTACAGGTTAGATAGCCTTGTTGGCTTATTTGCTGCTGGTTGTCAGCCTAGTTCTACCAATGACCCGTTTGGCCTGCGAAGAATCTCATATGGTCTTGTAAGTACTATAATCTTCTTATGTTTTAGTAATCGTCTTATGAAGCCTGATAATCCTTATTTTGTTTGCTCTAGGTCCAAGTGTTGGTGGAAAGAAATAAAGATCTGGACTTGAAACAAGCTTTGCAGCTTACTGCTGATGTCCAGCCCGTAAAAGTAGAAGGCAGTACTATAGATAATGTAAGATTACAATCCTTTCATATTTATTCAAAAACATTAAGACAATTATAATTTCTTCTTTCGACATTAAGACATAGTTTAGGAGCAGGGGAGTACAGTGGAAGGGAGAGAGTAGCAGAGAGGTCATTTGCCACATAGACCTTCTTTTTATCTCAGGGTGCGTTTACTAAGATTAGGACTATGATTGGAGCAGTTTTATGAGGAGCACACATGTAGTTAGAAGTTGGGGTATGTTTTTGGTAGTTTTATAGATAAACTTTGTTGTTGTTACATCATTTATGCATGGTTTCTTTTGTAGAGGATCCCTCGTCCTCTCCATTTTTGAAACTTTTTTTTTTTTTCCAAACGTTTTTGAAAATTTTTTATCATCAATAAAGTTACTGTTTCTTAAAAAAAAAAAAAAAAGATTAGGAAATACGTTCAAGGAAAAAGCAATGAAGTTCCATATAATTAAATTCCAAAATTTCATTAATGTGTTCATTTATCTGTTAGGTAAGTTATCATTGGAATTAAATTCCTATTCTACTCTTTACTTTGCTAAAGAATTAGAAGGACCTGGAATAAAGTAAGTATTATTATATCCTCATGTGAAGTAATTAAGTAAATAATTAAATTAAAAGGTGCATTTGATAAGATGTTAGTTAGTGCCCATTTTTAAGGACAAGGAATTAATTCCATAAGTAGGAGTTGGGAGATGGTTTCCCTTATCAAGGAACTGGAAATTCATTTGGAGAAGACCAATCCCATGAACTTCAGCCCTTCCATTTGTTAAGCTCTGCTCTGGTTTTAAATTTTATTTTTTATTTTTAACCGTGGTTACATATGTTTGATTTATCATGGTTCTTTATTTATTTTCCTGGTTTCCTTCTTAGGTACATCAATTTGTCACTCGGAGGTTAGAGCAATTTTTGGTATGCATAACTTCATTCACAGTTCCTCCTTTCTTTAAAGAATGTGTCTTGAATTTTTCTTTCTGATATGGCTTGTTTTCCATCATAAAGCTCTCAAGAGCTGCCTGATACTGCTTATTTTCTGTTTTTTGTATTAGAAATAGCATTTTCTTTTTCTTTTTCTTTTTCTTTTTCTTTTTTTTTTAAATTGTGGAGGGAAAGATTTAAGGTTCAAATAGTTAAGAATAAGCTGACTGAGTGCTACTTTTGGAAGCATTAGGCAGCTGGAATTTTTGAGTTGCAACAAAAGCATGGATCTAGTTTGTAGGTTTTCTACAAGGCTATAAAGATAAAAAGCAGCCATAGTCATTTGCTGTGAAGGTCGGGTCAATTGATGAAGTGAGTTGCGAAGAATAATCTATGTTTCTCCAATGCAGATACTTCATACATCAAAAAAGTTATAAACTACTTCTGTTTTTTTTTTGCTGGAAATATGCATGCTATTAAAGAGTAGAATCATCATATTCCGTTAACCTTCATCTGATTTTTCTTTTCCAGAAATTTGTAGTGGTAGTGATACAAAGCCTAAAGTAATCATTACATTATAATTTTCTTGACTGAAAAGTGGGCATCTATATGTTCTTCAAGTTTCCATGTTCATGGATGCTATGTAGGCATGGCATATAGTACTCGAAGATGAAATGCTTTCATATGAGTTGGTTACCTTCTGGATACAGGTCGATAAGGGAATAAATTCTGAAGTGGTTCGTTCAGTTCTCAAGGAGCGTGCCAACATGCCGTCTCTAGCAGCAAAGTCTGCACATAAGGTAGGTTATTTGCTAAGTACTACTACTTTTTTTTTTTCCCTTCAACCTTTTTGCCTACACAGGCATTTGTTGAAATAACCTGTCTTGTTATCTCTAGAGAATTTTCTAGCAAATAAGTTTTCTGTTATCAGCCAGTAATTTATGCACTCATTTTCTGCAACAATATTATGTTGGAAAGTACTCAAGTGAGCACTGTAAAATCTCCCCAGAGTTTATTATCTTTACTCTCCCATGCAAGTTCTGCATGGAGGTGTAGGTTTGCCTGTAATGATATTGATATAGATTAGAGTTGCCCATAATGTATAACATCACCAGACAACTGATCACACATAATGATAGAATCTCAGTTGAGAATCTTAGATGATATTCGTAACTGCATTATTTCCGAATGATATAATAACGTCCACAGGCAGATGTAGACTTCTTTTTGACTTTTTCCATGACCCCATGCACACATACCCGATGATTGAATAACTAATACTTTATCTACTTCAATGGAGCATTAAATTAAAGATACTTCATTTGATTTACTTTTTGAAGTTTCAAAGTTGCCGGTTACTAGTTCTCTTTTCTGTTTTTTTGGAACATTTGTTTACTCTGCTTCTTATAAGAAAATTTTATCTATTTTCTTCTGCTCTTGAAGAATTGATTTTTATACGGTTCACAATTTTTTATTGTAGATGGATACTTTGTTGAAAGGCATGCTTTTCCCTAAGGTAATGGAAGCATATTCTCGTCCAACCAGAATTGTTCGTGGAAAGGAAGTAAAACCTGATATCGAGGTATCTTTTTAATTAGATGACAATAAATTCCTCTTCTTTTTAGCTTAAAAATATGTCGTTGCATGTTCTTTAGCTTCTCCTTCAATTGCTTCATAGTTTCTTCTGAATGAAGAAATTTAACTGTTTTATTCTCAAGAGATATCGTATGTTTTGTACAAATATGTCAACTGTATAAACGCAAGCAGTCTACTACAATTATATGTCAGTTAGTGCATGTGATTGAAAGGACTGATATGTAGTCTGCAATTTAAAGTTGAACATCCCCGCAGATTTTGTATCTCTATGATTAATCAACCAATACTATTGGAATAACTGTTTTTGTTAAATGAACTGTGCTGCCACTCTACAAACACTACAAGTACAATAACCAAAAAGTTCTTTCAAAATTCTATAATTGAAAGTGTCTCTTCACATTGATTGCAAATAATCTGATCAGGTCGATGAGGCTCTGTTTGAGACAAAAGAAGAGAAAGCTTTATGGAGTTCTTTCTTGTCAGTGAAGAGCAAAATATATTTAGGTAAGTTCAGCTTTGCGTTTATATGATAGTATTCCCAACTCTCAGCCAATTGACTTGGATTAATCCCTAATTTTCTGATGTCAATCTATGATTTACCACCAAAGTTGATTAGGGATTTACCTGTTTTTTAGGAAAGGGATTTTCTTTAGGGTCATTTACTAAAAGCATGCTTTACGAACATTTTTTTTTTTTTTTTGCACATCTCCCAAAAACAATTAAGCATATAAGAAGTCTGGAAATTCTGCCTGATATTGCTTTTCCTACAGGTATTGAGGTTGATGAGTTTTTTGATGCGTCGGCGGAACTGCTACAACCACTTGAGGATTTCTTTGATTCCGTCTTTGTAATGGTGGTACGTCTCCCTTGCTTGCTGCCCACTATAAATGGTTCATTTAAAATAGCATTAAGAAAAAAGTCTTGTCAGATTGAATTAAAGAGATATAATGAGATTAAGAATGACACTAATCCGATAATTTAATAACGGTCATTGGAAAATTAATATTGGCCAAATTGTCGGGGCTAGCGACGCACCATCTAGATGCCACCCATGTGCGGCTCCGACTCAGGCCCAAAAGGATTGAGAATTTGCTACTAGGCACTGTAGATGTTTTCATCACCCCCCATCCAAACCGCACTGTTGGCACAGGGACACTAAAGATAAACTTTCTATAAGGAATTAATCTGGAATGTCACGTAATTCCTTTATGAAATGAAAACAAAATGAAGTTTAATGAAAATCTCTGTCCCCGAATATGTGTCAACTTAGTTCGGATGTACTAGTGTGCTCTGATGTTCATTGCTCTCTCTTGTTTGTTTAAAAATAAAGAATAATAAAAATATTATCTCGAGAAAGGGATGGTGAAATTTACACCCCTTTTTAAAACCTCCTGAATTTTCAAACCTTCGATACTTGCATATTGTGTTTGTATTTATGGATTTTAGAAAATATAATTAAAAGGTATGATTGTTCATAAACTTAACTATCTTCACCTGTTATGGTACCTTGCGTGCAATATTAGAGTTAGAAAAGTCATCTATCCGGTTACTACTTATACTGGATTGACATAACAAGCATTAAAAAGAGTAAATTTAGACAATCTATTTGAAAGAAATTGGTTCTCTATAAAGTTTACTTACCAGAGGCTCTAAAGTGAAAATTGTAGACTGCAAATAATTGTGTTTGCCTATGTTTAGGAAGAAGAAAGAATTCGGAACAACAGGCTTGCGCTGCTGAAGAAGATTGCTGACCTTCCGAGAGGCGTAGCGGACCTCTCAGTTTTGCCTGGATTTTAGATTTTATTGGGTTTTCAGAACTTGATGACTGGATTTTGAAGAAGCAATAAAAGGGTATATATTGGGTACATGCAACTTCTAATCCTGTCCAACTTGCAATATAACAATGAATCTTGATTGAAGCCTTGTTCTCCCTTTCTCTCTGTGGTATTATAGATTTTTATCTCTTAGTTTTAATGGCGGCACAAATGAAGATGAACAGTTGGGAGATGAGAATGGAAGACTGTAGAAGAGCAGCAATTTCTCAAAAGAATCGGGTTTTAAATATATCTTATTGCCATGCAGCTTTGGGTACATGCAACATTTTAATTGTTTATTTCGTTAATATAATTCCAAAAAGTACATAGGATCCATAACATTACTGTACCGTGCAGTTATTTGTATGAAAATGAATCAAGGATATTGATGGTACAAAGTAAATATTGGGGAAAAAAAAAAAAAAAAGAGAGCCTTGCTTTAATTGAAGATCTCGTAATCATCATTGTTTTAATTGAATATCTCTCGATAGTAAATGTGGTTCACTCATGCAAGAGATCTACACTGTGCAATTATCTCTAGAGTAGTGAACAGTACGGCAGTGCATATGGTATTATGAAAGATGAAATTGGTTTTTATAGTGCTTATGGTATTGTTGCCCCCTTAAATTTTTATCATTTGACAATTTACCTCCTGAATTGTTAATTTTGGCAATTTGCTCCCCTTAGTTTCTAAATAGTTGCAATAATTCTCCTTTTGTTGACTTTAATTAATTAAATATTTGACTTGTACTATATTGGAAATTTTTAGTTGGAAATGGGGCTTTTCTTGTTCATATAAGATGAATTTGGGCGTTTCTAGGTTAATTTAATGGAAAGTTAAGTCAAATAAGTACATTGTAATCATTTATAAGTTTTAAGAGGGCACATCAATAAAATTAGAAGTTTAGGGGCAAGCTGTGAAGGTAACAAGTTTTGGGGATTATAATGTTGTATAACCATTTATATACAGTACAATAGGAGCCATGGAAACTATACGTGGGATCATTTAAGCTTATAATAGATCCCCATAGAAAACCTATTCATATGAGTCTATAGATAACCTCTTGATAGCCCATCGACTATCAAGATAACTTCTTGATACCCTCATTGACTGACTATCTATTTACAACCTAATTGAAAACGTTTTCCAACATAAGGTATTAGGAGCTTATTTTAACAATTATAAACTACCAAAGAGAGTGTAAAATAAAAAATATTCCCTCAAGCTAGTGAAAATCCATCTCCAACTTCCTTATGATTGCCTAGAATGTTAAAATTACCCAATCCTTTTTTAGGCCATCAGTTGACCACTTGAAGAAACATATAGAGTGTAAATCAAACAACTTTCCAATATCTCTCATGCTTAATCCTATCGTGTTGAACTGGATTATGAACAATGTTACCTTATTGGCTAGGCTCGCTTAATCTTAAGATCTTCAAGATAACATGCCCATTTGTTATTGCAAGTTGATGTCATTGCTCTAAATTCGGCCTCTCCATTAGATCTCACAACTATAGTTCTTACTCCTCTATGGCACCAAATTCCCTCCTATAATAATACAAGTGGTTGACGTTGATGTCTTATCCATGATTGATTCAGCGTAATCAAAATTGGTATGACTCTTAAGACTTAAGTTAGTACCCTTTTTTAACAAAATTCCCTTATTCAAAGTAGCTTTACGATAGTGTATAATCCGGTAAGAAGATCTTCTTTGGCATCCATAGGCTTCCTCTCCTTTTAGCTTCGTTTGGTAAGAGGAAAAGAAAAGAGGAAGGAGATAAAATGTACAACGAAGAGAAAATGTGAATGGGAGAAAATGAATTGATTTTCCTTTGGGTTATTCCTATTTATACCCCTGAACTTTGGGGTCCTTCTTAGTTTGTCCCTTGAACTTCAAAAAAAAAAAAAATAAAAAATCCCACTTTATTCATTCAACCTTGAATTTAATCCACTTTATCATTTTTATTAAAATTTTAGTTAAAAACAGATGGAAACACATGAGTTAAATGTAATCACATGGTTTTTTCTGTTTGTTTTATTATAAATCCCTTTTATTTTGCCATCTATTTTTAATTGAAATTATGATAGAAAAGGTACTCGAAGGTTAGAGATAACGTGAGAGTTTTTAAAGTTCAGGGAATAAGATGAAAATGATCCCACCGTCACCTTTGGCGGGATACCAAATGGTTATTGAATGGTTACCAATCGGTAACCACTACCTCCGGTGGGATACCAGATAGTTTCCAATTGGTTACCAAATGTTTACTAACTGATAACTACCACCTCCGGTCGTATAGCAATTGGTTATCAATTGATAACCACCTCCTCCAGCAAGATACCAGGTGATTATGAATCGATAACCGTAGAATCTTCTATATTTTATCATAAGAAAACTAAACAACATTTACAAATCTATAAATTATATAGAAAGGAGAAAAATAAAATAATTGTTTTCGTTCTTGTTTAGTATGATAGGAGGAAAGAAAATATTGATAAACTAAATGACATTTTATTAATTATTTAATGTTAATTTAGTTAAAAAAAATGATAAAATGATAATTTTTAACTATTTATACATGTTAAATAAGTTTTTCCCTAATTAATCTTTCCACTTTTTGAGAGATAAAATAATGGAACTCATAGGTTATTTTTTCTCTTCGCTTTTCTATTTTACCAAACAACACAAAATCCTATTTTCTATTTAAAAACCCTTCCACTCTTCTTTTTTCCCCCTTTTCAAACGTAGCTTTAGAGAGAGAGAAATTATAGTTAAGATAGATTAAAAGGAGCTCAAAAGTATATGAAAATTCCAAACAATTTACTTAAGAAAAATACTAAGGACATCAACTTTATTCTTAACTTTTAATCATCAATATATGTGATATATGAGTTGTTGGTTTTTAATTGATAGGTGTTTAAAGTATTACCACATCAATTGATTACATCTACCAATGAAAATATAATATATGAGTTGGTACTTAAAAAGTTTAAATTAAAGTTGGTATCCCTAGTACTATTTTTTACTTTAAACATTTAACTTATACGTCATTTTATTCACATCTCTTTAATAATATCATAACACGTCAATAAAATTAATTTTGTTCAAAAAAATAGTTTTTAAATTAAATTATTATAAAAGTCATGTTAATTAAATATGAGTCATGATAGTATTCGAGAGGCACGAGAAGAGACACGAATAAAAGGACATATGAGTCAAATCCTTTAAGAAGAGGGGTACTATCGTCCAAGAAGATCAAAGGCATAGAGGGACCCGCATGGATAGGATGGCGGTGGAATTTGAAGAAAAGATTTTGAAATGAAAAGGAACAGGCTCTACTGAATACACAGGAAAAGAAAATCTCCATCCATTTTCCAGGCAGACAATCACCCCCGAAATCTCCGCGGGAATTCATTCTCAAATAAAAAATCCCAACTCAGCTGAACGTTACTTTACTCTCTTTCTCTTTCTTCCCAGAACACTCCCTCTACAACAACAACAAGAAGAAGACAAAGAAAACAAGAGAGCTTTCAGGTATTTCTAAGTTCTTGAATCAAACGAAACAAGTTCTTTGTTTTGTTGTTCTTGTTCTTGTTTTGTTTTTGTTTTTGTTTTGTTTTAAATTTTTTTTCTGTTCAATTTGCGTCATTTATTGCAAGATCCGAGATACCCATTTGCTAATTTGAGTTTAAATTCTCCTGATTTGGGAATCTAAAATCAAATGGTATTTTTGGTTTTTGTAAATCAGATTTGGGGGAAAAAAAATTTAAACTTTTAGGTTAGGTTCATCTTTTCTTTTGTTGTACAAGCAGGAAACCCAATTCAAAATCTGAGATTTTTCACTAAAATCTCGTAGTGGTTGCAAAAAATGAGGTTCTACTTTGATTCTTTTGAAATGGATTTCATACTTTGCAATTTGGTGCTTTGTAATCTGTTTTATTGGGAAAATTTTCCTTCTGATTTTAGTTTCCGTCCCGGGTCAATGGTGACTTGTGACTGATTTTCTGGTTTTATGATTTTTTTTATTTTTTACTTTTTATTTTTTTGTTGGTGAAGGAAGGTTTATGATTCTCCATATTCATGTTGTTGGCGGTTCGTTTTATTTTCTGAAGTTTGACGAATTGAGTTCGTTTTTTCAGAGTTTAGTTTATGTGGTTTTCGGAATATTTAGTTGTGTAAGTAGATCAGTTTTTGTTGCAACTTTATCAACTTCGCAGTGAATAATTCGTTTTTCTTTGGTGTTTCAAGGTCACCTATGGGCAAGAATCTAAACCCAATGCTACAGCAAGAACTAAAAAATTTTGACAAAGATGCTGATAGTCGCAGAGCAGCACTGAAGGCACTCCATTCCTTTGTGAAAGATATGGACTCAAAAGCAATCCCTCTCTTTCTCGCTGAAGTTTCTCGAAATAAAGAAGCTGGATCTTTGTCCGGGGAATGCGCAGTCTCTCTTTATGAAGTTCTTGCTCGTGTTCACGGCCCCAAAATAGTGCCTCTGATAGATGACATCATGGACTCTATAATCAAGACCTTGGCTTCGAGCGGAGGGTCTTTTCCCCTACAGAATGCATGCTCCAGGGTGATTCCCGCTATTGCCAGATATGGTATTGACGCAAGCACTCCTGAAGAGAGAAAGAGACATATTGTTCATTCACTCTGCAATCCTCTTGCGGATTCTCTCTTGGGTTCTCAAGAGAGTATCACTTCAGGAGCTGCCCTTTGCTTAAAGGCTCTCGTGGAAAATGACAATTGGCGATTTGCTTCGTATGAGATGGTTAACAAGGTTTGTCAGAACGTGGCCGGGGCTCTAGAGGAAAATTTTGCACAGACGAATGCACACATGGGTCTTGTTATGGATCTAGCAAAACGCAATGCTGTGGCCGTCGAACCATATGGTAGGTTACTGGTACAATCTGGATTAAGGATCCTAAATACTGGGATAGAAGAAGGTAATTCTCAGAAACGACTGTCTGCTGTCCAAATGGTTAAATTTTTAATGAAGTGTTTGGACCCATGGAGCATACGCTCCGAGCTTCAGTCAATAATCGAGGAGATGGAAAAGTGTCAATGTGATCAGCTGCCATATATTAAAGGGGCTGCTTTTGAAGCATTACAAATTGCAAATAGAATAGCTTCAGAAAGTGGGTCCAAATCCCATAAAGGTCAAGGCTCGGTGACTGGATCTAATTTTAGTAGGAGGGACAATGGCCCGAGGACTTTATCGGGCGCTGGCTATCTATCTCCTGCATCTGCATCACCTGGTTCACATTTCCTTTACTCATTTGATGAATATGACTCGTTGATTGATTCACCGATTTTAACAAAGCAGGACATTCAATACTTGGATAGTGACTGCAGCAGTGTTGGCAAAAGCTATGGAGTTTTGAGAACGGTGGAGTTGGTGTGTCTCTCAAGGAAGGTTTCTTCTCAGAGATTGCTAGTCCAAGGGGTGTCTCGGACTCGTTCTTCGAGCAATCTAACAACAAAAGATTATTTAAAACCAAAGGGAACAGTGAAGAAGACGTCTTGGTATTCTCACGGAACACTCCTAGACATGGAATCTCTAGAAGCGCTGCATCGAGTCCCCTAGTAAGTTGCAGAAGCATATATCTTTACGACTTACTTTTTCTGATCTAAAAACAAATTGCTTCAGAACCTGTCGCTACTTCTGTTATCTGACGTAATTCAAAACTTAAATTGAAAAGCAATAATTCGAACCATTGACACGAAAATATTGCTTGCTGGGGGTTCCATTTATAGAACATAAACTATGATCCCTAAGACAACTGATTGTTTTGTTATTGCTTTTCTTTTCGGCAATTTATCTGTACTTATAAAACTAGGCGACCCTACGAATTGAACTTCTTAGTAAGGTCTTGCTTCCTTTTTTTGGGGCAATATCTGAAGCTTATTTTTCTGAAACTATGTCAATTTCATTGTGTACAAGTAGTTTCATCCTTCTTTTTACGACTAATATTGTGCTTTCTACTCTTGTGCATTAGAGGTCACGCAATCCAATTAATACAGACAACGATATCTACAGAACTCCAAGGAAGCTTGTTCACTCTCTTCAGGATCTGAATAATATCAACCCCAAATATCCTGAGAAACAAGCGAGGTCCAGATATCACTCCCTCAGTGATTTTGAGTGGAGCCCAGTTTCTGGATGTGACCCAAAGTGTATTTTACCCGATGAATACGAATGCAGAGACGGAGAGAACGAAAGCTTATATGCTGATGTTGAGCAGTTCCAAGATGACATTGAATCCGTGTCATCAACCGAAGACATTCCTATAGATCCTCATTTACAAGTTCCTCATCAGATGATTCCTGAGATGAAATCCGATCGTCCGAAGGCTGTTCTAAAGTTCATCTGTGGACTATCGTTTGCACTACTGGCTGCATTTACTCCCGTCTTTTTGTTGAGTAATCAGGATGAAGGTTGTTATCTTGTTCCAACCTAAACTTTTTGTTTCTAGTGTGTCAAATTCTTTTGATATTGTAAATCAGGATTTCAATATGATAGTATATTTCTAAATTTCAGAGTCCGAGGAAGTAAGTTTGCTTTTACCAATGTAACTGTACTGCAAAACATCAGATCAGAGATGTTTAACGAACTGAAAAATGTAAAGGGTTGCTGTTTTCATTGCTGGTGGAATTGTATGCTACATTCTTTAATCAATATCGAAGTTAGACAAATAATTTATTCTGTTTAGGTTTAAAAAAAAAAAAAAAAAAGAACACAGAACTTTTCTTGCTTACAAGTTATGAGCAATATTAGTCTTTCTACTCTCTCGTAGACAAAACTTGTGCGCATAAAACTTACTTGACATAAAGTTGAACTTTGAGCATAACTTAGAGATTTGGATTGTACAAGTCCTGTCCGATGCGTAACACTTCTTCAGCACCCACAACCAATGGTTTAAGCATGGCTGATTGGCCAACAGATATATAAGAATACTTGCCATAATATTCATGATCCGAACCGGGACTCAACATGTATAACTCATCGAATCCTTTTCTTCCCATGATAATTGAATTCCTTCTACCCTGTTACAATGAAAATAGAAAAAGTCAAGAACTGTCAATGACCAGTCTCAGGCAATAGCTGTACGAAGTTTGTCATGAAAGTTTTTCATTACGAAACAAACAAGTTATGCAAAGGAGTTGTGATGTACAAAAGAAAAGATTTTTTGGTGAATCAAACTCCATATTTTCCCTTTTGTTTTCACATATGAAAGATTAGGAACAGTCGCAGTCAGCAGCCATAATGTAATGTCGACTGATAATGTGAACCAGTGTAAAAGAATCTGAGTGCAGATCAGATACAAAACAAAAAGGGGCAGATTTGTTAAACACAATTATTTCCAGTAGAAGCGTCATGTGCAATTGAAAACGGATTTAGAGTTCAGTTTCTATAGGATAAGATAAGTACCCTGTCGATCACTGTCACGTTCCGGGGTGCAAAGGTGTATATTCGACTCATTTCCTCCCTCAAATGCTTGTAGTTGTCGGTTTCCTCACCCTCCATTTCTTCTTCCGACTCTTGTTTACCGCTCTTTGTTTCCTCACCGTCGTTTCGATTTTTTGGTTGCCAGAATAACATCTTATCCAAAATCTGGCTAAATTCGGATTCCTTTTTCTGTCCAAAGTCTGGAGGAAGAAGACTGAAGCTCGACAAATATGGAGGTCGGTTAAAGAAGTTCGATCGTTCTAATCCTATTGCGTAGGTTGCATCTGGCGTGCTCACTCTCAGATGGCTTAAAACACATCCAGTAAGTTGGATTGGGGCAGATCTAGAGTTTGAGATCTCAAAATCTGAGCTTAACTCGGCTTCTTTGAGAGTCACAATGTGTTTTATTTCCACTTTCTCTCCCGAATCAGTGCTGATAAGTTCTACCTGCATTCGACAGATTAATTATTTCCTCTCAAAGAGATTGGCTTAAATTAGTAAGCAGGAACACAGAAAATAACCATAAAAATCGCCACAAAATCAAGAAAGTGATTTTTTTTTTTTTTTTTAAAGAAAAAAACTAGTAACAAAGAAAATTTAACAGAAAAGGAACTGGAAAGTTTTGGCCAATTTAAATAACTTGCCACTTTAATTTTGCCAAATTGCCACTGGAATGTAACAAAGATTGCAGAGTTTACGTCGAACTCGATTGCAACTTAAAATTTGGATGGAAACACTCTCATACATGTCATGTGTGCTCGTTTGAAGAAAAAGACAGAAACTTTATAACAATCGAAGTATGTCATGTCACGTGCGGGAGAACGTGACCTTCCAAACTCAACACTATTCATCACTTTGGGGGCATTCTACAAACATATTATTAAATTTAGGAAGTAATTCGCCGCAATTAAAAGTTTAGGAGGCAAAAACGCCTAAAACCAATAAACTAAACTTGTGTAGGAATATGCTAATCCAATGCACTTATCTGAAAACTAAATAGTTGAAAGATTAACATAGTTTCCTTCTTTAAAGAGACAGAAAAAAACCACACCTGAATCTTATCCTGAGAATTTCCCTCGATGCTCCGAAGAGTCCAGTTACTTGGCGACCAAGAATCGCCATCACCACTCGAAAACTCCAACGCCAAAGAAACCCCGCCACGAACAACAGCACCACCACGTCCATCGCCATTGTCCTCCTCGCTGACCGACGAGTGCAGCACCTCGTCGGTGCCTCCATGCCACATGGCAGTCTTGTAGGAGGTGATCAAGCCACTTGGCAGCATCAGGATGGCCGTGCTCCGGTTCGCCAACCGCATCTTAGCGACGCAGCTGTCGCCGATGGCTTGGAAGGTGACGCCGTGGCCGCTGAACTCTTCCTCCAAGTAGTCCACGTTGAGGGGTTGGTATGGGATTGAGGCCACTCTTGGAACTAGTAATTCCTTCATGGACTCGTTGGCTTTGGAGTGAAATGTGGAGTTTGAATAAGAGGGAAAAAATGTGTGATTGGAAATTATTATGGATTTAGTTTTGGGAAAAGAAATGGGATTTGGTAAGAAAAGTGGATTCAAAGCCATGGCCATAGCCTATCTTTATACTCTGCTAGTCTGCTTTGCTACTCTTTTCTTATCTCTTCTCTAATATAAATTGGCTTATTTATTTATTTATTTTTTTGGGGGATAATGTAAAACTGCATTTTTAATGAATTTTTTTTTCCCTCTTTGATATAGAATTTTTGGAATTTAATAACGCACTTTTGTGTTGTTGGGACAAAGGGGGTCCACTTATCTCTATTGGCTTTGTTCGGAAAGGAGAACTGGGTAATGTGACTTTTGAGGACAGATAGATATTTTGAAGTCTCTCCCCCCAATATATTGCACTCGAACAAAGCCAATGTTCACCGACTATAGAAATAAAAATAATTTTCAACTTAAAGATAATATTATCTAAGAATAATTAAATAAAAAATTTTTACATAATTCAACTTAAATTTTAATATTTATTAATTAAAAGCAAGGACGGAGAGACGCCCTGGGATTTTTAAAAATGCTCTTTTAGCTTCTAAAATCAAAGACTCCTTATAATTTTTTGTTCTATAATAAAATATTTTACAATTTTGTTCCTTATTCACCCTTGAAATTTTTTAATTACGACATTTGCATAACTTAGATTTCCCCAATTTCTTTTATTTTTTATTTTTTATTTTTAAGTACTCGTATTTAAAATTTACTTTCTCAAATGATTTAAAATCACTTATACCATTATATAAATTCACTTTTTTTTTTAATTTGTAACTTTAAAAATTAAATTAAATTTAATTATAAACTTAGTTCATTAAAAAAAAAATCTAAAAATGCAAATTGATAAACAATGACAAAAAACTTTACGGTTGTATCTTTAGTTCAATTTTATTTATTTTACTCACGCCCCTTAAAAACATTTTTTTTTTAAATTTTGCAACTGTAACAAGGATCAAATTACAATATTAAAAGAATTAAGAACCTTTTTAATTATAAATAATGATTAGAAATTAAATCGTAATGTCGTAAAAAGAGCGGGGAGCAATTGACCTTTTTCTATTTTCTTTTCAAACTCATCAAGCATTCAAACACAACCATATCTATTTCCCATCAGACAGAACACAAAATCCCGCTAAAATTAACACGTAAACCTCCATTTTCAGACTTCATTGTTTCACCCCCAAAAAAAAAAAAAAAAAAAAAAAAATCATTTTCAGACACTGAGCTAGCTTTGGACAGTCTCCTACTCTCCTCTGGCAATTGGAGACGAAGCCATGGCTATGGTGACTCCCACTCTCAGTTCGAGCCTCCACAAAGGCCCTCCACCTCCACCTCCACCGCTACCGTGTCTGGTCCTCCCTCGACGCTCGCCGCCACCGCCACCGCCACCGCCATCGCCGCCGCCTCCTCGTCGAGCCCCAAGCTTCTGTCGCGTTGCTCGCCGCCCTTGTTCGTCACTCGTCGACGAAACCGTGGCTCAAATTCAGAGCTCCGGTGTCATCGCTTGCCTTCGCTACAATAGGTTTACTTTATGCCTTCTCACTCTTCTCCATATTTGTTTGTCTTTGTTTCGTTCCGGTGAGAGTTTATTATTCGTTATTGCATTAACGACACAGTCAAAACCATTTCTATCCACAAATTTTTTTTTTTGGGGGGGGGGGTGTAATTTGGAGATTTTTTTTCTATAGCTATACATTTGGATTAATGAGGCAGGGAAAGTTTAGGCCGTCTGAACGAGGTTGGCATGTTAATCTACAAGGTTATTGTTTAAGTAGAGGCAGTCGGCGACAGTAGTTTGAAAACTCGGAACAAAAAAAGTCTGTCTTTTCGATGTTGTCAGCATAAGCAACCACAATGTCAAAATTTGGGATGTGATATGCCAATGCATTGGAGAATTTTTTTTCTTATCTAAATGCCAAATTTTGGCATTGGCATAGAAATTTGACCAAAATGATTCTCTGAGTATAAGACAATTAGGAAGAAAATAAAGGTTCGTGTCAAATTTAACATTTTGTAGTAACAGAAGCAACTTGAGAAAAAATGCTGCTATATTGAGCAGGGGAAGCTGACTATATTTCCGACTTGTTCTTTTCGTTATCCCCTTTCCATATAAAATCCCAAAAACTGTAGAGATAGAATCAGTTGCAAACTTCAGACTCCTTTCATATTGGGAAAACGGATGTTCTTCTGAGTTCAGGAAAGCTTGCCCTGGCTTATCCTAGATTTTGGGTGTTGGGGTAGGGGGGAGCCAACTTTATGTTCAAGCAATTCTAATCAATTAGCAGATTTACTTTCAGAAAAAAAACAAAATTAGTGCGCAATTATAAGTAAGTCGACGATGTTGCTGTAAACTGGCTTATTGTATGGTTCTTTTTTTGTAGTGCAGAGTTGGCAATGGAAGCTGCACGTGCTGCTCTCTCTGGCGGAATCTCAGTTGTGAGTCGTTTCTTATGAGTTCTCTTCATAGATTAATCATTCGTGTCAATTTTTAGTTATTGGTCTGTGCAGAAAGAGAATAAGGCACGTTATTTTACACATCAAGCATCACTGGCTCAACAATTTGCTGCATCTTTTGACATGTGAACACTGCTATGGCGTTGGATAACTGGAGCACTTGACAGACAAATTGGTTGTGTTGTTTCAAGAAGTTACGACCCCACATGACATGTCTACCAAAAAAAAAGAAACAATTGCATTTAAATTCATGTTCTTGTTTGTTAGCTTTTCCATTGCATTGCTTGTCCTGTAATTTGTAAAGTTGAAACATACTTCTGTTGGTGAATCGAAATAGTTACTGAGTCTTTGTGTTGGTTTTGGAGACACATGGAAAAGTATATGTTCATGCTCTATCTCCTTCTGATGGGTTTCTAATATTTTGTTTTTATTTCTCTTTTTTCTTTTTTGTGTAGCTGGAGATTGTAGTGTCCACCCCAGGTGTGTTTGAGGTTGTTAAAAATACGGTCTTCTCTCTTCTTGTTGTGCTATTCTTTTCTCTCATTTTTCTGTCCTCATATTTGCTGATGTCTCTCTCAAAACATGGTACAATAGTTTATACAATTTTATTTTTCTTTTTTCAGGTTCTGCAGCAGCTGGTTCATGACTATCCTACAACAGTCTTAGGAGTAATCATTTTCTTTTCCTTTTAGATTTCTGGACATTGTGTCCAATGATATGTTTCTTAGAATTGTTTTCCCCACATTTTCTCAAGTGACCAAGTATTCTTCAGGTAGGGACTGTTCTTAGTGTCGAGGATGCTAAAAAGGCAGTAGGCGCTGGAGCCAAATTCCTTATGAGCCCTGCTATGGTGAAGGTAAGCTTCGATGTCTAGCCAATTTCTCTCCATCTCCTTGTCAGCTTTCACGACTTTCCATGTTAAAGTCCAATAAATGAAGGTTTAGGATGTTTATTTCCATTTCTTTAATATGTTTAACCATGCATCAGGATGTTATGGATGGTTTCCAGCATGGTGAAGTGTTGTACATACCTGGTGCAATGACTCCAACAGAGGTTAGATTCTAAGAATTCACCGGGCTCTCAATTTAGCATGACTTCTTGTGATGTTTATCTTTTGAGTCTCTACTCTTGTCATTGCAACTGAAAAATCTATGTATGTTTTATCTGAGAGTTTTATGAGTTGCAACACTCTGTTAGACATTATGATTGTTGATTACTTTACCATTAAACATGAGAATAAGCACGTATCGTTGTTTGCAGATATTGTATGCACATGATGCTGGTGCCAAAATGGTCAAGGTAAGTTTCGTAAGTTCATCCTGTTAAAATTCGTTGATATTAAGATTCAGATGTAATCAATATGGTTCCAAAATTGTAATTTTCACATTATTCGGAGAATTAGGTTTATCCTGTTTCAGCATTAGGAGGTGTAAATTATATATCAGCAATCAAGAAGGCTTTTTCACACATCTCAATGGTTGCTTCTCAAGGAATCACTATGGGTGCGTTCTATCACATATCATTCTTATTTAAAGTTAACAGTTCGTGTATACGAAGCAGATAAAATATACAAAAAAAAGGGTATATTTTCTTTTTTGCAATGTTTAACTTGGACGAAAGCTTGCGTCTTATTGTAACACACAGTTTTTGGTCCTTACTTTTTGTGTGTGCGTGCGTTCGTGTGTGTGTGTGATACATATTTGAGTGCTTTTCGCATATTGCTGTCAAACAACCTCAATTCTTAAATTGTATTTAACATTGCATTATCAATCCTTTAAAAAAAAAAAAAAAAAAAGAGGGGTGAAAAAAATACGAAATAGATGACTTTTTCTTTCATGGTGAAGGAAAAATTCTGCTATAAGAGAGAGATCAATTCGACAATGCTTAGGATCAGTACCCAAGTTATTGATTTTTTTCCACCTTTTCTGATCAGATTCGATTGGGGATTACATAGCCAAGGGAGCATCCTCGGTTGTTCTATCAGATGCCATTTTTGATAAAGAGGCTATGGCCGAAGAGAATTTCGAGGCCATTTGTAAACTTGCAAATTTTGCAGCTTTGCAGGGCAAGGAAGCTGTAGCAGGGTTAGGTTTCTTGTCAACTGTTTTTTCATAGTTTCTTTCCACCCTTTATTGCAGATTAGTATTCTGAAAAATTAAATAATAGAGTGGAAAAAATTAAAATGGTAATTCTGTTGTACGGTAAAACATGCTGGCAACTGAATTGGCTGTTGTTCTGAATTAAATATTGCAACCTCTTAGGATAATTAGATAGCTAACAATCACTCATTCGATCCTGTAACAATGTTTGTTCCGCATCACTCAGTTTCAGATCTAAATTCCTTGCAATTCCTTGCGTTCTAACTGTGGTTTATTTATTTTCTTCTTTTCATCCCAAAAGATATAATTCCTTAGGTCTGACGTCGACATTATTTTTCGCTACATATTTTCCAACAACTACAATAATTCATTTGTTTTTGGTTAACATGGACCCTGACTAGTTTTAGCACGCGCAGGAAAATATACTACAGGTAAACCTGTTAAACCAGGTGTAGCAACACTTTCTTTGTGGACCATCATATCAGATGTTTAATGAAAATTGCTGCGCACTTTTCTCACGGCATAGCTCTAATAGACTCATCAATCAGGTAGGAAATTGATCCTTCACTGCCTTAATGCTGAATGAAGTTGAGGGTCGTTAAATTTACTGGTGCAACTCCAAAGTCCTCAGTTCGTGAGATTAAGAGTTGTCGGTAGCTACTATAAAACGGGGGAAAAAAAAAAGACGCAACATTCTCGCAGCCACTAGTCCTTTTCCATAGTTACTATTACTCCTATTTACAACCATTTTAGATTTTCTTAAACAATCTTTTCTCAACCTTTTGAGTAGTGGTTGTGGTCATACATAGGAAAGATAGTCAAGAAAACTCTTTTTTAACCATTCATCAAGTTTGGAGCGAGCTAGTTTGACTTTCATTTCACAAACGGAATAGAATATTGTCAGGGGCAGTCCATTCATTATCTTTGAACAAATTTTGGTTACCTTGTTTAATTTACTACTAATGTAGTCCGGATTTTCTTTTGTTTGTTTGTCTCTCGCCTTTCTCTCTTCTCGTTACTTCTAAGATGCTATTTTTGTTCTTTGTAGGTCGTATGTTACTTCTAAAACTTTCAGCTAGGATTGTATACAATCAGAACAACGAAGTTGTTGAAGTTTGTGTGGCGAACAAGTTGCTGGGAAGTCTATTGGCGTACCAGTCTCATACTTTAATCCTAGATGCAAACCGAGCTATAGAAGTTCGATTTTCAATACCAAGGACTTCCCTAGGGTAGTGACGAGGCAAACTCCAAATCTGATAAGTTGGAAATTTCGTGCTACCTCCAGCCCTTTGAGAAATTGCAGGTTGGTTTATGGACAATTAGTTGGAGATGAAACCTAATTGAGTATACCTGTAAGGCTCGCTAGCTGATCGAGCTGGATAATTTTGACAGTAGTCCCTCCGCATATGGTCCAAGAAGACTCTGCTACATTCTAAATTCTTATTTGGCGATGCTTCTTATTTAGAATTTCTTGATCTGTTACCAATTAAGTTCTGACAAGTGTTATGTATACAATATTGTTTTTCACTGCCATTGTTCCTCGTTTTTCTCATCCATGGACCATAGACGATAACATGGTGTACCAAGAAATTGAAGCTGTCGGATGGCAGTCTAGTTGATTGGAGGCATTTCGATCAAATATAACATAGTATAGTATAGTACATATATACATATATAATATTCAAGGGGACCATAAGTGATGGTCGCCGTGTCTTTGGTCCAATTGAATTTTTCTTATTTCTGATGAAACGGAAGAGTCATAAATATTGAATGATATATGTGTTGATAAATTATTGCACATATAACAACTTTTATATGCGACAACAAACAATATGTATTTGGCTAAATAGCCAGCATCATTCAGAACACTTCCAGCAACAAAGATAAACATTAGTAAGAAGGAAGAAAAAAAAAAAACAAAAAAAAAACAAAAAACAAAAAACCCAAAAAAAACAAGAAACAAAACAAAACTTTGACCAAAACCTAGTTAACAATGAAACAGGTTAACACAAGTAATAACCTGCAATCGTGGTTTTGTGCTAGAGAAAGCTGTGAAATTAAGACAGGTAGCAATACGTTGAAAGTTTGAAACATCATTAACCAAAAAGCCAGTCCAGACAACCTATGCATTCTAAACATCTTCAGGACAAAAGGATAAATAAGAAACAAACAAGAATCGAATACAATTATCAGAGGCATAAAAAACATCTATCAGTGATTTTTCTTTCCCCCAAATCCCGTCCTACATAAAAAGTCTTAAAATCAAGAGGCAAAGACCAAGTTCAGCACGTTGTGCGCTGAGTTGAAGAATTCAAATGAAAATACCGGCTTTAACTATCAAGAAAGGTGATAACAATCAGCACCATAGGACATAAAGACATAAAGAACCACGAAAAAAGGAGTCCTTTATCATTAAAATCGGATATTAAAATTTCTCAAAGTTCACAGTTCAGCATTGAACACCTTAGCATTCAGCATTGGGATCATCTAGTCTTTTGTTTCTCCAAAGAATGTCATGGACGACAATAGAATTTAGCTACAAGGCTAACTTCACAGTTCAACATTAAGATTTTATAGCATTCAAATCATGCAGAATCTATCGTACTCCTCCAAAGAATCGTGAATGACAATAGAATTTAGCTGTAAGACTTATCCGATATACTTGGGCTCCATCCCATTCCGCTATTAAAAGTGAGTGTGTGTAAAATCACAGAGATGTCTATAAATTTTCACCAAGAGTCTTTACAAAACCAGTCCTCAAGATCTATATGCACATGTCTCATGATGTCATAACATTCATTTCAGTCGAAAGTAAAATGTACGCATTGGCATTCACTAGAAGCTTGCAGATTCAACGAAAAAACCGACAGTAATTCTCAGCAAGTACACCTTTCATTATTAAGCATGACGTCGTTTACATGATGCAGCAACAGAATGAGAAATCTATGAAAGAAAAAAAAAGAAAAATCTTCATCCGAATCACCAAAACTTCGAAGTAAAATGAACTTATATGACATTGATATATGGAATATAAAATCAAACCAAAAATTGATTCCTGCCACAACAATTATTTCAAGAACATATTCTTACAGCAAAATGTATCTATTTTTTCCTATCAAGTACAAATTTTTTTCACAAGAATCTGACCTCGATACCATTCCTTTTCATAACATCTCCATCATCGAAACCCCGTGATAATTCAACAGAAGCAAAGGCAATCCATTGCATTCATCTCCACTATCATGACACGAACTGCGAAATCCTTGAAGCCATGTTGGCAACCTGAGCCTGCATCTGCACGGCTCGGACCTTGGCAGCCGTGGCACGGTGGAAGAACTGCTCTCTGGACAACAGCCTCACATTCCTCAAGTACTGATCAAAGGGGATCGCTCCCTCCTGAACAGCTTTATCCAATGCATAAACAACATCCTCCAAGGCCAAATCGCTCGCCGTGCAATCCAACATCTGCTTCGACAGCGAATCCAAGCACTCGAACACCTGGTCAACCTCGATGCTCTCAGAATTCGCCTTCTTCCCTTCGTTCTCCCTCAACCAATTCTCCATAACGTCGCTATTCATCAACACCATTTGCAATTGCTGCTCCAATCCCTCCTTCTCGTCCTGCATCTCCTTCAACCCCTTTCCCAATTGCTCCTCCCTCTGCCTCAGAGCCGCCTGAGCGCTGAACATCCCCTCCATTTCCGCTTCCCTTGCCTTCCTCATCGCCGATAAATCTCCATGAACAACCTCCACAAGCTTGTTGATCGCGTTCTTCCGATAAACCTCCGTCGGATCATCGCTATGCGGCCGCGGAACCGACGATCCCGACGATCCTCCGCCGTACGGAGAAGGCGGATAAGCCCTAGGCGGAATCGCAGGACGCGCATAGCTCGGATTCGGACTCGGACTCGGATTGGGGTTGGGGTTAGGGTTCGAATTCGGCCTCCGCTGCGAGTAAAGCGGAGGATCGCGGCCGAAGAGGGCGCTCAAATTCTTGGCCAAATCGACGAGATTGGAGCTCGGATAGACCCAATTCTGGAGATAAGGGATCGAGACGAGGCCGGAGGGATTGACGTGAGGGTGGGGGCGCTTGATGATCATGTCGCGCGTGGGGTTGACGTAGACGCAGGGAGGGTGGCGGGGATAGGACTCCATGAGCCAGATGACGACGGGGATGTTGTAGGTGACGCCGTGGAAGGAGATGGGGACGGTGCCGTCGGCCTGGAGGAGGTTGACGGAGCGGCCGTCGTTGTGGGTGAAGGAGGCGGTCTTGGGCTCGAGGGAGGGGAAGGCGGCGGAGAGGGAGACGAGGTGCTGGCGGATAAGCCATTTAGTGTCCTCGGAGTAGGGGAGGGCGGAGGGGCCGCGCTGGGAGAGGACGGAGCTCAGGAATTGCTGAGTCAGTTGGGGGTTGGGCGGAGATGGGCTCGCCGGCTGTACCATCTGGGAGGGTGGTGTTTGGGGAGAGAGAAAAAGAATGGGAAAATAGTCTAGAGAGAGAGAGAGAAGGAGAGAGAGAGTCTGGGAGAGTGTTTTCGAGTGTCGTTGTCGTTTTTTGTGATGTTAGAGAGTTTGGTCTTTTTATTTTATTATTATTATTATTATTTAATTTTTATTTTTTGCTTAAGGGGGAAGGAAAAGGAAGACGACTGGTAGGAAGTTAATTAGCACTGAAACTAAAGCATGCGCGTGGGGACTATTACATTGGCGTGTGCGTTAGTCCCTAATTAAAAGCCTTGAAAGTTAGTTTCTAATTAAGTTGTAGCCTTCGTTTGGTAAGTTAGTTGAAAATAAAATTTTTAAGTTGAAATTGGTTGACTTTTTAAAAATTAGTTATAATTTTTATTAATTTTTCAGAAAAAGATAAAACTGAGATACAAATTTTGAGTTAGAACTTGAGTTTCAATCACACATTTGTTTTGAAGTATAGAAATTTATACTTTTTGTCAAACTAGGGTGGATGTGTGGTTTGATTTTTGCCACAACTTAAAAGGTTTTATAAAAAATGTCACAATGTTGATGTTATAAATTTATTTAAAATTATTTTAGAATTTCTTTCTCTTTCTTCCCCTTCCTATGTGAACAAGCTACCATCCTCTCTCTGTCCGATCTGCCACCCATTGGATCTATAATCTTGTGTCACAACTTCAAATGTACATAATTTTAGACATACAAAAACAAATTAAGTGATTTAAAGTTTAAAATGAAGATTACCCTCTGTAGAATTTTATCATATAATTTATTTTTCATACCAAAGTTTTTAATGAATGCCATCTTACTACAACATTTACAAGCTCTAACAAAATTCGTAAATCTTACCGAAATGCTTTGTGGATCTGTTAAGATCTCGGACCTCTAAACTTCTTCTCAAAACCTTTTCCTAGGTAAGAAGAAGTCTAACATTAAGATTCTAACTAAATATTATACTTTAGTTCTCCAAAATGACTAAAACACAAAAAATATCACTATGTTACCTCCAGTAACACGACCTCTAACTCTGAATCACACTTCTTTGAACTTAGTAACGAGGTTACTTTGTAACGACCCGACTTTTCGGACCGTTAACAAACTTACTTAAATCTTAACACTTGTTTAAATTCGGTTCTAAAAAGATACTAAATTTTTTTTTTTATATCGTATTCATACTATAAAAATTAGAATTATTAATATTTTTATATGTGGGAATTAAAAACCACTAGTAAATAATTATCCTATTTAAATTCATGTTTAAATAATATTTAAAAAGCTATAACTTCATGTTGATTAAAGCAAAAGAGTCAAAGGTCTTTTTCTCATGGAGTACTCATACTAATTTAGTAATTCCAAAACATTGGGACATAACTATAATTACGGTCGTTACAAAATAAATTACGAAGTCTAAATGCGGAAATTAAATTTCGTGGTGGTATCCCACTCCCTTCCTTCACCGCCTCCGCATAGCTTCGCCTGTCCATAAGAACATCTAAGTAATAGGCTGCTTACCCGCGTTACCTACAGCACGAACACACACGTATGAGCTTTCGCTCAGCAAGTACAAACAATATCTCACAAAACATTTTCATAAGTCATATCATCACATGTAATTATCAAGAATGTTCAAAATGCATGGAATCATGTGTGTTCAATTATGCTTCATTATATACATATCTTGTCTACTTAAGGGCCCCTATGTCGTACCCATATGCGCGCAACCAATGGGGAGTTAGGGGAGCGACCCTCTAACAACCTCCAAGGTCATATCTTATAATTTCGTTCTTATCATATCCTCTCACTAATTGGAGGTTGGTACGACACTTAATCCTATCTTTCATTAGCCTCATTCTTATTATTTGTGACAATGTGTAGATTTACATGTCACTATGCATTTATCATTACGGCATACATATCTGTGAGGCATGTCAATTATATCAGTGCAAGAGAATTTATGCACATCAAATACTTAATCAAAGCAATACGTATAATTTATAGACTCATCACATCATCAAGTCAAGTCATAACAAACGTTGAGCATCATCAAAGAAAACATTTTGTTTCATGCTGTAGGTGAGGTTTGTACTTACTTGTCTTATGTGCTTAACTTCGGGAGTTGTATCTCCTACTATGCGGATTTGAGAAATTGTCCTGATTTAACAATAACTCATTATTAGATAAAATCATGGTTATATTACTTTATTCAATTATTCATTTATTTTATAAACTAGAGTGAACTTAATTTACTTATATCATAATTAACCTTAATAATTAATTATTATTAATTATTAAACGCTAAAATAAATTTCTACTAATTATTATTATTATTAAACGCTAAAATAAATTTCTACTAATTATTATTATTATTAACGCTAAAATAATACTAATTATTATTAATTAATTAATTAATTTGATTAATTAATTTATTAATTAATTGAATTGATTAAATAATTAATTAAATAATATTTAATTATTACATTAATTAATTGAGTTATTAAAATTAAATCATATAATTTTAATTGACTTGATAATAATTAAATTATTAATAATTGTTACTTAATTATTCTTTCTCATATAATAATTAATAATTATTAATTCTAATATTAATAATTAATAATTTGATTAATCTGATAATTAATGTTTGATTAATCTCTAGTTAATCATCCCTAATTATTTTGATGATTATATCAATGATTAATGATTAATGATTAATTAATTTATAATTAATCATGTATTATAATTATGTAATTATTTAACATAATAATCCTGATTATCATATATTAACTCTTATAATTAATTAATTAATTAATAATTAGTTAATTAATTAATTCCTTTATTAAATTACATTTGGTTATGAATTAATTAATTAATTAACTAAGAAATTAATTAATAATTCAATTAAGGTGATAAGGAGTCACCTAAGGGTATACCTCTATTTTTACTATTGGGCTAGTTCAATCCCTTGAGTTATGTCCATTTAGTTGGGCCAAGGTAATCTCATGGAATAGGCCCAGTAACCCTCTAGTGTACTCTAGTTTAACCCATTAAAACTTATGATTTAGTTTATGAAATTAGGATTTTTCACATTATTTGTTCACACACTTAAAATCAATTCATTTCATAACTAAATTATATTCATATGTTATGATTTACTTTTATGTCACCTTTTAATGTTTAAATCATTTTATCGGTGTAGGATTTTAACTTGTAGGATTTATTTAGAATTGAGTATAATTCCGTTTTGGACACTTGATAACTTGTTGGAAAGCTTGAAACATCTAGTTTCTGTCTTTATAATTTGTTTCCTCAGATTCCAAGCATTTCAAATATTAATGTGGACGTTTTCTTAAGTGTCTTATGGTAAAATCTCAGATTTCCAGATTTCAATACAATCTTTAAGGATTTATTAAAATTCATATACATAACCGTTTTAAACACATGATATCTCATTTTGAAGCTTAAGATGTCTACTTTACAGTGGTAAAGTTATTTCTTTAGTACTTAAGCATTTCATACCATAAACTTAGGTTTTGTCACTGTTGGTCCCACGTTTGCACCACCAGTCCAGATTTATGAGTAAGATTTGAAAATCCATAACAATTTACTTACAAGTCCAAATAAGACAAAAGATATGTCATTGGAAAGCTTATAATGTCTATTTTGTATGACAAAAACAGTTTTCTAAAAAGTTATGGTTTGCTAAGTCAAAAACAACAAAACCCGTAGCTAGTACCGGGTTCCAGCAAGGTTTTTCGGTTCGAAGACCAAACTTGTAAAATTCACCAAAAATCGTACATTTATCCAATCAAGGCGTATGATACCTTGTTAGAAAGCTTAAAGAATCTAGTTTTTAGTTCTCCAACTTATAAACCAAAATTTTGAGTTTAAAAGGTTCGGAGTATAAAAAACCCGTGGCTGGTCAGTGGCTCGGAGGTTCATTTCTTCCCTAGTTTTTTTGTCACAACTTCAAATGCACATAACTTTATACATATAAAAGCAAATCAAGTGATTCCAAAGCCTAAAATGAAGCTTATCCTCTGTAGAATCTTAATATATAATTTATTTTTCATACCAAAGCTTCTAATGCATACTATATCACCACAACAACTACGACCTTCAACAAAGTTCACAAATCTTACCGAAATGCTCCGGGGATCCTTCAAGATCTCGAACCTCCCGAGTTCTTCTCAAAACTTTTTCCTAGGTAAGAAAAATCTAATATTAAGATCATAACTAAACATCATATTTTTTTTTCTCCAAAAATAACTAAAACCCGAATAGCACCACTATGTTACCTCTAGTAAAACGTCCTCTAACTCCGTCTCGCACTTCTTCGATCTTGGCGTTGGGGTTCCTTAGACCTTGAAAATGGATGGAGGAGGTGCTTGAGGAGTGTTGGAGATGGAGAGTAGTGTTGGTGGTTCTTGGTTTTGTTTAGAGCTTGGTTTGTGTGAGAAAGAAAATGGGGTGTTAGGGTTTGTGCTTAGCTAACTTTGGCCTTGAGAGAGTTGTCTTTTGGGAGATGAAATTTGAAAAATATTGGCTGAATTAGTCCTTCAATGGCCGGCTGTTTTGGGAGCAAAAGTGAGTGAAATTTGGTTCAAAAAGTTGAGATGAAAGGTCACTATCACTTGCTTCTTCTCTAGGTCAAATTACCCAAAGAAACCATACCATTTCTTACTTGTGGTTGCATGCATGCACCACTTTCCTCATTTCCCTTTTGTTCACAATTTTTTCTTGTTTCTTGAACCAACAAAACCGACCCCCCTATGCTTCCTTCTTTTTTTTTTTTTTTTTTTTTTTCTTTCTTTTAATATCCACCTTGATCCAAAGTTATCATACTTATTCTCACCCATTGGATCTTCCATCACACCAATCCTTAATCTAAGTTCTCATTGGTCACTTATTATCCAAGGTTTGGCCATTGATTTGCCTAGGATTCTCTAGCATCAAATCTACACCATTGATTACCAATCAAGCACAATTCTTGATTAATCTCCCACCTTTGGATTTCCTAAGAGTAAATACTAATAATTCATTTCTATCCATGTGACACATTAAATTCCCAAACATGCTCTCAAATCTTGACTATTAGTATGCTCAAAATAAATACTAAGATCATTAAATCGATCTACCAATAAAAAAATCGGGGTCCTTCCGAAAAATTATCGTTATACCTCTAATACGACATAACTAATTTCTTACGTATAAATTGTTATGTCGTTCATCTCACATCTTATGTATTTAAAATTTCTCATTTAAAAAAAAGAAACTCAACATTATTGAATCATCGACATCCTCACACCGATGATACATATATTATCAGTCATGATCTTGAAATTTGATATTTATCAAAATAATTCACTAAAAGCATATTAATGAATAAAATCCATAATAATAATTCATTAATTAAGCTTATGAATTTCTAGGGCATCACATACTTGGAGCTTGAAAATGGAGGGATGAGAGTGCTAGAGGGGTATTAGGAGATAGAGAATAGTATTGGTGGTGGCTAGAGAAGCTAGGTTTTTTTTTTTTTTTTTTTTTTTTTGGAGCTTAACTTATATGAGAATAAAATGAAATGTTGGGATCTTGTTTTTAGACAAAATTTGCTTTAAAAGAGCTGTATTTTGAGGAGTAAAAATGTAAAATTTGTGACTAATTCTCCCTTTGCATTGCCGCAACTTTAGGGAGGGAGTTGGGTTGAAAATTTTGTTCAACAAAGTTGAGACAAGGGGTTGCTTTCACTTGTCTCTTCTTTGTGACATATTGCCAAAACAAGCAATGACATCTCTTACATGAAGTTGCATGCATGCATCATTTTTTTGTTTTTCTCATTTGTTCAAATTTCTTTTTGCTTTTGACCACAAAATCCGGATCTCCCCCTTTGGTTTTCTCATTTTTATTTTGTTTTCTTTCTTCCAATTTTTCCACAATTGATCAAAGGCTGTCATCTTTATTCTTATCCATTGGATCTTCCATCACACCAATCCTTACCTTGAGCTCTCATTGATCACTTATCATCTAAAGCTTGGCCATTGATTTGCCTAGGAATCTTTAACATAAAATCTATGCCATTGATTTCAAACCTAAACATAATTTTTGATCAATCTTTCCCCTTTGGATTTTCTAAGAATAAATCCTAATTATTCATCTTCTACCTATGTGACACATTAATTTTCCTAATCATACTCTCAAAACTTAAATATTGATATGACCAAAATAAATATTAAGGTCGTTAAATTGACCTACTAATAAAAATCAGAGTTCTTTCCCAAAAATTAACATTTATTCCTCTAATATAACATAATAAATTTTTCGAATAAATTTATATGTCGTTCAACACATCTTCTATATATATATAATTTTTTATCTAAATAAAGAAACTCAATATTGTTAAATCATCGACATCATCACACTGATGATATATATACAATTATTCATGATCTTAAAATTTAATTAAGGAAATCTATAATAATAATTCATGAATCAAATTTACGAATTTCTAGGACATCATAAACACCGCCCCTCAAGTTAGAGTTGGGATTGAAATGTCAAGGACACCCAACTTGGGAAGTAGTCGGCAATAAGCCTTACCTCCAAGTGGTTTGGTAAAAAGGTCAGCCAATTGGTCGCTAGAACGCAGGTAAGAAGGAGCAATGATACCTGCTTGAATTTTTTCTCGAACAAAATGACAATCAATCTCAATGTAGTTGGTTCACTCGTGAAAGATAGGTTTTTCGGCAATGTGAATAGCAGCTTGGCCATCACAATGAACCGGAATTGGTTGTGGATGGTTGAAACTAAGATCCGAAAGAAGATATTTTAACCATTGCAACTCAGAAGTAAGTGCAGCTAGAGAACAATATTCGGCTTCTGCAGAAGAACGAGAAACTGTTGGTTGTTTCTTGGTTTTCCAAGAAATAGGACTAGAACCTAACATGGTGAAATAACCAGTGGTGGATTGACGAGTAGTAGGACAACTGGCCCAGTCAGAGTCAGCATATTCGACTAATGTAAGAGAACTAGATGCAAAAAGGAATAAACCTTTACCAACAGTACCTTTAAGATAACAAAGAACCTAGTTGGCAACATCAAGATGAGTAGAATGAGGAAATTGCATGAATTGACTAAGTGTGTTTACAACATATTGAATAGCAAGTCTTGTTACAGTGAGGCATAAAAGACGTCCCACTAGTTGACGATAGATTGTCGAATCAGGAAGGGGAGTACCATCTTTTGGTCACGAAGATGTTGTTCCATAGGAAAATCAGATGGCCGAGAACCAATCATATCAGAATCAGATAAAATGTCAAGAGTTTTTTTTTTATTGACATAATAATTCCTTGTCTAGAGTGATATACTTCAATACCTAAAAAATACTGAAGATTGCCAAGATCATTTATGGAGAAAGATTAAGCAAGAAATTGTTTGATGTCAGAGATGGTATCCTCTTTGTTTCCAGTGATTATAATATCATCGACATAAACGAGAACAAAAATAGAAGTCCGATCATGAATATATGTAAAAAGACTATAGTCTGAAATAGATTGACAAAAACCTCGGCGAATAAGATTGCTTGAGAATTTAGAAAAGCATTGACGAGACGCCTGTTTAAGACCATAGATAGATTCATTTAATTTGCATAGATAGAAACTTCTTCATTGACATCCCCTTGGAGAAATGCATCGTTGACATCAAGTTGGTGTAGTGACCAATTTTTAATGGCAGCAATGGAAAGAAGGAGATGAACAGTAACTAGTTTGGCCACATGTGCGAAGGTATTATGATAATTGATTCCTTCAACTTAGATATAACCTTGGCAACTAAGCGAGCCTTATATCTCTTAATAGAACCATCAGACTGATATTTAATTTTGTAGACCCATTTACAACCAATGGGTGATTTTTCTTTGGGAAGTGAACATATAGACCAAGTGTTGTTTGATTCAAGGGCCTGAATTTCTTTGGCCATGGCATCACGTGATTCGCCAGATTTCATGGCTTGAGAATAAGATATTGATTCTTGATGAGTGCATGTTTGGTATGTTAGTTCAAATTACTAGTTTGAACTAGTTTTTTGTCATTTTCCTAAAAAGTTTTTTGTCTTTTTTGAAAAAGTTTTTTGTCTTATCTAAAAAATAAACAAAAATTACTATTACAACTAAATATTTCAACTCAAACTAACATACCAAACAAACTATACAATGATATTTGTTAGAAAGGCACGATGAGAATGGCTTAGGTGGGACAAAGAAAAATAATTTGCTAGTAGAAAATCAGTTGAGAGTGAAATATGATTACAAATATAATCCTTGAAATGACTTGATGGGTGACGAATTCGTTGAGGATGATTGTTAATGATAGGAGCAGGTGCTGTTGAAGGAGAATTATTGGAAAGAGTGTCCTCAGAAATAGATGGAGAATTGGTTGAGCTATCAAGCTAAGAAGACGTGAATCATTGGAATAATCAACTAGATTATGAGGAATAAAATCATTAGAAGAAAAATCAGTTGGAACAATAGGTTGTGTAATGTAGTCAAATGTTCCATCATCATTAATTGGAGTAATAGTAATTGAATTTTTTAACGATGGGGATGGAAGATCATGATATGGAAATATTGACTCATGAAAAATGACATCACGAGAAACATAGATTTGATGAGTTTTGAAATCATATATGCGATATCCCTTTTGACCATATACATAACCAACAAAAATACCGGGTTTGGCTTGCTCATCAAATTTATGTTGGATATTCGTATTTTTAGCAAAACATAAACATCTGAAAACTCGAAGAGCTGAATATGATGGAATAGTTCCAAGTAGAACTTGATACGGTGATTTATATTTAAGGATCAGAGTTAGAAATTTGTTAATAAGAAAGGCAGCAGTAAGAATACATTCACCCCAAAAGGAAAGACGCAAGTTCGCTTGAAATCATAGAACTCTAGCAACATCAAGTAGATGCCAATGCTTACGTTCTACAATGCCATTTTGTTGGGAGATCGCAATGCAACTACGTCGGTGAATAATTTCATTGTCATGAAACCATGTTTAAAAATGTTTAAAAAGAAATTCAGAACCATTGTCTAAACAAATGGTTTGAAGTTGAGGAAGAAAAATATCCTCATTACCAGAGTTGATACGAAAAATTTCTGTGTTGAATTGACAGTTGATTTGATTAAAAAAAATGAATTAACATGTTGAAAGTTTCAGATTTATGTTTCATTAAATAAATCCAAGTACACCTTGAATAATCGTCAACAATAGTTAAAAAAAAAAACGTGATCCATTTTTGAAAGGTATAGACAAAGAACCCCAAATATCAACATGAATTAATTCAAAGCAATGAGAAGAACAAGATGTACTTTAAGAAAAAGAAAGATGTGACTGTTTAGCATGTGGACATACATCACAAACGAAATCTTTGTTTACAATAATACTTGGAGAATTCTTAGCAATGAAATCAAAACGAGACCTAGATGGATGACCAAGGCGAGAATGCCATAGGTCAAATTTATTACAATGCGTGAAAGAAAAAGCAGAATTAAAATCTAAATATGCATTTAGATTAAAAAGACATTTTGAGCACTACCTCAACCAATCTTCTTTTTTGTTGCTCGGTCCTGAAATATACATT
The DNA here is from genome assembly GCA_025413485.1 of Ficus microcarpa. Classification (NCBI taxonomy): domain Eukaryota; kingdom Viridiplantae; phylum Streptophyta; class Magnoliopsida; order Rosales; family Moraceae; genus Ficus; species Ficus microcarpa. The sequence continues at coordinate 3,486,167 of CM046378.1, forward strand.
CAAAAGATGAAAAAAAATTACATCACAATTTGTTGACTTTGTTAATTGTGAAATAGATAACAAATTGAATTGAAAAGATGGAATTTGAAAAACATTCGTGAAAGTAACTGATGATGAACAATGAATTGTGCCTAAGTATGTCACAGGCACCTAAGAACCAATAGGCAATTGAATTGATATACTTTTATGAACGGTAGAATATGACAAAAAAAAAAAAAAATGAAAGAGTTGTACATATATGATTAGAAGCACCTAAATGAATAATCCAACAAAAGGATAAACAAGTACGGGATATACCTGCCAAATGGACTGATGATCCACCAGATTCTTCTTTGGCTAGAAGTGCAAGAAGCATTACTACAAAAGTTGGCTTAGACGACGGAGATTACACGACAGTTTATGGAAATGAACCCGTCAGGTTTACATGACGGTTTCTCGAGATTACACGACGGTTTATGGAAATCGTCATGTAATCTTCCAAAAAAATTTGAAATCACTCTAAAAATTTGAAATTTAGAGTGATTTTTGGAAGATTTCATTATTACACGACGGTTTAGGGAAATCGTCGTGTAATCTTCTGAAAAAATTTGAATTCACTCTAAACATTTGAAATTTCGATTTCGGAAGACTACACGATGGCTCCATAAACCGTCGTGTAATCTCCAATGTAATCTTAGATTAAATCCACCTTTCTGAGATTTAAATCCATATACACGATGGCTCCATATACACGCATAAACCTTTAATTTAAATCTACCTTTCTCATCATTTTCATCTTTCCCCCTCTCGACTGCTCAAAGATTTCTCCTACCCACTATCTCTTTCGCCCACCCACCGATAGCGCCGCTACCTTACCATCTCTCTTATTCTCCCGGTGATGACGCCGCCACCTTCCCCTCTTCCTCATTCGACCGTCGCCCGCAACACCGCCATCCCTTCTCCCTCATTCTCCCGACGCCCTAAACGCCGCCCTCCCCTCTTTCTCTTTTTTTCGCCGCCGCCTTCGCCACCTCCACTGCCACCTGTCTTCACATCAAGATCATGAACTATTTTGCATCAAAAAAAGGCAAGGTGACTTCCATATTGCTCAATTTCTTATTTTCCAACAAAAATACGAACACACAATTCTTTTATAACTTGCTTGGAGTGTAATTTGTGTATTTATTATTGTTCAATTTTTTTATTGTTGCTCTTTTTAGATGAATCTTTTATGCAATTTTTTAGCATTTTAAGATATACGAACACATAATATTCTACGCATTTTTTTTCTGCCCACCACATGCTCTATGAAATGTCAAAATGGAATTTTGTTTGATTTAATTTTAATGGTACGCATCTTAATTATTTTGAATTTTGCAAACTTGTTAGGGCCTTAATGGATTGGAAGCTTATAGCCAGAGAAGGGATTAAAAGGAGACGAGACTATTAAACAAAAATCTCGGATCGTCTTTGATTAGGGGAAAATGGATTAAATTTGTAATGCAATTCATTAATTATGATATGTAAACTAGTAATATAATGGATGGTTTTTTTACTTTGATAAAATGTAGTTAATATTTTATCAATCATATCCTGAGTCATGTATTGGATAACACATGGGTTAGGCCACCTGTGGGAAATCACCAAAAAATGTCAAATTATTTTTTAATTCATGTTGGACCTTACACGATGGTTTTGAACAAAAACTGTCGTGTAAAGTGGACTTTACACGACGGTTTTGCTCTGAAACTGTCATGTAATGTGTATCATTATACGACGATTTTGGCTCAAAATCGTCGTGTAATTGAGATTGAATAAAAAAATTTAGCTTTTTTTTTTTTTTTTTTTTTTTTTTGTGATTGCACACATTACACGACGGTTTCGGCTTAAACCATCGTGTAATGTTGAGATTACACGACGGTTTTGAGCCAAAACCGTCGTGTAACGGTTTTGAGCCAAAACCGTCGTGTAACGATTTTGGCTTAAAACCGTCGTGTAATGTGTGACATTACACAATGGTTTTGAGCCAAACTGTTGTGTAATGGCACACATAACGCGACGGTTTTGAAGCAAAGCCGTCGTGTAATGTGTGTCATTACACGACCGTTTGGCTCAAAACCGTCATGTAAAGTTCTCAATTTTACAACGTTTACTACTATATTTCGTGATTCGACGACGGTGTGAACCGTCGTGTAATATATAGATACCATGATGGTTATAGAAGCGTCGTGGTATCTTCCACGACGTTGGATTACACGATGGTTGTCTAACCGTCGTGTAAACTTTACACGATGGTTGTCTAACCGTCGTGTAAACTTTACACGACGGTTAATAACCATCGTGTAATCCACAATTTTTACTAGTGAAGCTCCTGTATTGTTCAAATGTTAATTGACTAGCAAAAGTAGCGGAAGTGGATGATGGTGGTCCTGATTTCTTCACCTGCTTATCTAGGAAGCCTAGGAAGCCATGAATCTGATAGCATGTAGCAAGAGTATGACCATGCTTGTTACAATGTTCACAAAAAGGACGTTGGCGCTTTCTCGAAGGATGAGATGATGGTTTAGATGTCTGTAGTGCTGTCGAATCAATGGTAGGAGTTGTTTGAATATTAATCTCTTGTTGTTATTCTTCTTGACGTACCAAATTGTAGATACGCTGAATTGAAGGAAACGGCTCCATCAAGAGGATTTGACTGCGAATGGATGAAAAATGATTATGGAGTCCTTGAAGAAACTCCATGGTACGATCTTGATTTTGTTGATCAATAATGCTTTGAGCATTACCATAGATACATGGAGTGACAGAAATAATGGAATTGAGTTCGTCCCATAAAGATTTGAGTTGTGTGAAATATAATGAAACCGACATACCTTCCTTCTTGAGGATTGATATTGATTGTTTCAATTGACAGATCTTAGGAGCATTTGATTGAGAAAAACGATCCCAGATATGTCCAGATTTATGCTGCAGTTTCAACATACAGGATACTTGGACGGATCTCATGTAAGACCCGAAATTTTGTAGACTTGTAATCTCCTTGTTCATAAGGAATTAGAGTCTAATTTATGTGTTTATGATGTGTTATATGAAAAATTATGAATAATAATGAGAAATTCATAATTTTATTTAAACAATGTTCAAGTCCTCATTTAATGATTATGAGACTCAATTAATGTTTTACGAGCCAAGAATGAAGTTTTTAAAGGAAAAAGAACGAAAAAGGATGAAATTTTACAAAAAGTCAAAGGTTTGACCAAAAAGTCAAAGGGTTGACCAAAAAGTCAAAGTATGACAAGACGGGTCACAACGTTGACTTCGCAAGTATGATGAAGGAATATGGAAAAAATCTCCGAAAATGAAGTTTTATAAGCCATAAATCCACCATAGAAAAATCAAGCACACCGAAATCGAATTAAGGGCAAAAAGGTCTCCGAAAAATTGGAGAAAGAGAGTTTTCGGTCCAAAATTTACATGGAAGAATTTTTGGACCAAAATATAAAATAAGAATGCTCATCACAGTATTGAAAATAACTGTAGAGCGCGAAAGGAGCTGTGAAAGAACGAAATGGCCAAACAAGGCCTTGGAAGAGCTAGTGGAAGATGACATCAACCCTTGACATCACCCTCCACTAACTCAAGACTACAAATGACAGCCCTCCCCACTCACAATGGTCGGCAACTAGACAAGAAAAAGGAAAGAAATTGGTTTGGTTTTGGTAACTAAATGGCAATTCAATCCCAACCAAGTCAAGGACAAGCCCATGCCTATGACACCACTTCCCATTAGCCTAAAATAACTTGTGAAGCTCCCTTTCTCCTCCCCTTTGGTCGGCAGCAGCTAAGGACAGCAAGGAAAGAAAAAAAAATGGGAACAAGACTAGACATAAAGCCAAAATCAAGGAAAAAGTTGAACCACTTTTGTCCATCAAAGGTCCCCCATCCTCTAGTCACTTCTTGCTTAAAAAATGAACTAAAACCCTTATCCATTCCCCACAAAATCCGGCTGCAACCCACCCCATTCTCTCCCTTGGATTCGACTGCAATGAAGGACGAGAAAGACAAGACTAAAGCCTTGATTTAAGGCAAGCAACCAACTACTAGTCATTCAAGCAACCCCTCCCTTTTTCCCTTCTCATTTCATGGTCAAAGGCAGCCAAACCACTGCATTCCCCTTCAATATACTCGGCAGCAAGAGGGAGAAGGAGAGAGAGAGAGATCCAAAGAAGATTTCTTGGGTTTTCTTCACTAGGGTGCACGGTTTTGCAAAGGGGGAGAGCTAGAGAAAGCTTGAGATTTTTCTTGTGAGTTTTGAGTGTGTGGCCGACCAAGAGAAGAAGAGAAAGAGGTAAGTGGATCTTGAAAAATTCTTGGGTTTTCTTCCTTGATAGTGCTCGGTTTAGAGGTGAGAAAAAGCTAACAAAAAAATCTCTTGGATCTCACTTTTCTTAAGCCAAATCCGTGAGTCACCAAGCAAGGAAAGCTTGAAGAAAAATCTTGAGGGTTTTATCAAGAGAAGGCCGAGCAAGAGGAAGAGGAGAAAAGGTAAGAGAAACTTGGATTTTTCTCTTGATTAAGGTTCGGTTGGTGATGCAAGAAAGAGCTAACAAAAAAAAAAAAAATTTTTGGATGCCTTTTTCATGGAGAAGCCGTGTGGGTGAGCAAGCCAAGGAACCAAAGGAAGATTTTGGGATTTCAAAACCCTAACTTGGGTTTGAGGTAAATCTCTTAAAACCATCTTGAATTTGAGTTTCTTTTGAGTATTTTGATGTTGATTCAAGTTGGTTGTAAGGACATAAGTCCATTTAATTTTCAGCCCTCATTTTGTTGGTGTGTGTGCTTGATTTGGAGTTAGGGTTTTGGTTGGCTTGTTTTGTTAATTGCTTGCTTGATTTATGCTTGCTTGATGATGGATTTTTCATGCTAGAAATTAGGTTGTATGTCCCATAAGATGAGGCCAAAAATCTGCCTTGGCAGCCATGAGAGCATGCTAGATTTAGGGTTGGTTATGATGATGCTTGTATGAGTTAATGCACGTGCTAGAGCCAAGCAACCCTAGGTTGTTAATTTTCGGATTTGGGTTGCATGGGTTGAATGAGATGGTTTTATGGGTTTCAATGGGACGTTAGAAGCGCTGCTTGTTGTTGTCTAAGCTCCCGATGTGATCGGTCGAGATAGATTCCGCGAAATAGGACATAAACCGAAATAAGGAACCGAAACTGCCAATTCGGATTCGAATCTGGCCAGTTTCGGGAAAGGGTAATTTCAAGGCCCTTAGAGGCCGAACGGGGAAAAACTCAAAACACGAAAGTTGCTCGGAACAACTTTTTCTAGAGGATTACGTGACAGAATCTCGAAATAAGGCTCCAACGGCCCCCGTTTTACCCAAAACCCGTGGCTGATCCTGGGACGTTCTTCACCCAGTTTTTTAGAGTCAGCCCGTTTTCAAATAAAAACTGGTACTGATCTAGGCCGAACTGGATTTTTCGCAAAACACGAAAGTTTTAGCATTTTTCGAGGCTACAACTTTCGTGAAGACAAGTTTTTCAAATTCCAAGCCGATTTTTAAACTGGGCGTGTTTTGTGGGAGATACGCAGGGAGTCCGAAATCTTGCACATGAGATTCACGAAAATATTTTCTAGAAAAATTGTGAAGTGCTCTTAAATGGTTATTTTAACTTCGGAAACCGTTCCAAAGGCGGTTTCCGGCCCCAAATGATTTTATAAAAGATTTATTTTGAAAACCATGAATTTTAAGGGCTCGGGTTTAAAATTTCACATTTTCTCCGAAGTAAAGAAAAAGAGGGTTTCAACCAAGAGTTTACAAGTTAAAAAAAATAATGAAATTAAGCCAAAGTATTTTCTAATTAAAGGAGTTAGAATTTTTACAAGCAAAATGAAGGATTTTTGGAAGTTAATTACACAAGATTTTCCAAAAAATAAGGAAGAGGAATTTTAAAGTAAAATTGGTAAGCAAGCCGATTACGAACGGTAACCGGATATTATATCCGAGTTACAAACCCTAGGATAACTAAGGGTTGACTAAAGATTGACCCAAGGTTAATTAAGGTTAACCTTAAGGGTTACCCAACATAACCCTAAGGGATACCCACATGAATATCTGGGCTAAGATTTAAAGGGTTAATGGAAATAACCCAATAACAAGGATGTATGAGCAAAGCCCAATAATAGAACAAGGCTCTAACCAAAAAGGTTACCCAACGTAACCTCTTAAGGATTTATCAAAGTTCGATAAAGAATGGGGATTAAAGTGGCCAAGATGGATATCAAGTATGAGGGACATACAACCAAAAGTAGATGTGAGTGTTGGTAGGTCACCAACACCTTACAAAAGGATCCTGATCCTATATTTTTGGTATATCAGGAAAGTGAATTGCCGTTGCCGACAAATTTAAGGAACGCAACTTTAAGGATACGGCACTAGAGGTAAGTACAAACCTCACCTGCAGTATGAAAGCTAGTAAATTATGTTCAAGTTTTCAAATATGCTGTAATATGTTGTGTGCTATATCTATGAAATGCCATGCTTTATAGAAGGTGCTATTTTCGCAAAATGCTATGTTTATAGAAAGTGCTATTTTTGCAAAATGCTATGTTTATAAAAAGTGCTATTTTTACAAAATGCTATATTTATAAAAAGGTGTTATATTTGCAAAATGTCATGTTTATAAAAAAGTCATGATTGCAAATGCCATGAATGAAAGAATGCCATGCCATGTTATGAATGAGATAAAAAGTATGTTATCATATAGTGACATCATAAGGTATGTTCACTAAGGATAAATAACATGGTAAGAAATCACAAGTAAAGTGTCGTACCGACCTCCCATAAGGTGGAGGATTTTTCATGTTAAAGTAAAGGATTCACCCTCTCGTTGATGCGGGAGGGTGTAATCACACAATGTTCCCAGAGCAGCTAAGGACCTTGCAACCCCTAACTGTATCTGGAGGCGCGCTAAATAAATGATGGTACGTACACTATGGAGCCCATAAGAAAGATAAGTAAGTTAAAAGAAATGCATAAATGGAACATAAATGGTTCACGCATATGCATATGATGATGTATGTTTTTAAGATGTTTTAATGGTTTTGTGAGATTATGTTTGTGCTTACTGGGCGAAAGCTCATCAAAATATATTTCATACTGTAGGTAAGAAACCTGCAGCGTAAATGGCGGGCATTGTGAGGATGATGTGGTGGCGGACGAAGGCGGTGTGGATACCACTACGTATTAATTCCGCAATCTTTTGATAAGTAAAGAAGTTTGTATATATGATATATATACATGGTAAAGACAAATTATGCTTTATGGTATTTTGGAACTAAAGACCTTAAGTAAACTTTTACTTAAGTGATAGTAATATATTGCTAATGACAAATGCTTTTATAAGTATGTTTCAAAAATATATATATATATATTCCTAATTTTCAAGTAAAGTTAAGTAAGTAAGTAAGGCGTGACGGCCCTACATAGTAAGGGGACGTCACATCTCAGGTGAGACTGAATTAAGAATACAACTTCCAACCAAATCATTACATCGTTCTCAGTTGGAAATATCATTTCTATCCTTTGGAATTGGGAGTGGCCCATCAACAAAACCAAGCTTGCTTTTTGCATGAAGTGCCATTGTTACTACACGACTCAATGATCCATAATTGTCTCCTGTCAATAAAGGTGTAACAAGAATGATAGAAGGGCTATCAGAGTGATGAATGGCATAAGAATCTGTTTTGATAGGTATTGATGATTGTGGATATGATGATGGTGGTGGCAAGATTTTCGTCAGAAATGATGAAGAAACATTGGAAAAAAAAAAAAAAACTGAATATAAGGCTGGAATATGATATTGTTCATCGCTCTGATACCATGTGAATAATGTTGAGCACAAAAGAAAGAAGAAGAAAATGCTTTGTGAACTTGTTGTATTCATTCACTTGCTGTGTAATTTATAGGTAGATTATAAGTTTCAAATATACATAAAAGTAGGAAACTAACACTCTGTTACTGTAAATAAAGGCTAAAATATTGGTTGGTTATGGACTCCTTGATTTCATCCAACATAATTGCCTTTCGGAACTTTGATTCGAGTTGCTTCGGTCACGTAACTCCAGATCGCTCAACTCCATTCTCTTTTGCCGGCGGCTACGAAGTTCTGACTACCTCTTGCAGCTCCGATTAGCCCACGCGGAGAAGATTTGGCAGCCGTAGCACTAGAGGATTCTCACCTGATCCCAAGCATCTTTCCTCCATTTCCGCCGGCCTTCGAACCTCCGATTGCCTCTGCAGTAGTCGATTTCCCTTCAACCTCCTTTATTGCTTCTTTCGGTTAGTGATCAAGGCCTTGAACAACTGCAACCACGAGCTGGAAAAGTGAATTGTCGTGGTACTGAAGCACGTGACCGTTGACGACCTGTTGGTGTTGTCGTTCACCTACGATGGCGAAAGGCTGTTCGATCTGGACAGCTTGAGGAATATCATCTCGGCATTTGTTGGGAAGGAGAAGAGCGTGGCGGTGTTTAATGCCAACAATCTTAGGGAGACTTGTTTGACGACGATGGCTTTCTATTCGAGTTATAGCCATGGAGGATTCTGGAACTATGACTGTGAGTGCCGTCGGCTATGCCAACTTGAACACGAATGGCCACGCCAGGAATCAAGGTTTATTTTTTTCATTTGGATTTTGTTGGCCCTGTTTGGTTTTTGAGAAAATGGTGGGAAAAAAGTTTTGGTTTTCAAGCTGTTTGGTCGATTGGTATGTAAGGAAATCGAGAATTGCCCTTATATTAAAAGGAAAAAAAATGATGTATTTTGGTGGAATATTTATTGTGATTTGTGGATTCTAGGAGAGATAGCGGTGTACGGCGAGCTCACTATTTCCAAGTTCAACAACATCGCTAATCTCATGCCCAAAGAAACGCATGGAGATTGTGGATTTTTTTTTTTTGGAGTTTTATTGAATTTTGGAGTATATGGTTTATGTTTTTTTTGTAGAATTGTTGTGAAATTTGGTAAAATCTAGTAGTTGTTTAAGTAGTCCGGTGATTGAACCCGAAAAATCCATTGAAATAGAAAGTTTTCGATCAGTAATCACTTGGTTACCAATGAGTAACCTGTTGGTTATTAGGCTTTCGGTTGTACCAATTGGAAATCAACTGGTTACCTGCCGACGACGGTAGTTATTAGTCAATACCAACTGGTTACCATTTGGTAATCAACTGGATACCCACTGGTGGCGATGGTTATTGGTCAGTAACCAATAGGTTAACTACCAGCAGTCGGTAACTAACTGGTTACCATTTGGTAGCCACTTGGTAACTTGCCAGCAACGGTAGTTACGAATCAGAAACTGTAGTCGGTAACCAACTGGTTATCTTTTGGTAGCCAACCGGTAACTCGCCAGCAACAGTGATTGCCGATCAAAAACATGTCGGTGGTCAGTAACCAACTGGATACCATTTGATAGCCAATCGGTAACTTGGCGTTGGTTACCGTTTGGAAACTTTCCAGTGGTTGGTAAGCAACTGGTTACCATTTGATAGCCAACCGGTATCCCACCGCTAGCTATCAATAACCAATTGGATACCATTTGATAACTCAGGTGGTTACATCATCGATACAAATTAGTAATTATAGTTGATATATTAAATAAATAAATAAAAATTATTAATGATGTCATATATAGCATTTCTTGCAAGAGTTTTTCCTTGTGCGGCAAAAATCAATTCAAGACATGATTTTATGACATTTATTAAAAGTGCCCTCTCATATTTATATACTTATTGGAGGCCCAAGCCTAGCAAATGTGCACTTCTTTGAGGCCTAAGCCACATAGTCCTCCTGCCAAGTTCAAGTATACTCTTGCATTATTCTCTATTCCTTAGAATATACCCCCTCTAGGGTGCACCCATAGGGGTGAATTTGGGGCTTCCTGCCCTGCTATCAACTGATGTAGGAGTGATGCAATTATTACTACCAAAGGTTGTAATTGATTGGAGATGCATAATCAACTCCTTTAAATATCACCCACTACCAAACTCAGGAATCCTCCCCAAGTACTATCTATTTGAGTTCTACTTCGAGGAGTCTTGGTGCAACTAATGGATGGGCTCAAGCACTTCTTTGTAGCCTAAGCCACATAGACCGCCAAGTTCAAGTATGATCCTGCATCATCGGCGCAACAAAGACAAAAGGAAACCACTGAAACGAGAGATTTCAAGCAAAAGATGAGGGTTCAACTAACCTAACTCTAATTCTAATTGAACCGTCAAGGTTACAAAGAAAAATCAGAATGAAAAGTTTAGCCAAACAGTCTGTTTTAAAAAATGACAAAGTACAGCTATAAAAAGAAAATAGTGCTCTCTCTAGCAACGACAACAAACCAAATACAAAGTTAAAGAAACGACAACAAAAGAAAGGAAAGAGAGAACAAGAAGTCGTTCTAGTAGGCAGCCCTCAAGTGACTTGTCATCTAACTGGTTCAGAATAGTGCCAATGCCTTGTTATTGATGGAATACCATGCATCAATAATTGTGGAAATTTTGAAGTTAAAGACCGGTTAAATTTAACTTAAAAAGGAAGGTTGCACTAAAACATCAATCAATTTTATTGGGCAATTAAAATTGTTGATTTTAACAGTTCATTATACAAGTTTTAAGGTTTTTTTTTTTTTTTTTTTTTTTTTTTTTTTTTTTTTTTAATAGAACCTCATGACAACTATATGAAGGGTTGAACAAAAAAAAAAAAGATTCAACCGACATAGCTGAAAGAATCACACCGCAAATCGGATCAACCGACACATACTAAATATCCAATGTTGAATACTCGAATCGAACTGATCATATGGCGGTCAGTTTTGATTCCAGTTCTTCTAGGTTCAGTTTTAACCAATCCGAACCAACTTCCTTCCTTAAAAAAAAAAAAAAAAAATTCGAAATTTTGCTTAGTGATGGAGTCGAATCCTCACTTCTCATGTGAAAAATAACACTCGCTACCATCTATCCACACCAGCTTTTTTGATGATGTTACAAAGCACTCATATATACTTATTTACGTTTTGTTATGTGTACAAAGTCTGAGGTTTTGAAGTCCCACATTGGTAACTTACTAACTTACACTCCCTCAATATGTCTATATAATGACCATGAGATATAATTTATTTAAATTTGACCCAACTATCATAGGCCTTTGGAAGGAAAGGCCTTAAATATGAGAATTAAGGTGTTTTGGTTAAGGCTGGAAGACCTTGAATATGAGAAGACAAGAGTTTAGTTTCACAAAAGTGTGTTTTGGTTAAGGCTGAAAGACCTTGAATATGAGAATCAAGGTGTTTTGGTTAAGGCTGGAAGAACTTGAATATGAGAAGACAAGAGTTTAGTTTTAGTGTTCATGGAGAAGGAAGAAAACGAGTCACAAAAAAAAAGTCCTTAACTAGAGTTACAGTTTACTTTGATAACTAATGTTTTTCAGCAAAGACACTATATCGGAGCATGCTTAAAGTTTTTTTACAACTTTGATAACTAATGTTGAGCGTGCTTAAAGTTTTTTTACTTAGTGAGACGGACTTTGAAGACTTAGTGAGACGGACTCTGAAGATGATTGCTTTGATGTAGGAAGCGACTTAGTGAGACGGACTTTGAAGACTTAGTGAGACGGACTCTGAAGATGATTGCTTTGATGTAGGAAAGCTTCGTAGCATATTGTTTTAGACTTTTAGTGATAGAGTGATGTTGATTCAAGTAATACGTAGAAAACAATTTCAACAAAAAATATACAAGGAAAGTACAATTTCAAAATTTTTTTCTTAAAGGACACATGCTTTTTTTGATAAACTCTTAAACTTTTGTCCTATTGTAATGCACGTTTTCAAACAATTGCATTCCCATACAAGTTGCATCTTTTAGCCTGTGATGATGTCTTCAATTGCTGAATAATCTTGGGACCTGTGTGATTATTTGTTTTCTCTGAGGCCTAATTAGATGCTATGCCTATTATGTGCTTGCGCTAAGATACACTTTCAAGGGGTTGTGAAACTAACATGTAACATCTGATTTAGTAGTTGATAGGGATTCAATTCTCGTGTTTCTTTTTTATGTCTCCTTCGTATTCTTTTAATAATATCACAACATATCAATTAAAAGAAGTATATTTAATAACAATATAATATTATATCAATTAAAAAATTATATTAATTAAATACATAGAAAAACAGAAATAAATATAAAAACAAGCGACATATCAACCAAATCGAGTCTATGATGTCATTAAAGTGATTTATTATCTACATTCTTGATCTAGTTTCAGAGCTTGTGAGAAATACATATCCAAATTGGAGAGCTATAATATGGTTGTTAACTTATCCTTACTCGGGCCTTGCTAAAACACTTGTTTGCTTGGTAACATTGTAATGGCCCCACAATTTCGAGTCATTTAAAAATTGACTTTTTTTTAATTAAACTTAATTAACTTACTTTCAAAAAATGCAGAATATATATATATATGTAAATACTAAACTTAATAGCTAATTATAACATAATCACCATATGAAATTAACATACTAGTCATAAAATAAAGCTTAATACATATACTGTCTTGAAGTTGAACATAACTTGCAACTTCTAATAAAATAACAAAGCTATTTAACAAAAAAATCGTCTCATTTCGACTTAAAATAATAAAGTTACAAACTTTTAAATTTTAAAATTTTAAATTAGAGTTGGAAATATAAATAGTGAAATTGAGAGTTTAAACAACTACAATTATTTAGTTGGAGTCAACCAACCACCCTTTTAAAATATATTTGGCTGCCTTTGAGCATAGCTCTAAAAAAAATCTCCCAAAACATACTTTGAGTAGATTGCGCCTGAGACAACGTGTTCACCGTGATGCCTCTCCTTACACGTGGGTCATGAATGCCACATTTATCCGAAAGCTACACAAGATTGTATATTATGTATTAGAGATGGTTTCTGGTTTTTCCTTTTTGTTTAGCTTGAGAAGATCCTCATCCTCCGCGTCTAATTTGTATTTTCCTTATATTTGATTATTCATCAATAAAAGAAGTTTTTTCTTGTTTGAAAAAAAAAAAAAAAGAAAGAGAAGCAATCGAATTGTATATAAGAATTAAGATCTTCCAACAATTGTGTGGCCACTATGTATGTGGGTAGTTGTTTGTATCTTTGTTTATTGTTATTATGATTGTCTTTTCTTCTTCTTCTTGCTTTTTTTTTTTTTTTCCAAAAAAAAAAAAATTGTTTATATGGTGAATCTTGAGCCTGTAGTACAACAATCAACATATTTGACGAGCCAGTTAGGATGGGTGTTGTAAGATATAATCCACATTTTTATATGATGTTTCAGAACAACATCTTTGGCTGCTTAAATTTTGTGTTTGCATGTTGCAGCACTGAAACATATCCTTGGAAGGAAGCACTGAAAAAGCAGAAGCGAGACCATGAAAAATTGTTGAATCAATGATTGACTGATATTACTTATAAATTTTTTAATCGATCATTGGTAAATGATTGACCATTTAAAAAAAATTAAAAAAAATACAACTTTCTCTCTTTTCCCCTCCCTCCCTCTCCCTCACCTACGACAGCCCTACCAGAACCGGAGTCCGGTGACGACCTCGCTGGAATGCCCAGACTTGTCCAAGCCACAGTCGAGCAAGCTTAAATTCTGAAGGAGGACACAACAAAAGCTCGTGGTCCTAACTCTGGCGATCGCGAACTGGAGGAGGTTGTGCCAAAAGCTCGTGATCCCGACTCCGGGGATTGAGATCTGGGGGAGATCTTGACGAAATCTAGCAATCCTGAATCCGTTTACTGCCGGCGTCACGAACACAAGGGAGCGCGAGTCCTCACCATCGTCCATCTATTCGTCGTAGCCGTAATCACGAGGAAAACCGTCGCCACAATCCGGACGAAGATCGCCATAAAATCACAACTGTCTGATCTCATTTCCGTCAGCACCACATCTGCAACCTACTCGCAGAGTAGCAATGGTTTCTTCGAAGACCGCCTGGCGGTGCAATCGCCTCCCACTGCCGCGATCTCCTCCCAAACGTGGCCAAGCGGCAGATCAGGTCAGCAAGCTGTGCCACCTCAGATGGTGGATCTCAGTTACAGGGACAGGCGAAAGAGAAAATGAGGGGAGGTGTTTGGGAAAAATAAAAATTAATTAAGCAAAACATATATTAGGTCATTTAACTAAATAAAAGAAATTTGGACGATCTATTAGATTAGGTAATAAACATAAGCCACTCATCTTAATTACTCAAAAAAATGTATAAAAGAGAAGACAGTTCAAATTTTGTTTGAATTTGTAAAGAAGTTTGTTAATAGGTAAAAGTACTTGAATAACACAAAATTTAAATATTATTGTATTAATATGATACAAAAAAGTAATATTAGACCAATATGACATAAAATTAAACTAAAGTAAACTAAATTTGTGTCATATTGGTCAAAATGAAAGAATTTGTGTTATGTTGGTTAATAGATAAAAAAAAATGTGATTGTTTGGGTAATTTTCTCCTCTTTTTTTTGGGTTAATATTCATTATTATTATTATTATTATTATTATTTTAATGCGGGAGTTGCTATTTGTTTATTTTGTGTAAATGCTTGGAAAAAAAAATTTTTTTTTTTGAGACTCAATTCAGTACTCTTATATATCTTACCGGAGTCCCATGATTGGTAGCATCTTATTTTTATGTCAATAACTGAGTAGAATTAGGACCGACTCTCTTAGCTCCCGAGTGCAATTACTTGTTATAGAACTAAGTTAGAACATTTTTTTAGGATTAATTACCACAACTTCCCGGAATTATCATCGTGTAACACTTGTTTTTTTTCTTTTTTTTTTTTTTTTTTTTTTTTTTTTTTGGGCTTGTGGTGCACAATTTGGAGATATTTTGGTAATTTTCTCAGACTTAAAATCTGGTCTATTGATACTCACTTGTATACTTTTCTCACACACATTAAACCATCAATTAATTAAATCTAAAAATTTACTTGTTACTTTTAACACACCTCTAATTACCTTTAAAAAAAAGAAAAAAAAAAAAAAGCCGTTATATTGAATCGTTTATTTTGCTCCTTCTTTTACCCACCATAAATCAAAACACACGCTCTTTTTTAACTGCTTTTTTTTTTTTTTTTAATTCCGCTTTCTTTAACCTTTTTCTGCCCTTTTCGAGTGCCACGTTCCTTTAACTGATGAAGAGGTGTGTGTGTATATATTAAAAAAAAAAAAGTGATAAATTCATACATACAAACATAAAGGACTTAAAATCAAAGTATTTCATCTGTGTTTTTTTTTTTTTAATCTGAGTATTTTGTTTGCTTCCAATACAAGGCTCAATTTGAGATACATATATTTCCATTCCAAATTTTTTATATATATTTTTCGAATCATATGTGTTTATATATATATATATTCTTTCCACAGGATTTGGATTTTCAAATAGTATTTGAATTTTTATTTCTTATTTTTTATCCTGAAAGACAACATGATATTAAACAAGTGCAATAACCCATGGATGTATTCATAAACATGTGCATGACAAGTGCAGTAGAAAGTAAACGAAAACAAAAAGTATAAAAAATTACTAATTTAACGACATAAACCTGAAAAATACAATGTTTCTCGTACAAATAGATATTCCTATATCTTTTTCTTGCACCCCTTTAAAAAAAATATATTTTTCTTGCACAAAAATGCAAATTATCCGTAACATTTCCTTTTCGTTTCTTTTTATGTTCAATATTGATTAGGGTTGAACATATTGCATTATATTAAAAAATTTTAATTATTTTTAATTTTTAAATTGGGTGAATGAAAAGTATATTTTTGAGTTTTGACCACTTTTTTTCCTTAAAAGCAATTTAATTACATGTAATTTAGGAATAACATGGTGACGAAAAAGCGGACAGGTGGCCATAGACGCCCCTTGGATGTAAACCTGATCTAACATAAATTCTATTTAAGAAACAATTAATACTGATAGAAGAGAAATTTTAAAAAACTTGAAGTTTTTGCTTTATTCAATCAGTACTATGGAAAAACACATAATTACCAGGGAAAGCAAAGATAAAAACCAACAAATTAATCACTAATTAGCAAGAAGAGAGTCAAAAGCACGAAATCCAAACTAAAGCATAACTTAACCAAAAATAAAGAGAAGATGCTTTATTACATTCTCCACGTTACTCCTGGACATCGAATACAAATGCTTCTCAATTATCACCAAAATAATAATAATAATAATAATAATCCTCAGTCCAAATTAAGAGGAAAATCTACAAGAAAATTTGAAATTTCTCTTTAAAAATCCTATAAAAAATGGAAAATAACCAAAAATGTTAGACAGATCTAAAGAACAAAGATATAGAACAACACGTAAGAGGGGTTTTTTTTTTTGTTTTTGTTTTTGTTTTTGCAGAATATTGATAGACATACAGTTTGTTGATGCCAAAAACGTCTCCGGCACCAACACCCAATGTGGTTGACTGTTCCGACCGTCCTCGCCCGCGTACTCTGCTCGTGCTCTCGTGCTCCTGCAAGACAAGAAGGAAGCACTTAGAAGTGACGGAGACACCGGTGGGGTGTCTGCCGTGGGCACTCCGATGCTTAAGTCAGAACTTGGGTCTAATGAGCGAAGGGAGAGGCAGAGTTTTGGCAAGGATAGAATGTCCGTACCTGGAATGGAGGAAAGGTCCTCTATTTATAGGCGTTTCCCGCGGGCTCGGGTGCTCGGGGCGACCCGATCGGGTCGGCTCCCTACGGCGCCCGGCGGGTGAATAGGGGCATGGTGCCCGCAGGTCATGGGCCAATCTGGTGGCGTCACGTGGTATCTGCCCTGCGCCAAGGACACCGGGGTGGTTATGGCAGGTGGCGGCAGGGATGGTTTCAGCCGGTTCAGACGGCGGAAATTAGGGAGATAGTGGTAGCAGGTGGCGGAAGCCCGTGATTTGGCCTCTTGAAGTTAAGGGGTGTACTTCCCGATGGAGGGGCGGCGTACGGATGCAGGTAAGGTGCTCAGGCGTTCCGAGCACAAGGCGGTTCCCGAGCGAGAGGAGGTGAGCGCCTCCCAGTATCCAGAGGAGTGGTCGGTTGTATTCGGGTTTCTTATGGTCGGATGCGGTCGGCCGATGTTAATCGCGTGTGGTCGGTAACCGTCTGCACGGTGTACCCGAGCACATGGTAGTGGTCGGGCAAGGGTCACCTTAGTGGTCTCGGGTAGCGTCCCCGGGCTCTCGAGGGTACCCGGCAGTACTCGGGAATGTCGGCGCCGCCGGGTAGGCGAGCTTGTTCCCGGAGTGTAAGCACGTGCCCGTAGCAGATAACGGCCTCAACATAAGCCCCCCTAGCATCTCTGGGCGGGCACGGCCAGGGGTGCTAACAAGTCGATCTATTGGTCTCGCGCGACGAACGGCGGCACGTGCTCGCTCAAGGCATCTTGGGTGAGAATAAGCATGTGATCGCTGATCCTGGGAAGCTCGACGTGCTCGGGCATAAGGCATTGCAATGGTCGGGATGTCTCCAGGCGAGTTCGAGACCAGACTGGTGTTGGCAATGAGCGAGGGTGACGTGGCTCAAGCAGCTGACGTGGCCTGTTCCACGTGTCGTCCCTTGGTTGGCTGGAAGGTCAAACGGCATTTTCGGGGCATTTAATGCTGAAGTGACGGGATTGGCGGGAAACCGAAGCGTCGCCTCGAAACCGATGTCCACTTTTCCCGCCGAAGTGGTTCCTAGAAATAGGGGGCCTTTGCTCCTCATTTTTCACCAAGCATCTGAGGAATCCGAGAGCTGCCGAGAACTGCCGACGAGAAAGGTGTTCGAGAAGCATTTGTCGTCAATCAGATCCGAGGACTTCCGAGAAGAAGGGTGCGCGAGAATCTTTCGTGGACGATCAGACCATCTCCGACCAGGTAACTGTCTATTTTCACCATGAGCGGCCTTTCCGATTCCGAGAACGAGAACCTGTCCGGGGACATCGACGTGACCAGGTATACGAGCAGCAGCTCAAGCTCAAGGTCAAGTTCTAACCCACCGGGGGACCTGTCCGAGCTGTCAGACATTCCTACCCCGCAAGCACAGCCGGCCGAGCAGGTGGCCGAGGAAGAGGAGGTGCCCGAGAGATCCGCGGAGGGGGCGAGCACTTCAGGAAGAGAGGGGTCGGAGAGCTCGGCGAGCACGGCTCCGCCCGGGGAAAGTTTCGAGAGGCAGAGGAGGTCAACTCGTCCGATGCGCGTGAATGGTCAGCGCGTCTACAAGATGAGCGACTCGGAGGCCGAGCAGCTGGCCGGTGCCCTCCCCATCTACACGGTCGACTACTTCACTACAGGGGTCACTTTGAGCTATCTGCAAGCGCTCCGGGAAGAATTCAACATTCCAGAGTCCGTGCAGCTGGTGGTTCCGAGCCCAGGAGACCTTCCGTCCCGGCCTCCGCGCGGGCACATCACCCTGTCCGCTGAATTTTTCAGGGCCGGGTTCAGACTTCCCTTCCACCCTTTCCTAAGATGAGCACTCACTCGGCTAAATGTGGCGCCGATGCAGCTTAATGCGAACGCCTATCGTATACTGGTCGGTTGCTATGTGCTGTGGAGGAAGACCTTCGGCATCGAGATGCCACTGCGGGTGTTCCAGAACCTGTACCGTATCAAGTCCGCCCCCTCTTCCTTGGGGTCCTACTACTTCCAAGGGCACAAGGGGACGTTCATCACGGGGTGCCCGGACTCGGACAAACAATTCAAACACCTGTGGTTCTATGCCGGGGGCAGATGGCTGCACGGGCAGCTATCGCGACGAGAACTTCCGAGAGCTGAAAAGGTGCCCGTCGTGTTCCGGCGCGGGTACATGTGGACCAGGTCCCCCCATGTAGATGAAAGGAGCAGGAGCGGGATCGACAGGCTCCAGGAGCTGTCTGATCCGGAGAGGAATCAGCAAGGGCTACTCGCCTCGGACAGCCTCGCGAGATATGGCTGGGTCGGCTCGTCATCATCCTCGGCCAACCCCGACGACCAGCCTGTGAGAGGGGTGACCGTCGCGTCCCCGATGCCCGTTCCGAGTGTCCACTATACGGCGCGAACGGTCGTTGTCCCGGACAGGGAGGCGTCCTCGAGTCGGTCCGAGGTCCCGCAGGGGGTGCCATTGGCCTCGACCCATGGTCCGTCGTCCGGCGGCTCCTCCCTGGGAGCTGGGGCCCGAGGGTAGCCGACGAGGATATGGACAGGATGGTCAGGCAACTATACCCCACGCGGGGGATTCGGATCGAAGGTTATTTTCTTCCCAAGTTACGTGTCCTCGGGTAAGTTTCGTATGAGTTACTGACCCGGTTGTTGTGATTGTAGAACCCATGGCCAATCGGGAGCGCAGAGGGACCAAGCGCCCGAGCGACCAGGACCGCGCTGCTCGGCTACAGCGGTTCAAGACCGGGGACGGCGGCAAGGGGAAAAGTTCGTCTGCGGCTCCGAGTAGCAGATCTCACGAGGCTCCAAGCAGCAGGCCTTCTCAAGGGGCCCCGGTCGGCAGGCCTTCTCAGGGGGCCCCAGCCAGCAGGCCTTCTCAAGGCGCTTCGAGCGGCCATCACTCGCAGGATGCTCCGAGCGCTCGACAATCCCAAGAGGTCCCGAGTACTCGCTCCAGCCAGCCAGTATCCGATAGCCGAGCCATAGTTGCGGCGTTGCCCAGCCAGCAGCGTTCTGGGTCGGCGGTCCATGAGAGCCGCTCGGCGCGGCCCAGGGAAGAGCACCAGGCTCAAGCAACGTCTTCCCGGGCAAGGCGAGACGAGCACAGGGCTCGGGAAGTTCGTCAGCCTCCTGCTGCGGTTGAGGCTCCTTCAGCGGAGCGCAGTGCAGATGGCGCTTCTCAAGAAATTTGATGAGCGCTTGACGGACCAGGTAGCCGAGTCGGCCAAGGGTTCGGACCCGATCGAAGTCACTGACGGAGTGGTCCAGAGGCTGGTGGAGGTGAGTGTGTTATGCTCGCGGATTCTGGTTTTTCCATTCTTTTCCTGTCTCACTTAAGTTTTTTTGTAGGCGGTCTGTCTGGCCTTCACGGCGAATTCGGCCTCCCGCGGGTATGCCAATGCCATAGACGCTAAGCTTCGGTCTGCCGAGACAGACGCTTCGAAGGCCCGGGTTGAGAAGAGAAAGGCCGAGTCTGCGTCCGAAGCCGCCGAGCAAAGGGCAAAGGAAGCCGAGCAGAGGGCCCTGGATGCCGAGCAGAGGGCGACTGACGCTGGGCCGAGGGCAACGGAGGCAGAGGCTGCCTGTGCACGTGAGGAGCGCCTGCGTCGCGAGGCTGAGGAGGCATGCGCAGTGGTCGAAGAGACTCTGGCCTCCCTGGACCGCGAGCGTGCTCGGTACTTGCAAGAGGAACTCCCGAGGGTCCTCGAGCAGACGAGGGTAGCCGCTATAGAAGAGTACTCCAGGTCGGCGGAGTTCAAGCGGGCGCTCGAGCAGGCAGGTGCAGCTGCCGTGGAAGAGTACTCCCGGTCGGCGGAGTTCAAGGCTCTCATGAAGGCCGAATACAAGGATGGTATTCGGGACATGATCGCCGGGTTCAACCTCGCCAACCCGAATGTGACCGCGGTGGATTGGACCTTTGCGCCGGAGCTCTCTGGGGAGACCGCGGCTGAGGATGGGGAAGGCCCTGTTGCCGAGGAGGGTGAAGTTACCGGGGCCACGCCCGAGCTCGAAGACTTAATAATCATCGATGAGCCGGAGCAGGCTCCCCCTGTCGACCATTCTGCCGATCAGCTTGCGATGGTCGAGCAACAGGGTTCTGAGCAAGCATCCAAGCAGCCTCCATCCGAACAGCGTCCTTCCGAGCAGACGACGGTTGGCTCGGTCGTCATTCCCAGCCAAATGGATTAGTTTAGTTTTTTTTTTTTGGGCTCGGGGGTGCCCCCATTGTACCCCCCACCTATTTTGATTTGAATGAAGTTTTTCTTTTCCCGTGCTGTCTTCAATTTTTCTTTTCAATTCTTGCAACTGTTCTTCTGGTCGGATCTGTCCTTCGAGCACTGCCGCGGCTACGTTGAGTTATGGAACCCGTCCCTGCCCTACCCCCCCAGTGCGCGGGCCAAGAGTCTTGGTCCGCGGGCTAAGGCCGATGGCGTTCGGGATGAGCCGGGGTCTGTGCTCGGACCCAGGGGCTGGTCCCGGGTCAGGTGGTTGGCGGACTGAACGAGTTGTCAATGGGGGGTCCTGGTCGAGCACCAATCTCGGTTGGTGCTCGGTCGTGAGACCCGAGCCCTGGTTCGAGGACCGAGGGACTTGCTGTATTGCGTGGGTCCTGGTCGCGCACCAATCTTGGTTGGTGCTCGGTCGTGAGACCTGGCCCCTGATCTGAGGACCGAGGGACTTGCTAGATTGCGTGGGTCCTGTTCGAGCACCAATCTTGGTTGGTGCTCGATCGTGAGACCTGGGCCCTGGTCCGAGGACCGAGGGACTCGCTGTATTGCGTGGGTCCTGGTCGAGCACCAATCTTGGTTGGTGCTCGGTCGTGGGACCTGGCCCCTGATCCGGGGACCGAGGGACTTGCTGTATTGCGTGGGTCCTGGTCGAGCACCAATCTTGGTTGGTGCTCGGTCGTGAGACCTGGGCCCTGGTCCGGGGACCGAGGGACTCGCTGTATTGCGTGGCTCCTGGTCGAGCACCAATCTCGGTCGTGAGACCTGGCCCCTGATCCGAGGACCGAGGGACTTGCTGGATTGCGTGGGTCCTGTTCGAGCACCAATCTTGGTTGGTACTCGGTCGTGAGACCTGGCCCCTGATCCGAGGACCGAGGGACATGCTGGATTGCGTGGGTCCTGTTCGAGCACCAATCTTGGTTGGTGCTCGGTCGTGAGACCTGGGCCCTGGTCCGGGGACCGAGGGACTCGCTGTATTGCGTGGGTCCTGGTCGAGCACCAATCTTGGTTGGTGCTCGGTCGTGGGACCTGGCCCCTGATCCGAGGACCAAGGGACTTGCTGGATTGCGTGAGTCCTGTTCGAGCACCAATCTTGGTTGGTGCTCGGTCGTGAGACCTGGGCCCTGATCCGGGGACCGAGGGACTTACGACAAACGAAAATGACCGTCTTTGGGCACATGGGGTCTTGGAACAAATACTTTATTCATTGATTTCCGTAATTTGTACAAGTGTTATTGATAAAAGCGCTTCAAATGATCAGCGTTCCACGGGTGGCCGAGCAGGTTGCCTTCTTGGTCTTGGAGCCGGTAAGTGACTGGTCGGACCACTTCCGTGACGGTGTAGGGTCCCTCCCATTTGGGACCGAACGAGTCTACTCCGGGTTGGGGAACCAAGACCTTTTTCAGAACGAAGTCACCCACTCTGAATGCGCGCGGTCGAAACTTCTTGTCGTAGTATCTCGCGATGACCTGGTTCCGGGCGGCTGTACGGATAAGGTCTCGGTCGCGCTTTTCTTCCACCAGGTCTCGGATCGATAGCAGCTGCTCCTCGTTGTCTTCTTCATCATAACCCTCTATCCGGAGACTGGGTAGGCCGACTTCGGCAGGGATCACAGCCTCGACCCCGAATGCCATGGCGAAGGGGGTTTCCCCGGTCGCCGTCCTCTTTGTGGTGTGGTAGGCCCATAGTACCCGGGAGAGCTCGTCGATCCAAGCCCCTTTATGCTTCTCCAGGTTCTTCTTCAAGTTGTCCTTGATGGTCTTGTTGACGGCTTCAACTTGACTGTTGCTTTGGGGGTGCTCTGGAGACGAGTAGACTTTCCTTATTCCGAATTGTCCGCACAGCGCTTCGAATTTTGGGTTGTCGAACTGTTTGCCGTTGTCGGTGACCACTGTGTGAGGGATCCCGAAACGACAGATGATGCTCTTCCATAAGAAGGCTGTGCATTTCGCTTCGGTTTGTTGTGCTAGCGGCTCCACTTCGACCCACTTGGTGAGGTAGTCGATCGCGACTAGGCAATAGCGTAGCTGCGACCGGGCCATCGGCAGTGGTCCAATTAGGTCAAGAGCCCACTTTGCAAACGGCCAGGTGCTCACTACCGAGGTGAGCTTCTCCGGATGAGACTTGATGGCCTTGGCGAATTGCTGGCACTTGACGCACTTGCGTGTGAATTCCGCCGTGTCTTTGTCCATTGTCGGCCAATAGTACCCCTGGCGGAGGCACTTGAAGGCGAGTGCCTTTCCTCCCGAGTGGTTTCCGCATACACCGCTGTGGATTTCTTTCATCAAGTAGTCCGCTTCGGCTGGGCCGACGCATCTTTGGTATGGGGCGGAAAAGCCTCTTCGGTAAAGCTTTCCGTCGATGATAATGAATCGAGCCGAGGTGCGTTTGATCCGGCGGGCCTCTTCCCGGTCCTCAGGCAGCCGAGTGGAAGTGAGATATTCTTCGATTGGTTCCATCCACGTCGAGGTACTTTCGGAGCAATGGACGTGCTCCGGTTGGTCAACGGTGGGTTGGTTTAACTTCCCGATGGGGAACGAGACCAGGCCTTCCGCGTCAGTCCCCGAGGCCAGTCGTGCGAGAGCGTCGGCTTCGCTGTTCTCGGATCGCGGAATGCGAGTTATATGGTAACTCGTGAACTGATTGAGCAGGGCCTTCACTCTCCCAAGGTACTTGGCCATCCGTTCTTCTCGCGCTTGAAATTCCCCCGTTACCTGATTCACCACGAGCATCGAATCACTGAAGATGTCGACGTCGGTGACTCCGAGTTCCTGGGCTAGTCCGGGTCCAGCAATCATCGCTTCATATTCGGCTTCGTTGTTTGAGGCTTTGAAGCCGAAGCGCAGGGCTTGGCTTGTCTTGTATGGGTCCGAGCCGATGAGGACAAGGCCAGCTCCGGAGCCCCCCGTGTTTGAGGATCCGTCGACGAAGAGCTTCCACCTAGGGCGGTCGTCGTTAGCTGGTTTCCCGAGCACCTGTGTGTGCTCGGGTTGGATCATGGGCTCCGAGTGCTCTATCCCTTGATCGGGTACCCCGGGCATAGGCGTCTCCTCGCCTGCTCCCTGGTCGGGTGTGACCGTTCCTGTGCACTCGGCCACAAAGTCGGCCACAGCCTGGGCCTTTATCGCCGTCCGGGGAACGTATTCGATGTCAAACTCCCCCAGTTCAATCGCCCATTTTGCGATGCGGCCCGACAGCTCCGGGTTCTGCAAGACCTGGCGGAGTGGGTATTTTGTTGGGACCCGGATAGGGTGCCCTTGGAAAGAGGGCCTCAACTTGCGGGCTGCAGAGACAAGTGCTAGGGCAAGCTTCTCCAGGGGGGTGTACCTCTCCTCCGCCCCTTGAAAGGCTTTGCTGCTGTAGTATACAGGGAGCTGTGTTTTGTTCTCCTCTCGTACTAGGGCAGAACTGACCGCTTTCTCGGAGACGGCCAGGTAGACATACAGGACCTCCCCGGGTAAGGGCTTTGACAGCATCGGTGGGTTCGCCAAATACACCTTCAGGCCCTTGAAGGCTTATTCGCACTCGCTGTCCCAGCTGATCTTCCCTGTTACCTTGAGCACCTTGAAGAAAGGGGCGCACTTGTCCGTGGATTTGGAGATGAAGCGCGAAAGTGCCGCCGTCATACCGGCAAGTTTCTGGACCTCTTTCACCGTCTGGGGAGGTTGCAAGTCCAGGATCGCCTGGGACTTAGAGGGATTGACCTCAATCCCTCTGTGGTTTACCATGAACCCGAGGAACTTTCCGGATTCCACGCCAAAGACACATTTCTCCGGGTTCAGCTTCATCTGGTACCGACATAGGATGTCAAAGCATTCCCGTAAGTCTTGGATGTGGTCCTTGGCACGTCTGCTCTTTACCAGCATGTCGTCCACATAGACCTCCATAGACCTCCCGATTAGCGGGGCGAACATCTTGTTCATTAGCCTCTGGTATGTGGCTCCCGCGTTCTTCAAGCCGAAGGGCATGACCCGGTAACAATAGAGTCCCTGATCGGTGGTGAATGCCGTCTTGGCTTGGTCCGGTTCACTCAGTGGGATCTGGTTGTATCCTGAGTAGGCGTCCATGAAGCTGAGGAGCTCGTGTCCCGCTGTCGCGTCAACCAGCTGGTCTATTCGGGGTAGGGGAAAGCAGTCCTTCGGGCAGGCCTTGTTGAGTTCAGTGTAGTCGATGCAAACGTGCCATTTCCCGTTGGACTTCTTGACCAGGACCACGTTGGCCAGCCATTTCGGGTAGGTCACTTCCCAGATGAACCCAGCGGCAAGCAGTTTTTGTACTTCCTCATTGATGGCTTGATACCTTTCCGGATTGAAGGCTCTTCGTCTCTGGATCACGGGTTTGCTCGCGGGGTTGACACTCAGTCGGTGGCACATTACCGCCGGGTCTATCCCGGGCATGTCCTTATGTGACCATGCGAAGACGTCTTTGTAGCTGCTGAGGAAGCGCTCCATCTTCCCACGGGTAACCTCGTCAATGTCCGACCCGAGCATGACCACCCTCTCGGGGTGCTCCGGGTCAAGTTGGTACGGGGTCAGCTCGCCCACCGGGTCTATTCGGATTAACTCCTCGGGCAAGCGGGGATCCAAGTCGCTGAGTCGGATACCTTCTCCGTTCGGGGCGTCAACGTCGTCGATCTTGATGATGGTAGCGACGGTGCTTAGGGCGCCGCTCTTGCAGCAAACCTTGTTGACCGCGTCCACATAACATTTTCGCGCGGACTCCTGGCTTCCGCGGAAGACCCCGATGCCGGTCTGAGTGGGGAACTTCATGGCAAGGTGGTATGTGGAGACCACTGCCTTTAGCGTGTTGAGGGTCGGCCTCCCTAAGATGGCGTTGTAGACGGATGGCTGATCAACTACAATGAATTCGACCATCCGGGTGGTTCTCTCCGGGCCATCCCCTATGGTTACTGGGAGACGGATCGTGCCCGCCGAATACACGCACTCACCCGCGAAGCCGTAGAGCGACGTCCGCGTGGGCGTGAGTACCGCTCCCTCGATCCTCATCCTGGTGAACGCGTCCATGAAGAGGATATCGGCGGAGCTACCGTTGTCGACAAGGACTCGGCGGATGACATTGTCGGCAACCCTTACTTCACCGACCAGCGCGTCGTTGTGCAGGTGCAGCAATCGGTCAGCTGTGTCATCGGTGAAGCTTATCACGGTGTTCTCCTGGCGGTAGATTTTGGTTATGTGTTCGGCCATGTTTATGTATTCACCGCGGGCCACCTGCCTTGCCTCGCGGGCGTAACTCCTGCGGCTACTGGCCGTGTCACCGGCGGTCGCTCCGCCGAAGATGGTATGCACGATGTGCTCCGGGTCATTGTCCGCGGGTCGGCCACTGGGCCCGGCTGCGTCCTGCGTCGCCTGGGCGGATCTGTTCAGATCGCCGGCCTTTACAACTGCTTGGTCCACGAACTCCCGCAGGTGGCCGTCCCGGATCAACTTTTCAATCTGGTCGCGGAGTTGGATGCAGTTCCTCGTGTCATGGCCGTAGTCTTTGTGGAAGAGGCAGTATTTCTCCGGGTTCCTCCGGGGGCGGTTAGCCCTGAGCGGTGGAGGGTCCTGGAGAAGCCCGCGCCCTGAGATCTGGGCGAGCACCTGGTCGGCCGTGGCCACCAGGGGCGTGTACTGTTGGAATTTTCCTGCCGGGGTCTTCGGGGTCGAGGTCGCTTCGGACCTTCCGCTCAAGCGTACTGCTTTGCCCTTATCTGCTCGGCTCGGCCCTGCCCCGCTTTTCTCTGGCTTTTTGCTTGGGAGGGGCGGTTGTTCTCGGGTCGAGAATCCTCTTCCCCTCATGTACTCGTCGGCCTCGGCGTGCTTCCACGCGATCCCTCTCATGTGCGCGAAGGATGGGGGTGCGTCGTATGCGAGTGCCCATAACAACCGTTGGTCCTGGATTCCTTCTCGGAAGGCCTGGACCAGGGCGTCGTCGGAGCAACCCTTGACCTGCATTACCCCCTCGTCGAAGCATTCGAGGAAGTGTTTTAAGGGCTCGTTGTCGCCCTGTTTTGTCCCGAACAGGTGTGCCGCCTCAAGCCTTCGGGCCTTCGACCCCAGGAAGGCGGTGGTGAAGGTCTCGGCCAGCTGTTTAAACAAGCCGATTGAACCGGGTCTCAGCCTACGGTACCACTGGCGGGCGGCTCCGGTCAGCGTCAGGCAGAACGCTTTGCAAAGCGCAGCGTCGTTGGCGTTCTGGATGAGCATGTGCGCCTGGTAGTTTTCTAAATGCTCGTCCGCGTCCGTAGAGCCGTCATAGGATGCCACAGCGGGCATTTTGAACCTGCTGGGGTACGGCGACGCCATAACGGCCGGGATGAACAGGGGGTCCACCGCCCCGACCGGCTCAAGTCCGTACTGCTGGTCCACCAGCTGGTCCAGCTGTCGCTGCATCCTGTCGAGCCTCTCTTGGTCCCTTTCTTCCTTGGTCCGCCGATCGGGGGAGCGTCCAAGGGCACGCCTCCGCCTCAGCCCGGCAAGGCCCAGGCGATCGAACCCCGATGTGCTTGTGGGCACATCTATGACGTTTCGCTGGTCCCCTCCGGGGATTGTGTGGCGGTCGGCGGCCCCCGAACGCGCACTCACGCTACGGCGGCTTCTTGATCGTTCGCACCCCGAGGCAACCCCTTCGTCCCTGGGCGCTCTGCCCGAGCTCGCTCGGTCTTCCCGGGCATTGGGTCCCTCTCGTGCGGGAGACCCGTCTCTGACCAGGGCACTTGATCCTGGTCGCCTACTTGGAGTCGACTCGGCCGCCTCGGGTTGTGTTTGGGCAGCCCGGGGATGAGGGTTTAATTGGGCTTCCAAAAGTGCTCGGACCATCCCGGGTAGGTTCTGTACGTTCTCAGTGAGCACCTCCGTTTGGGTCAGCCTGCGTCGTGCTCTTGTGCCTCGCGGGCGCGGCTGCTGGCGGTTGCTCGGGGAACCTGTGCGTGTGCGGTTTTCTGTTTCTTGGACGTCCTGGCTGCCTTGGGCGTCCATGGGGATGTTGCGGTCGTGCTAATGGAGCACGTGAAAGTGTTGTGGTTGCTGGAAGGACTCAAGTTGGGCCCTCCTTCTAGCGCCAAAATATTGATGCCAAAAACATCTCCGGCACCAACACCCAATGCGGTCGACTGTTCCGACCGTCCTCGCCCGCGTGCTCTGCTCGTGCTCTCGTACTCCTGCAAGACAAGAAGGAAGCACCTAGAAGTGACGGGGACACCGGTGGGGTGTCTACCGTGGGCACTCCGATGCTTAAGTCAGAACTTGGGTCTGATGAGCGAAGGGAGAGGCAGGGTTTTGGCAAGGATAGAATGTCCGTACCTGAAATGGAGGAAATGTCCTCTATTTATAGGCGTTTCCCGCGGACTCGGGTGCTCGGGGAGACCCGATCGGGTTGGCTCCCTACGGCGCCCGGCGGGTGAGTAGGGGCATGGTGCCCGCAGGTCATGGGCCAATCTGGTTGCGCCACGTGGTATCTGCCCTGCGCCAAGGACACCGGGGTGGTTGTGGCAGGTGGCGGTAGGGATGGTTTCAGCCGGTTCTGACGGCGGAAATTAGGGAGATAGTGGTAGCAGGTGGCGGAAGGCCGTGATTTGGCCTCCTGAAGTTAAGGGGTGTACTTCCCGATGGAGGGGCGGCGTACGGATGCAGGTAAGGTGCTCAGGCGTTCCGAGCACAAGGCGGTTCCCGAGCGAGAGGAGGTGAGAGCCTCCCAATATCCAGAGGAGTGGTCGGTTGTGTTCGGGTTTCTTATGGTCGGATGCGGTCGGCCGATGTTAATCGCGTGTGGTCGGTAACCGTCTGCACAGTGTACCCGAGCACATGGTAGTGGTCGGGCAAGGGTCTCCTTAGTGGTCTCGGGTAGTGTCCCCGGGCTCTCGAGGGTACCCGGCAGTACTCGAGAATGTCGGCGGCGCCGGGTAGGCGGGCTTGTTCCCGGAGTGTAAGCATGTGCCCGTAGCGGATAACGGCCTCAACACAGTTGGTGTAACGCAATAAAAGTTGAGGATAGTGTGATATGTAAAAATAATAATAATAATAATAATAATTGGAAACTAATATGAGGTATAATATAAAATTTGGGGATAAAAATAACATTTTCTTTTTTAAATAAAGATGTTAAAATGAAGTTATGAAGAAGCCCACAAACAAGATAAATTCTTTCGTACATCTAACTTTGTCGGTAATAAAAAGGAAAAATTGTAGAACTAAAGCCTCCAAAAAAGCGTGGCAATATTACCCCATGTTACCCAAGACAAGTATCTAATTATTACACTTTTGCCATTAGCCCTTGTTACCCAGGACAAGTATCTCTGTACATATAAAATGCTTCAGATCATGGTCTCACTTTGCTTACAACTACGTTGGCTGGCTGGTCAAACTATCACTGCACCGTTGTAGTGGCTTCCTTATCACCTCTTCCTGCTGCTGCTTCTTTTTCCATCTACATTGTCGGTAATTTTTAACTAATTAGGGCTTCTTCTTCTTCTTCTTCTTCTTCTTCTTCTTTTTTCCTATGCTTCCTTCCATTTAAAGAATAAAATAAAATCTTTCATCTCATAATAAACTTGGATTGGATGCACATGACTCAGTGAACTATTGCCATGGAAGAAATAAGGGAATCAACTGGAATTGTAAAAGAATCAAGCTCGGAAAAGATTGAAAAGAAAAACAACTCGTCACCAGTTAAATGTAACTAAATCCGTCTATGTGAAAAGATTAAAACAGGAAAAAAAAATGTGAATATAAGTGCAAACGTAAAATTTATCATCAGATAATGTACCAGCTAAAGGTAACTAAATCCGTCTATGTGAAAAGATAAAAACAAAAAGAAAAGGTGAATATAAGTGCAAACGTAAAATTTATCTTACGTACATATTATGCTTATACTTTCTTTATATCATAACATATTATAGGTAACA
Organism: Ficus microcarpa; assembly: GCA_025413485.1. NCBI lineage: Eukaryota > Viridiplantae > Streptophyta > Magnoliopsida > Rosales > Moraceae > Ficus > Ficus microcarpa. Next base: position 3,515,990 of record CM046378.1, read on the forward strand.
TTGTAATTATGAGATAAATTATTTGGTTTAAAATTCTGGCATTGGTACATAGGGATTAATCGCAATGGCGACTTTCATCGTCATCGACACCTCTTCGACGCTGTGGGATGTGGTGATCAGGACATAGCTAAGACGTATCTTGATCAACATCCTGATGTAGTGAGAGCGAGAATCGATATGTCGGGTAGGACTCCACTTCACGTCGCAGTCAGTGCTGGACATTTGCATATAGTGGAGGAGTTGGTTCAATTAATGACTGAAGAAGACCTGTTGATCCAACAGAATGATGGTTTCACAGTTCTTGTACTTTCCATTCAAATCGGAAACATTCCCATCGCTAAATACTTGATTAGATAGAACAGGCAATACTACTAAAAAGAGGGGATTACACGACGGTTTTTGACTGTCGTGCAAAGTTTACACGACGGTTACAGAACCGTCGTGGAAGATACCACGACGGTTATATGAACCGTCGTGGTATCTCAATTTTACACGACGGTTAACAACCGTCGTGTAATCCCGTATTTAAGTAGAAAAATCGTGGTGTAAAGCGGACTTTACATGACGGACATATCGAAGACCGTCGTGTAAAGCGACTTTACACGACGGACATATGAAGACCGTCGTGTAAAGCGGACTTTACACGACGGACATATCGAAGACCGTTGTGTAAAGCTGACTTTACACGACGGACATGCGAAGACCATCGTGTAAAGCGGACTTTACACGATGGACATGCGAAGACCGTCGTGTAAAGCAGACTTTACATGACGGACATATGAAGACCGTGGTGTAAAGCGGACTTTACACGACGGACATATGAAGACCGTGGTGTAAAGCGGACTTTACACGACGGACATCTAAAAGACCGTGGTGTAAAGTCCACTTTACACGACGGACATATAAAAGACCGTGGTGTAAAGCGGACTTTACACGATGGACATATAAAAGACTGTGGTGTAAAGTCCACTTTACACGATGGACATATAAAAGACCGTGGTGTAAAGTCCACTTTACACGACGGACATATAAAAGACCGTGGTGTAAAGCGGACTTTACACAACGGACATCTAAAAGACCGTGGTGTAAAGTCCACTTTACACGACGGACATATAGAAGACCGTGGTACAAAGTTTCGGAGTCTATCGTTAAATGGCAAAAATCAAGAGACAATTCAAGATATTAACAACATTGATCAAGGTAAAAACATACCAATTATTATATATTACAAAGATGGAATGTCATAATCAACGAATTCCATTACATGACGATACCATTCACCCCTAATCAAATCCAAATCATCAGAAGTGAAAAATTCTCTACTTTCAAGTGCGTTAATTCCATTAAACACTATTTCCCTCATAAAACCTAAAATGAAATAACCACATTCAACACTTCCCTCTTGCAGAGGACAAGGCCGGTTCGAGATTTTCGTTTTACAATCTCGTCTCTTTTTAATTCCTTCGCCGACCGTAATCTTCCAATCCGTTAGGGCCCTAGCAAAGTAGTAAAGTTCAAACTAATTAAAATGCATATATTTAAGATTATCAAAAAAATTTAACATACTAAACTTGACTTACATGTAAATGAGTTCAGTAAAGTCATCTCGTTTCTTCTCTCGAAGAAGATCAAAATAAAGGACGAGGTCCTCCCACGGGTTAATGACTCCCAAAACCCAATGTCTGCCTCTGTTACGAGGCACCAGAAAAAGCCGTCCTTTTGGTGCGTCCTGCAAAAAGGTTAGAAGATTATCGGCTCGCTCTCTCATGCCAGCATCTTCAGTATCTACACGCACCGGTGAGATCAAGGTTGGAGACACAAAAACAAACTTCTCTGCTTGCCCGTTATTCCTACATAGTGCCTCCAAATAACTGCATAAGTGTGACAAATTTATTATTATACCTAATAACAAATGGAAGAATGTCCAGAAATAATAAATTTAGAGATAGAATGTCGTACCTCATGTAGACTAATATACAATTCGCACTGATTTCTTGTAAATTAATGAACTCATAAATATCATAGAAGTTCAAATAGACAGGCATCTCAAAACCCATGATCGTATCCGGTATTGGGACCTCTATCTGATTACCTTGACGCATGGAATTATGTGCATAATAAGCCAAAGGCTTCATCGCCCTGTTCATTTTAATAAATTCGAACAAAGTTTGTTGTTGTTGCACATCCTGTTGTACCTCAGTTCGAGAGTCGATCGGTCTCTTTCCATCTTGTTTTTGGCGTTTTTTCCTCCCAACTGCTGGGTCAGGAACGTGACTAGGCTATCGACTTGCCTTGTTCATACTTGTGTCGATCTCAACCAATGTTATAGGCCAAGCAACAAACCCATTAATAGCATCCTCCACAGTGGCTGCCTCGTCCGTCGGTATAGGTAATGCTGCTTTTTTTAATTTTGGCACAACAATTGACACTCGCACGTTCCCTTCCCCCAACGGAATCCCATGCACTGTATCAGTTGGAAGACTCCCTAGCCATGCTCTTCCAAACGCAATAAGCAACTGTCCACCCTGAACTTCATCAAAGATATATAGCTTACACTCTTGACTGTCGACCGGCACGGTTGTTGGATCAGTCACTCCATGTTGTTTTTCTTGAACAGAGCAACTAGCCTTAAAGCTGTTGTGTTGGTCCACCGTTGGCACATTATTGTTGGCATCAAACGCCGGCGCCGCATTTTTGCTTGCACATAGACCACGAACCAACGCCTTTAGTTCTTCAATTTCACGTCTCATTGATTGTACTTCATTATCTTTGCTCGAACTTCGACCCACGTTGAAATACTGAGAAGCCTTCACAAACTTTGATTGGCCACGAACACGTCCTCTGTGTTCGGGTCTAGATAATGCATGCGACAATATATCATTAGTGCCAACTGATTCGAAAGTTCCTTGGCTCTCCTGTGTGTTGTACTCCATCTACAAGATAATTAACATAACTCATTCCAGCCTAAGGGTACGTTGTAAATATAGTAGTGCTAAATAAGTCAATGTTAGTTAGTAAACTTACGATCAAGTCGCTTATATTTTTACATGCTGGATCTTTCAACTCTCCATCTATGCCTGTCTGTTGCTCCAGCCACAAAGTATCTCTTTTTTCCCATTGCCCAGTCTTCTTATGCTGTAATATAATATCGTAACTATACATGAGAATATAATGTTCTAAAATCGGTATACGATTTAGAAGAAAATAAACTTATTGACATACCTTTTCCTGGTCGAGCTTTCTATATCCGTCTCGGTCTCCTCTGGATGAGTATTCCTGGTTCGCTCTTATTTCGCTGCCACGATCCGAAAGTTGTTGGAATTGTGCGGATGTTCTATACTGAACGAATTTCGCCCAATCCTCTTCTTCTATACTCGGGTAGTTGTCAATAACTTTTTGAGGCCGTTTCCACACACTGTCCTAGGATAAATGTTCCTCCACAAACGTCTTGTAAAGATCATATCGAAAATTCCTTGCAGCTTCACCGCATGATTTTAAACAAGCCGTACGAAAGCTTTCATCCACGGTGAAAGAAGTAACAGTTTCTTTCCAAATTATATCTTTAAATCTATCTAAATCACGGGATCTCCAATCTTGTATCCATATTGGAACATGCTCTCGAGCGAGCACACCAATCCAGCTCATCAATTCATCCCCGTGCTTTCCTTCCGGTTGTCCTTTCTTGTCAAATGTGACTTCAATTCGTTCGCCTTTCTTCCTTGCTACATGAACACGTTTCATTAGAGTTGCCCTTCGCTTTCCATCGCCCGTTGGATCAAACGGGTTTGTCCTTCGTGCTCGTCCCTTTTTGGATTTTTCCATTGTATGTTATTCGAAAAATACACCTATTTATTGCAACACGTACAAAAAAAATTGAACCCGTCATGTAAGTTATAATGAAAACAAATTTTCTTTCACTATGAAGCACACAAATTTGAAAAATTATGTAGAGTAACGAAAAATTTACACAAAAAACTCAAACAAAGTTTAACAAAACTTTCTTGTAATCTAACAAAAAATTTTTTTTTAAATCTAGGGTGGGGGCGCCCCCACGGGCGCTAGCCCGTGGCGCCACTGGGCGCCAACCCGTGGCGCCCCTGGGCGCCTGGCGCCCCCACGGGCGCCAGGCAGTGGCGCCACTGGGCACCTGGCGCCCCACGCCCGTGGCCCCTGGCACCCCCACGGGCGCCACCCAGTGGCGCCAGTGGGCGCCAGCAAGTGTCGCCCGTGGTGGGCGAAAAAAAAAATATGATTTATCAAGTTATGTATGATTTATCAAAAAAAAATACTCGTTTCGGCATTTGATCGAGCATGTGGTGGGCGAAAAAATCACTTGTTCATAAATGTGTGTATATTTGGTCATCAATCCCATTCACAAAACAACATATACAAAAATGTGTGATTGTTGTCATCAATCTCATTCAAAACATAAAATCTCATTCACATAGCAAACAAGAATACAAATGGAGTTCGGCCATAAAACGTCACCTTGGATTTGTTAAGAAGATAAATGTGATGTTGAGCTTTGAGAAAAAATGGAGTTCGGCCCCCCACGGTGGTACACGGCGGCGGCGGCAACAGCGGAGGCGGCGACGGCGACAGCCGAGGCGGCGGCGGTGTCACCGGAGTTGGCGGAGGGTGGGTGATGTTTAGTTTTGGAGATGTTGGAGAAATAAGAAGAGAGGGGCGGTTTTTGTGTGGGTAATGGAGGGGTTGTTTATAAATAATGTGTTTTCGCGCGGATTTCGAAGACGAAATTTGAAATTTTTAAACAAAAAGTTGACAAAAAATTCGAAATTGCGGGCTATTACACGACGGGCAAGTGCCCGTCGTGTAATGTTAACTTACACGACGGGCACTTGCCGGTCGTATATTGAATAAACGACGGGCATATGCCCGTCGTTTAAGAATTAAACGACTAAGTTTTAAATTCTTTTTGATAGGGAATTTAGGATTTACTTTATCCAAAGAGTATAATTGTTAATACTCGACTAGGATAGATTTCAAGGAAGGAATTTTAGATTGTTGCATTGAAGGAAGTAGTTTTTAATTGTTGTGAGCAAGATAAGTACAAACGTCGTATATAGTATGAAAATAATATTATTTTCAAACTATGTACTAGGCACCTGCCATGTTTAAGTATGTATCATGATTTGTTATATTGTGCCACAATTATAGATATGCCACACTTCATAGTATGCCATGATTTCAAGTTATGGCATGTCATGTCATTGCATCATGACAATAAGTTCAGAATCAAGGAACGTGAGTTATAGACTTAGTCTTTGAATAAGACTTTAAGTTAGAGTATGAGATTAGACATACTAAAATTTAGTTAAGGTTTTAGGCTATGACTAACTCAAGATAAGTTAGAGTGTCGTTGTGATGCCCTAGAAATTCATAAGCTTGATTAATGAATTATTATTATGGATTTTCTTCATTAATGTGCTTTTAATGAATTATTTTGATGAATATCAAATTTCAAGATCATGACTAATAATATATGTATCATCGGTGTGAGGATGTCGATGATTTAACAATGTTGAGTTTCTCTATTTAAATGAGAGATTTTAAATACATAAAATATGAGATGAACGACATAAAAATTTATACGAAAAATTAATTATGTCGTATTAGAGGGATAACGATAATTTTTGGGAAGGACCCCGATTTTTATTAGTAGGTCAATTTAATGATTTTAGTATTTATTTTGATCATATTAATAGTCAAGCTTTGAGAGCATGATTGGGAATTAAAGTGTCACATGGATAGAAGATGAATTATTAGTATTTACTCTTAGGAAATCCAAAGGTGGAAGATTGATCAAAAATTTATGCTTGATTTGAAATCAATGGTATAAATTTGATGCTAGAGAATCCTAGGCAAATCAATGGCCAAACCTTAGATGATAAGTGACCAATGAGAACTTAGGGTAAGGATAGGTGTGATGGAAGATCCAATGGATGAGAATAAAGATGACAACTTTGGATCAATGGTGGAAATTGAAAGAAAGAAAAAATAATAATAAAATTGACTAGAGCAAGGGGGGAATCGGTTTTTGGTTCAAGAAAGCAAGGGGAAATGTGAACAAATGAGAAAAGAAGAAAGTAGTGCATGCATGCAACCACATATTAGAGATGGCATGGTTTATTTTGGCAAGTTGACCCAAGGAAGAGACAAGTGAAAGTGACACATTGTTTCCACGTTATTGAACCAAATTTTCACCGCAAAAACCCTCCTTGAAGTGCCGGCCATGAAGGAGGAAATCAGCCAAAAAGTTTCTAGTTTTACCCCTCAAAATACAGCTCTCTTAAGATGAAAGTTGGTTGAGCACAAACCCCTAACACCCTATCTTCTTTCTCACACAAATCAAACTCAAAAACCCTAGCTTCTCTAACTACCACCAAGCTCTAAACAAAACCAAAAACCACCAACACTACTCTCCACCTCCAACACACCTCTAGCACCCTCCTCCTTCCATTTTCAAGCTCTAAGAACCCCGTTACCAAGATCGAAGAAGTGTGATACGGAGTTAGAGGACGTTTTACTAGAGGTAACCTAGTGGTATTCTCCGTGTTTTAGTCATTTTTGGAGAACTAAAGCATGATGTTTAGTTATGATCTTAATGTTAGACTTTTTTTACCTAGGAAAAAGTTTTGAGAAGAACTTGAGAGGTTCGAGATCTTAAAAAAATCCCCGAAGCATTTCAGTAAGATTTATGAACTTTGTTGAAGTTTATAGTGGTTGTGGTGATATAACATGCATTAGAAACTTTGGTATGAAAAATAAATTATATATTAAGATTCTACAGAGGATAAGCTTCATTTTAGGCTTTAGAATCACTTGATTTGCTTTTATATGTCTAAAGTTATGTGCCTTTGAATTTGTGACACAAAACTAGAGAGAAAATGAACCTATGGGACACAGCATAGCCACAGGTTTTCTGTAGTCCGAACCCTTTAGACTTAAAATTTTGGATTATAAGTTAGAGAAATAAAAACTAAAGTCTTTTAGCTTTCCAACAAGGTATCATACGCCTTGAACGGATAAATGTGCAATTTTTGGCGAATTTTACAAGTTTGGGCTACGAACCAAAAATCTTTGCTGGAAGCCTGTGCTAGCCACGGGTTTTGTAGATTTTGAGTTAGTAAAACATAATTTTTTATAAACTGTTTTTATCATACAAAATAGATATTATAAGCTTTCCAATGACATATCTTTTGTCTTATTTGGACTTGTAAGTAAATTGTTTTGATTTTTCTAATCTTACCCATGAATCTGGACTTGTGGTACAAACATGGGACCAACAATGACAAAACCTAAGTTTATGGTATGAAATACTCAAGCACTAAAGGAAATAACTTTATCACTGTAAAGTAGACATCTCGATCTTCAAAATGAGATGTCATGTGTTTAAAACGGATATGTACATAAATTTTAATAAATCCCTTAAGATTGTATTGTAATCTGGTAATCCGAGATTTTACCATAAAACACTTAGGAAAACGTCTACATTAATGTTTGAAATACTTGAAATCTTGAAAAACACATTATAAAGACAAAAACTAGATGTATCAAACTTTCCAACAAATTATCAAGTGTCCAAAACGGAATTATACTTGAATCGAAATAAATCTTACAAGTTAAAATCCTACACCGATAAAACGATTAAACATCAAAATGTGACATAAGGGTAAATCATAGCATATGAATATATTTAGTTATGAAATGAGCTGATTTTAAGTGTATGATCAAATAGTGTGAAAAACTCTAACTTTATAAAGTTGAATCACAAGTTTTAATGGGCTAAGATAAAGTACATTAGAAGATTATTAGACATATACCGAGAGACTACCTTAGCACAACTAAATGAACATAACTAAGGGGATTGGACTAGCCCGATAATAAAAAAGAGATATAACCTTAGGTGACTCCTTGTCACCTTGATTGATTAATTAATTAATTAATTAATTAATTAATTAATTAATACATAACCAATTGTAATTAATAAAATAGTTAATTAATTAATTGATTAATAATTAATTAATTAATTATAAGAGTTAGTATATGATAATCAAGATTATTATGTTGAAATAACTACATAATTATAATACATGATTAATTAGAGATTAATTGGTCATTAATCATTAATCATTAATTATTAATCATTGTTAAAATCATCAAAATAGTTAGGGTTGATAACTAGAGATTAATTAAACATTAATTATTATGATAATCAAATTAATAATTATTAATATTAAAATTATTAATTATTAATTATTATATGAGAAAGAATATTTAAGTAACATAATTAAATTATTAACAATTTAATTATTAATAAGTCAACTAAATTATATAATTTAATTATAATTACTCAATTAAATAAAGCAATAATTAACTATTACCTAATTAATTAGTTAATTAATTAATTAATTAATCAATTGATTAATTAATCAATTAAATTAATTAATTAAATTAAATTAATTAAATAATAATTAGTAGAAATTTATCTTAACACTTATTAATTAATAAGAATTAATTATTAAGGTTAATTATGATCTAAGTAAATTAAGTTCATTATAATTTATAAAATAAATAAATAAATGAATAAAATAATATAACTATGATCCCATCTAATAATGAGATATTGTTAAATCAGGACAATTTCTCAAATCTGCACAGTAGGAGATACAACTTCGAAAGCTTAAGCACATAAGACAGATAAGTACAAACCTCACCTACAGCATGAAACAAAATGTTTTCTTTGTTGATGATCTACGCTTGCTATAACTTGACTTGATAATGTGATGAGTATATAAATTATATATATTGCTTTGATTAAGTATTTGATATGCATAAATTCTCTTGCACTGATATGATTGACTTGCCTCACAGATATGTATGCCGTAATGATATATGCATAGTGACATGTAAATCTACACATTGTCACAAATAATAAGAATGGGGCTAATGAAATATAGGATTAAGTATAGTACTAACCTCCAATTAGTCAGAGGATATGATAAGAACAAAAGTTATAAGATATGACCTTGAAAGCTGTTGGAGAGTCGCTCCCCTAACTCTCCATTGGTTGCGCGCATATGGGTACGATATAGGGGCCCTTAAGTAGACAAGACATGTATATAATGAAGCATAAATGAACACACATGATTATATGCATTTTGAATATTCTTGATGTTACATATGATGATATGACTTTATGAAAATGTTTTGTGAGATATTGTTTGTATTTGCTGAGCGAAAGCTCATACGTGTGTGTTCGTGCTGTAAGTAACGCGGGTAAGCAGCCCACTACTTAGATATTTCATGGACTGGCGAAGCTGTGCAGAGGTGATAAAGGAAGGGAGTGAGATACCACCACGAATTTAATTTCTGCAATTAGACTGCCTAAATTATTTTGTAATGACTATATTTATAGTTATGTTTCAATGTTTTGGTGTTACTAAATTAGTATGAGTACTTTACGAGAAAAAGACTTTAGACTCTTTCGTTTTAATCAACATGAAGTTATAGCTTTTTAAATTTTATCTAAATACGAATTTGAATAGGATAATTATTTGCTAGAGGTTTTTAATTTCCTCAGTTAAAATCTTTTAATAATTTTAACTTTTGTAATATGAATATGATTTAAAAAATATTTTTTGTATTTTTTTAGAACCGAACATAAATAAGTGTTAAGACTAAATTAGATAAGAATAAGTAAGTTAGTTAATGGTCCGAAAAATCGGGTCGTTACAGTCGTACCTACCTCCCTTTAAATAGTGGAGGATCAAGTTTAAGAATAGATCTATACAAGTCCAGTTTAAGATCTCTGTGTTATTAGGGACCTTGCAAATCCTAACCTCCCATTGATCACACGCACCTGGTACATACACATAGCAGCCCACAAATAAGAAAGATAATAAGTTTATAATGGAAAATAAGACACCCATAATTGAATATAATTGGATCATGTCTTAGATTCCATATTTGGATCATGCATCCACAAATGTCATTTATGTTTTTAAGCAATGCGAGATCTATGTTTGTACTTATTAAACGAAAGCTCATAAGTTATTTTCATACTGTAGGTAAGCAACTTATAGCATATTGCTTGAGGGCAAATGCAAACGAAGATATTGAGCAAGTGAAGGTAGTATACCACTACGCAAGTTATTACGGAAAAATTATTTTAAAAATTATTATTACTGTTATAAATTTTCAGATTATATTATATAATAATGTTTATGATACGTAAGATTCTAGAAAAACTATTATGATTTACATATTTTCAAATATCCAAGTCAAAGCATTTATAATATTTAAAACTAATCTGAGGATGCAGTCTAAAGAATGACAAGTAAGTTACTACGTATTTTTATTTCATAGAATTATGTTAAAAACTAATATAATCGTGTATTAAGATTTTGTAGTTATATATATATATATATATATATATATATGTAAGTAATGGAGTTTATGACAAGAAATTAATATCTTTTCAAGATATGACAAGTATGTGATAAAAGTTTCCATGACAAGTTAATAAAAAAAAAAAAAATTTCAGTTCGAGATTTTCAGTAACCAAGTCTATATATTTGAAATAATTATAAGTAAATACTTAGTTTAAGCAGTAACGTAACAACCTGCAGAGGTGGGTCGTTATAAAGTTGGTATTAGAGCGGTATCCTGCTACCTTACTTCACTACGCAATTGTCCAAGTAATATAATTTATTTAAAGTTAGAATAGTTATAGATTAATTAACATAGTACGACGTTAGCATCTTAGTCATGACCACGTCAAAACTGGAGAAGATGGCATTGCTTTTAAGGGCCTGGTGCCAGCTCTCTACAGCAGCAAACGGGAATCTTTCATATTGCTGCAATGGACCAACTTGATAGAGATGATCTTTCTCGCCTGCTATGTACCCGCTCACATTAAGGTCACCTTAGTATCAAGAAAACTGATCAATATGCTTGCACTGACAACCCTAGCTAGGCTGCCGAAAAGGGTGACGGTACTCACGACAATGACTTCAACAAAGTTCCAACGGATAATGACTACTCCGAAGAAGATGCAGACTGGCACACCCTTGGTAGGCAAGTAGACAAATGGTGCCATATAATTTCCGTTAATCATTTAAACTAGAAGTTAAACTTTCCATGATTTCTTCATAGAACCATGCCTCCTTTCTTAAACATAAGACCCTTCTTACGCAACACAGATCGATTTATCATAATTATCAGAAGCCTTCTGAGCTTTACGGTATTGGTAGCAATCTCTATGAAGACTAATGTCATTATGATATTAATTAAGAAATTGTATGGGAAAGTACAATTTTAAGAACAACGTGTTCGTCTACTAATGGTAGGACCTCGGCTAAAGGACAGAGATGACAAGAACATATCAAAACACCAAGGATCTGGATGAGGCGACGGAAATAACACAATCGTTGAAATGAATGCTGTTATAGCATATATGCAACTACGTTTAAGGGCCCAAGAGCAAGAATTGCAGGCTTTATGTCAACGTCTTGATGTACAAGGTGTTTGAGAGATTGTAATATCTCTTATATTACCATTGGGTAGTCGAAAAAAAAGCCCCACATTGGAAAAGCACAAGCAAGTATAGTGGTATAAAATGAAACAAGTGAAGTAAGAATTACTAGTGTATAGTGAAGACTATGCTACTATTATGCACCACCACGCGCGCGCGCGCGAGGGCAATTGGGCATTTAGGGCGCTTATTAGGATGCACGTACGCATCGTCGCAAGGAGTCAAAGAGCACTCCCTTTTTCAATGCAGTGTTTTTCCAAATTAAATCTGGACCGTTGATCTGATCGAGCACGATCTAACGGTCAGATTTGAATGAATTCAGATTTGATTTAAACTGTTAATTGAATTTTTTTAATCTCACGATCATAATTAATTCTGATGACCAACATGTATGTCTGTTGAAACAGATATGTTTTGCCTGAAAGGGCAACTTTTAATTTAAAAGGTGTGATTGTTGTATCTGTTGCAACGCTTCATGAACAGGCATATCAAAGGCTATAAAACTCCAGTTTCTGATATTAGTTTCATCTCTTGTTCTAGAATTTAATAAGATTGCTACTTATTAAATTCGTGGGTTTGTTGTATCTTGGAGGTAATTTGCCAAAACACCCGATAGCAAACTGTTTCTAGTGGGAGCAAATAAAACCTTAAGGAAAGCAATTCCTACGCCTCAAACCCTTTTGATTTTTCTCTATTCTATTCCGTTTCTTTACACCAAAACAATTTACCACCACCCATTGTCCTCAACAATCTTAAGGTTTTATTTGATGGAGGCCGGAAAGATGACTTTGTTTCTGACTCCTGATGTCAAACTTGATCGCTTTGATGGGATGAATTTTACTCGTTGGAAGGAAAATTGTTTTTCCTTCACACTGTTCTGAAAATTGCATATGTCCTGGATTCAAATCTTCCTCCAATTCCTGAACTGAAAGATGACGATTCTGAAGCATTAAAGGCCGAAAGGAAGAAGAGGCAAGAAGATGAAGTGATGTGTCGAGGACATATTCGGAACACTCTGTCGGACAAGTTGTACAACCTCTACAATTCAATGGAAAGTCCGAAAGAAATTTGGAATGCACTCGAATATAAGTATAAAACAGAGAAGGAAGGTACGGATAAATTTCTAATATTAAAATATCTCAAATTTTCTATGATTGATACCAAGTCTGCTTCGGATCAAATCCATAAGTTGCAAGTTCTGGTCACGAAACTCAAGGAATTGAAAGTTGAGATTTCTGAATCATTTTTAGTGGGGCTATAATTGCTAAATTACCCCCAAAGTTTGAATAGTTACTGAAAGAAACTCCTTCATAGCAGAGATGATATAACTTTGGAAGAATTGCAAAAAACATTTGAGAATTGAAGAGGAGACTAGATCTCGTGATCCAAAAAATAATTCTCACAATTCTTCCAAAGTTAATGTCGCTGAAGCAAGTAAATTCCTGGTTCCTTCACTAACAACAAAAGAAAAGAACCAGAAATACAATTTGAATCAAGAAGAAGTCAATGAGAAAAGAAAGAAAAGCTATTAGCCCCTGATTTCATTTCATCTCAAGATTTATCCTTTTTGGTTGAAGGAGATAGAAATAATGTACTTAATAAAATACCCTTATTACTTAATATAGAAGAAGATCCAAAAACATATGGTGAGGCTATGTCATCTAGAGATGCTTCCTTTTAGAGAGAGGCTATAAATGATGAAATGGACTCAATTATGTCAAATAACACATGGATCTTGGTTGATCTGCCTGCAGGATCAAAACCGATAATTAATAAGTGGGTATTTAGAAGAAAGCACAATACGGATGGGTCTATACAAACTTTTAAAGCTAGATTAGTAGCTAAAGGTTTCAAACAGAAACAAGGTACATACTATTTTGATACGTATGCTCCTATGGCTAGATTAACATCCATAAGAGTGCTAATGGCTATTGCATCAATATATCATTTGTATGTGCATCAAATGGATGTGAAAACGACCTTTCTTAATGGTAATCTAGAAGAAAATATTTACATAGAGCAACCTGAGGGTTTTGTTTTGCCTAGAAATGAGAAGAAAGTGTGTAAGTTAATCAAATCACTTTATGGGTTAAAACAAGCACCAAAGCAATGGCATGAAAATTTTGATTCGGTTATATTATCACATGGTTTCGAACACAATAATGCCGATAAATGTATTTATTCTAAGTTTGTAGATGATTTTGGTGTGATCATTTGTTTATATGTTGATGACTTGTTTATCTTTGGAACAAACATACATGGAGTAAATGATACTAAGAAGTATTTAACTTCACAATTTAAGATAAAAGATCTTGGTGAAGTAGATACTATCTTGGGTATCAAAGTTAAGAAAAATAGTGGGGGTTACTCGTTATGCCAATCTTATTACATTGAGAAAGTGCTTCTTAAATTCAAACATTTGAAATTTAAAGAGGTGAATACCCCATTTGATTCTAGTATTAAGTTACTAGAAAATTCTGGTAGAGCAGTTGCTTAACTTGAATATGCAAGTGCAATTGGAAGTTTGATGTATGCAATGCATTGCACAAGACCAGATATAGCATTTGCTATGTGCAAAATGTCTAGGTATATAAGTAACTGTTGAAAAAATCGGATCCGGTATCGGAGTTACGGCACAGCGGAAGTTTTAAAAATTTTATACCGTTTCCGGAAAAAAAAGCTCATGATGCATATAACAATAAATTAATTTATGATCAAGCATACCTTATTTCTTGGATTCCGGAATTGCTAGAACGTTTGACCAACGTGTCTTCTCTACTATTCTCGAGTTCCACGTCTCAGAGTGTGTGTGGGCACACGTTCTATGAATCCAAGCGACCGGTATTTCTTTCCGAAGTCTAGATCCCTCCTTCTCAATTCCGATAATCCTCATTGAGAATTTGATCCAACTTCTTTCTTCAAAACTACAAAACAGGAACCGGTTAACCTCCTATGAAAATAATCACTCGATTTAACCTTCATCACAGTTTTGATTCAATGGAATTTTCTTTCTTTTTCTCTCTCACAAGAAAGCTAAATTTTTGATGTGGAAGAAACCTAAAAAATATTTTTTCTTCCAAAAACGTTTTTCCCTTGAAAAATATCAAAAAATTGGTTTTTCAAGAACTCCTAGCCTTTATATAGTATTCCAATCCTTTTCAAAATTTATCTCCTTCTTGAAAAATAATTAATAATTATTTTTCTAGATAAATCTTGAACCAAAAGATCATACAACTTTAGGGCTAGATTCATTGAACATAAAAACAATTTTCAAGAGGAAATCCCTTTTAAAAATTTGGCCACAAAGTGAGAGATATCTTGATTGGTGGTTTAAATTTTAAATCAAGAATCTAAACTAGTTCAAAGATCCTAGTCCTATCTAGATTCAAACTTCTTTTAAATCTTTTCGAATTTAAATAGGATTCACATATTTGAATAAATATTTTCCATAAACATTATCCATATTAATTAATTTAAATTAATGAAATATTTCAAATTTTCTTTCCTCACAAAAACCATGCACCTCTTTAATTAGAAAAGAAAAATTCATGAAATAATCTCTATTATTTAAACCAATTAATAATTTAATGTTAGGAATATATTTAAATAATTTTGAAACAAAATTTTCTTCCCTCCATACAATTAAAAAACGTGCACCTATTTTAATTAGGAGAGAAAAATTTTGTTTTCCAAAATTCAAACACAATCTTATTTTCAAAATTCAAATTAACCAATCACATGTTGACAAATCATTTGTCTACAAATTTCACATGTCCAATCCTCTCTGGATTGCATGTTAGAGAGTACCATGTCTTGATAGACATTTCTAAATTCCATTTATAATTTACCGATCTCATTAGGAACAAATCCCGAGACGCTTCGTGGAACTGTATGAGCTAATAGAGGGACCCGATGGAAATATGTAAAGAGGCTCCTATAATTGTGAAAAATTAATCCCAGATTAATTATTCATCAATCAACTTCAAAATTATTCCACTAAAAGTTTGAAGCTGTACTCCTGTTTACATACTGTATTACGAAAGCTCTCTCACGTAGTGCTTTTTTCGTGATTTATTCATCGCTTGCTTAATCCCCATAGGTTATCCATGATTGAATTAAAGACTTTTTCCGTTTTACCTTTTCAATTATTTTAACTTAAAGTTCCATTATTCTCCATTGAAAGAACCACCAATTGTAAAACCATACAATTGGTAAACCACCAGAGAACACAAAGTAAACCAATGGTCAAGATCTTGTTATACTATCTTTCATTCCCCGAATAATGCCTTTAAGTAGATAACATTTAATATCGTTAAGATAGCTATGGATTCCATATCTATGAATCTTGATTTCTCCATCCATAAGTCATGCACCCAAAACACAAGTATGTTAACCATGAATTAACATTGTCTCACCTTTAGTGCATCAAAGTACATAAGTCATGGATGCGAACTCAAGTAATCATTTCAGGATTAAGATTAATGCAGGATGATAATCAAAGTATCATTGATTCTTATAAACAAAATTATTAAACCGAATCAATTAACACTTTAGGTCCAGTCCAATGTCATACCTCAATACTGGTATACATTAAAGTTTCTACTCGGAACCTATCCGATGGTCAAGACAAACCATCCCTCCAAGGAAGTAGACAACCTTTACAATCTTATCATGAATAAGATCCTCAAATCTTATTCCATTGATTGCGGACTATTTATTTAGACTGTTATCAAATTATCACGTCTTCTATGCATACCCCGTATATATATGATAATTCGATATATTACTAACAGCCTATGAGTATTTTATGTTTGCTCAAAATAATCATACAATCAACAAATGAAAGTAAATAGGACACAACTTATTAAACATGAATAATTTCCTCTTATTAATATCAAAATGTCATATTTACAGAAAATCCCTAATATTGATTTTCTATCCTTATGATACATATAGATCCCAACAGTAACCCTAGCATTAAGCATTGAAAAACAATTGGGAGGATACTTGGTTACCTCAAAAGAACCATTAATTTTGATTTGTTTTATAATGACTATCCAGCAGTACTTGAAGGGTACTCTGATGCAAGTTGGATAACTAGTGCAAGTGATAACAAATCCACTTCGGGATGAATATTCACTATTGGTGGAGGAGTTGTATCTTGGGCATCCAAGAAACAGACTTGCATAACTCATTCAACAATGGAGTCTGAGTTTATAGCACTAGTAGCTGCAGGCAAGGAAGCAGAATGGCTGAGAAACCTATTGTTTGATATACAATTGTGGCCACAACCGATGCCGTCAATTTCTTTGTACTGTGATAGTGAAGCTACTTTGTCTAGAGTTTATAATAAGGTGTATAATGGAAAGTCTAGACATATTAGCTTGAGACATGAATATGTGAGACAATTAATAACAGATTGTGTTATTAATGTTGTATATGTTAGGACAAACAAGAACCTAGCAGATCCTTTGACAAAAGGCCTAGCAAGGGACCTAGTCAAGGATACATCTAGTGGAATGGGACTAAAACCTATTTTTGAAATAATCACCGGTGATGGTAACCCAACTTTGTAGTAGCATTACCACTACTACAAAGTTTAATGGGTAAAAACAAATTACTGTTAAGTGATCGGTCGAGTACTAAAATTTAAGTTTGTGTCCTTTCCAGGATGTTCAATGCAAATAGCTACGTGTGGAGGATGAGTATAAACTCTTAATGAAGTTCAAGTCGTGAATAGCCAAGACATGCAATGAACTTCACCTAAGTGAGCATAAGAAATAGTGCCGTTTCTAACAAGAGTTTGGTTTACTTGTGTAAATGCTCATGAAACCAAGATAGAGCACATGGCTGTAATAGTACTAAGATGAATGGAACATAATTTTGAAACTGAGATAGCTCATATGTGATGTATTTCTAGTAGTGACATAAAAGATGAGGTTTAATACTTAGCATACCCTTGTCTTGTGAGTACTTTAAAGCATAGTCACTAATTGAAGGTTTTAATCGAAAGATACCTTTTGTAAGTATGAGTATATCAATAAGAAATTGGAGAAATATTACAATCTAGTGAGGGATTGTTTGAGATATTGTAATATATCTTATATTACCATTGGATAGTGGAAACAAAAGTCGCACATTGGAAAAGTCCCACATTGAAACAAAATTTACGAATATGTCGCACAATGAAACAAAAGTCCCACATTGAAAAAAAAATTATGAAAATGACTATTGTAATAATATTTAGTAGTTTGGGGGCATTCTAACTATAAAAAAAAATATGATGGACTAAAATTATATAAGGTCAAAAATTTAGGGACTAAAATAGCAATTTGCCCTTTTTTATACAGTTATACTACTGGTCTCCAAGAATACTACTGCGCACCCGTTACTCTTTCTTTCCATCATTTTTTTCATTTTCAATTTTGTTTTTTCAGTTTCGCGGTTTTCGTCTTCCGAAAACCCAATCATCACGAAAGACCCAAAAACCCTAGAGTTTTAGGTTGAACAATGGCGGAATCTCCTTAGCGTTCATCTGAACAAAGAAGGAATGTTCTATTCGAGTGTGATTATAAGAATGTTAAAGACGAGATTCGTACTCGAGATGATGTGTTAACCAAGTGTTCATGAAAAGACAGCTTGCTGTGTTCAAAGAGTAGTTTTGCCCACGCCTTGCAAGAATCATAGTGACAACCAAAGTTGTCTTTTTTCTTCCTTTTCCCCTTTGTTTTTCCTTAACTCTCTTTGCCTTCCTATAAGTATACCGTAGCAAAAGCGCCACCTTTTCTTTTTCTGCTTACAATCACCAGAAGCAGAAACAGAAACAAAACTAGAGCCAACGGAAACAGATACTAAACCAGAACTAGAGCGCAGATACAAAACCAGAACCAGAAACAGAGCCAGATACAGAACCATAAGCAGAACCGGAAGGCAATTCATAAACAGTACGGCCTTATCAAGAGCGATTAAAGAGATTAGGGTTAGGGTTTTACCCAATCCCTCTTCGTCGGCCAAAATTCCGCCCCGCAGTGCCTCCGGTCGATGAGGAGTCTCTTCGCCAGTCAGTGTATGTAAAAACACGCCATTCCGTTCTTCCCAGAAAGGAGGAAGCTCAATGGAGTTCTCTCTTTCGCGCATCCAAAACAACGACTGCTTCCGATGTCGATGTAGCTTGGTTAACATGGAGTATGAATCTCGTCTTCAACATTCTTATAATCACACTCGAACAGAACATTCCTTCTTTGTTCATATGAAGATTCCGCCATTGTTCAATCCAAAGCTTTAGGGTTTTTGGGTCTTTCGTGGTGATTGGGTTTTCGGAAGACGAAAACCGCGAAACTGATAAAACGAAATTGAAAATGAAAAAAATGATGGAAAGAAGAGTAACTGGTGCGGTAGTATTCTTAGAGACCGGTAGTATGACTGTATAACTGCTTTCTGTAAACCCAAAAACACAATGATATGTAAATGTTCATGACTACGATGTCATACTAACAACCCACGAACTCGTCCAATATGCTTCTGCAAATTGCCCTGAATCCTTTCTTGAAAAAGTACACTGGTGGAGACTCATCTTGGATGATGTAAGATGCGATAAGTGGCCGGAATGCCACGATGCATTGGCGGAATTCCCATCAATGTTACTCTTGGTGGCGAAACGGAAGTGGGTGGTTGCAAGAAAGCCGATTGTTGTTGTATGCCTTCATGGTATATCCACTTGGGCTTGACAACCCCACAGAAAGCTTCTTCTTTTCAGTATCTGACTATGACGAGAAAGCGCTTCGACTTAAGCAGGTAATATCTTGTACTCGTTAATTTTTTTTTGGTTATAGGAATAGATGATTTGTTGTCTGTATGACATATTTTGTTGCTTTCTATGGTCCTGTATACTGTAGTTTAATTCAAGAATTTATCCTGGATTTGGGGTATATACATGGTGTCGGATAATGGTTTTTTTTTTTTTTTTTTCTTCAGTTACTGTTTCAATTAAAAAAAGAGGTACTTTTTCTCAGTCTTTGGATACTAACTGTCTTCCCCTCCTTTTCTTCGTCTCGTTTCTCTTTCAGCCCAACAGAGAGGAAAACACCCTTGCCCCTGTAGAGAAATCAAGGAAAGTAGACCCTCTAAATTTAAATAAGCTCACCCAATAGGTTCTTTTTCACTGGATTTAAAAGAAGAGAGAGAGAGAGAGAAGAGGAAAGAAGAAAGAAGAATAGGGATTCAATATTCAGTTGAAGGAACCACAGAGATATGATTTTCAAACCTAAGATTTGAGGTTTTTACCTGATTTTTGTGGGTTCAAGTTGTATCCTATGGAATCTTTCTTGTAATCTTCGGTTTTGTTGAAGCAAAGACACTTGAAATGCAATAGTTAGGTTTAGTTTCAAACCTTGTTGGAATCTATGAAAATCTTTGAGTTTGGGATGGAATTGTAAGTCGATTTATTTCTCATTTTGCCTACCAAGTTAATCTTAATGGTTTCATTCCTGAGTTTGAATTGGTAGAGAAATTGGATTGAGCTCCAGTTACCTTTTTCTGTGTTTGGTGTTTTTGGTTAGTATGGGATTTTTGTAAATTTGAACATTTTCTTATGGATTCTAACCTTGTGATTTGAGGCTGAGGAATTGGATTCTATGTTTGTAGATCGAATTAGAACCTTGTTGAAAACTTTGGTGCTATTGAACCATATGAGGAATTCCAGTTTAAACCGTAATTTATCCTCTTTTGTATCTCTTTCTCCTGGTTGTGTTGTTCTTCGTGAAAACAATAATGGAACTTTGGATAACTTGTTCATTGTCAGTTTTAGATATGGCTATAGTTCTGTTTGGTGAGGAAGTTCAAATAGTTGGTGAAGGAGGTCAATTTGTTTGGGACAATTCCAAGGATAATTATTGAAATTTTGAAGTTAAATACTTTGTTTAAATATAACAGAAGAGGGGAGGTTGCATTGAAACATCAATTTTGGCATTATATTGGGCAGTAGTAATAGTTTATTTTAACAGGCCGTGATACAAATTTTTTTGCTTAATTTTTTTGTTCTTTTGGTTTCAGGACTTTATGAAAGCTGTATGCTTACAACGAAAGAGAGGAAAAGTGGTTAGAGAGTTCACAACCGATGTGTTGGTGCCTTATGCTCATGAACTAACTTCAAACGAACGGGCTAAGTATAAGATAGAAGCAAATTTGGCAAGAGTGAATTTCAGAAAAGCTGTAGATAAAGGTGATATTACCAACGTGGTCCGAGTCTATATTAACGTTTCTCTCATGAGTATGATCTGCGGTGGACTTGCTCCCTATTATCCACAGTATACAGGTGATAGATTTCGGCCAACACTTGAATTCTTTCCAAGTGCATCAGAAGCTGCTGGTTTGCTGGAAAAGGCTGCTGAACTTCAACAACGTCTGGAGGAGTGTTCTGTTTGCCTTTCTCATCCAGCAGTGAATGCAATTACTAAATGTGGTCACCATTTTTGCATTGAGTGCATAGAGAAGGTCGTCACGAGGCTACAAATTTGCCCCAACTGTCATGAGCCTTTGAAAGTCTGTGATGTCTATTTGCCTCACGGATCATCAAAATTATCTGCTCTCTTGAGGCTTCTTGAGGCCTCAAGAGAAGCAAAAGCTGCTACGAAGTCAATAGTATATACAGAGTTTGATACCATGATCAAATTTATGGAAGCAAACATAAGATGTGTGGGTTTCCACGTCTTCTGCTTAATTCTTGAAGATAATGGTCAGCTAGTTTTAGATTTCGATGATGAGAGTGCAATTGCAGAGTTCAAGGAGAGGAGAAAAGGAGGACGTTGTATTGTTAGCAACAAGAACGCAGCGCTTGGCAGGAATTTCTAGGGACTGCACCATATATTTTCTGGAACTTTGGGGTTTCGATATGCCCAAGGTTGATGCAGTGGATCTTTTATACAGGGCCTGTCAGGAGAATAGAAAAATAGTGATGTTCTTCAGCAAGGAAACGGTTCAGGAACAGATGATGTACCATGGAGTCATACAGCCAATTGTGTTGGATGATGTACCATGGAGTCATACAGCCGATTGTGTTCCAGGATCTTTAGCTCAGAGAGGCGGACTCTGAGCACTTTTCCTTTGACGCTGGACAGCTCCATTGCATATTATTCTAGACATTTGGGATTCAAGATACTCTTTTATTGTGAAGCAATTTGCTTGCTTGTTAATATTTCAAAACTTTGTAGCTTTTTGAGTTTTGTTGCTACTTGATACTTTTTACAGAAATTGTGTTGAAATAACAGGCTAGACATTTGGTATTCAGGAGACTCTTCTATTGTGAAGCAATTTGCTTGCTTGGTAATATTTCGAAACTTTGTAGCTTTTTGAGTTTTGTGACTACTTGAAACTTTTTACTGAAATTGTGTTGAAATGACAGCAGGTAAACTTCCTGTCATATATTACATATAATATAGGATTCCTAGTTGTCATTGTAGTCGCCTTATAAACTGGGATTTGCAAAAAAATTTTAGTAGTATTTGTTCTGTAATTGTTACATAATATTAATGGATGTTCATATAGCTTCGCTGCTTGAACATGGAAAAGCTTTGGTTGCAGTTCAACTAGGAGATTGTAACACCGGTAAATTTTTGAATTAAAACTTACAATTTTATTTGAGTTTTTATGTCATGAATTTTGAAATTTGGGGCCTAAATTAATATCTTAGAGAATGGGGACTACAGATATATAGATGTATATATGAAACCCATGATGAGGGCCCGGTGTACATCAGAGTATCTCCCCTTCCTGCCTCTCGTTTTCACCCTCTCTCTCTCTCTCTCTCTCTCTCACTCTCACAAGCACGCTTCCTCTCTTTGCCATCTTCGTAATCGTCGCCGGCAGATTTTCCGGTTCACGTGCCGGCCATCGAGGAAGCCCGTCACCCGAAAACTCCAACGCCGAAGCACCGTCTCCCCACTCGCAGTTGTTCGCCAGAAATTCGTGTTCGAAGTATCGCAGCCGCGAGATTCCTTGCGTGATTCCGCCGCCGTCCGTTTTGTTTGTTACACGTAGTTTAATTGTTGCACAGAAATATTTAGTTCGTAGTTTTGGTTTGACTCTAGTTTGTGGATCTATTTTTCATTACTCTCTTGGAATTATACTTCGTAATCTGGGTTTTGGTTTGGTTCTTGTCTTTTTCCTTTTTCTTTTTCTTTTTTTTTTTTGTCTTCTCAAAGGCCCTAACCCAAAATACCCAAATCCCGCCGGCCAACTTCAGCATTGATAGACGGAGTAGCCACTCCCTCGACGAATACCTGCAAAAAAGAGAAGCCAACAACCACAGAACAAAAACTTCACCGGCGATGGGACGAAAACAAGGAATATAAATTGAGGGGAAACGGGATCTAGTTGTTGAGCTTCAATGATTCGTCACTGAGGAAACTTGTCAAACTCGTCGCCCTCTTCGTCGTGACTCGCGAGTTCACTGGAGTTTCGTGGTCGGAGCTCAGTTGCGACCAGGAATCCCATATGCCGCCGTCGCGTCGCTGAGATCCTGAACCGTCGTCAGGAGATCCACCGGTGCAGCAGCTGTCGCAGTCATGTCACCAAGATCCTCCGACTGCTGTCGAGTTTGTTGAGAGAAGGGGAGGAAGTCGAGTCTAGAGAGAGGGGGAGGAAGTCGAGTCTACAATCCTGAACCGTCGTCAGGAGATCCACCGGTGCAGCAGCTGTCGCAGTCATGTCACCAAGATCCTCCGACTGCTGTCGAGTTTGTTGAGAGAAGGGGAGGAAGTCGAGTCTAGAGAGAGGGGGAGGAAGTCGAGTCTGTAGAGAGAGAAAAGCAAGAATGTGGAGAGAGAGATTATGCAGAGGGAGAAAGATAGAAGGGAAAAAAGGGAAATAGAGTAAGGAGAGGGAAAAAGAGTAAAATTAGAAACAAATAAACCTATTTGAATTGAATTATAAAAATATGTTATAACTGATTATCATTTTAAATATATACTATAATTTTTTTATGTATCTTTTAAATATTCTATATGGTATAATTTTCCCTTATATATTTCACTTCTTTTCTTTGCACCCTTGCTCTGTTCGCAAGGCCGGCTTAACCTCCAGGGAGGTTAAGCAAAGACTTAAAAGGCCCCATTTGGAAGGTCCCCAAATCTTTCCTAAAAAATAGGTGAGATCAATTCCCCAAAAAAAAATTAAGATTTTTTAAAAATTAATTAATTTATAATTCAAAAAAACTAAATAATTCAATGAGACCTTTTTTTTTTTTTTTTGGGCTTAACTACTGGCTTTTTTTTTTATTTTTTCCTTTCTTAAAGGGCCTCCTTTTTAGGAAGACGGATTTTCTTCTTCCCCAACGCACCCCCACCTCTAGAAAGACGGATTTTCTCAACTTCTTGTTCATAAAGAACAAATTTCTCTATATACACATAGCAATATTTTGTGCTATCATCGATAAAATGAATAAAATATTTGTTACCACCTCTAGTTTGAACACACTTTAAGTCACAAACATCGCTATGAATTAATTCAAGTGGTTCAGTATTCTTTCAATTGTTTGAAATGATGACGTTGTTTGTTTTGCCTCTACCAAGTTTCACACTTATGTTTTTAATCAATTTCAAAAAAGAGTATGTGATCCAAGTTAATTAATATACGCAATATATCAAAATTAACATATCCTAGTCTATCATGCCATAAGTTAGAAGACTCAAGCATAAAAGCGGAAGACTTTCTATTCTTATTGATGGATTTGGGCTTAACAGCAATTACATTCATTTTTCACATCTCATCTTTCACATAACCCTTCCCTACATACATTCCATATTTGGACAAAACTATTTTCTGGGTCTCAAAAACCATCTTGAAGCCATGCAAGCTCATCATTATTTCAGAAATAAGATTCTTCCGGATATCAGGCACATACAGCACGTTTTGCAACTTCACTTCCTTCCCGGACGTCATCTTCAGGAATACAAGCCCTTGACCCTTGATCTCAGAAGTTGCAGAATTGCCCATAAACAGCTTCTCCCCAGTTTCCAAAGGAACTAGGTCAGCAAATGCAGCTCTATCTGAACAGATATGATGGGCGACACCAGTATCTAGTCACCACTCCTTTGAGTTGGAGTCCATCATGTTGACTTCAGAAAACCACAGCTGACAGACTATGTCAGACACCTCTTGGGTGATGACGTTCACCACATTGGCCTCTTTCTTCTTGTTTCTTTTCGACAGTCTACAATCTGCCGACTTGTAACCCATTTTGTCACAATTGAAACACTTTCCTTGGAATTTCTGTTTCTTAGAAACTCCACCTTTAGGTCCCAGTTTGGACCCCGTCTTGTTGAACTTCTTATTCTTCAAGCTTTAACCATGCTCCACCATATTAGCCTTAATAGAATTGACAACAACATTATTGGAGAACTTCTTCTCCGAGCCCCTATTATCCTCTTCAATACGAAATCTCACAATAAGGTCTTCCACGTTCATTTCCTTTCTCTTGTACTTCAAATAGTTTTTGAAATCTTTCCACGCAAGGGGTAGCTTCTCTATAATTGCCACTACTTGAAAAGACTCACTAATAATCATTCATTCAGTATGAATCCCGTGAATGATTAGTTGAAGCTCTTGAACTTGACTGATGACAGTCTTCGAATCCACCATCGTAAAGTTCATGAACTATCCCAACAAGAACTTTTTAGCATCAGTATCTTTAGACTTATTCTTATGTTCAAAGGACTCCCACAGTTCCTTGTCCGATTCCTTCATGCTATACACACTATAGAGTGAATCAGACAAGTCATTCAGAACATAATTCCGACACAAGAAATCAGAATGCTTCCAAGCATCAAAAGCATGCAATACTTGACCATCTGTCTCATCCTCTCTAATAGTTGGAGGATCCTCTTTCAGGAATCTCGCAAGATTTAGAGTGGTTAAATAAAACAACATCTTTTGTTGCCACGTCTTAAAGTTCAGTCCGGTCAATTTCTTCGGTTTCTCGTTGTGATTCACAGGAACTGAGACCGTCAAAGGCTGCGTTGAAGACGAGGCTACCCAAGGTGATAGTTCCAATGTCACAGATGGATTCTCAGTTGTTACCATGTTCATGTTTCTGGCAATTTCTGAAAACAAGCCAATTATTAGTACCAAACTAATTACCAGTATAACAAATAAATACTATAACACCAAGGTCAATTAAAAGAAGCTATAAATACATGAAGCTAATTAACATAATAATTATTAATATATATTATTTATAAGAATATGAACCAAACGTTTGTAAGGGGAAAAAAAAAACGTTTATAAAAAAAAACCTATAATATCGATTATATACTTGAAATTCAATGGCTTAGGCCGTTTCCAAAAAATGAACTAAACACACACACACACATATATATGTATAAACACAAACTAGAAAAAACGTTAGCAATTCTATATTTTCCAAAAGTTGAACTGCCGTATATATACATATATATAAACATAAACTGCAAAAAAAATAAATAAATAAATAAAAAATAATAATAAAAGTAGTTAGCAATTCCGTTTGAATCTGAATAACCTGTCCGTCGTCTATGATACGAATCTGTTTTAAGATTGTTAGAAATATAACGGAGTACAAACAATGAACAAGAAGTTGAAGTATAATATAAATAAAATTGTTACACCGAAATTCAACCTAACTTGAAGAAAACGACACACAAAGAAGATCATCGAGACACGTGAGATACGCTTTCCTTAAAACAGATTCGTTCCCTCTGGTAAGTGCACAAGGATTGAACGGACGTCTGTCTCTCAGGATACAACGATGAACAACGATAGTTTAGCACAATCTAAAACCGCTCCGGGCGAACTTGAAACCAAAGCCTTTCCTCTATCACCAAAAACTTCAAAACCGACCTCTACAAGAGAAAACTCAAGAACAAGAAAAACAGGAGAAAGATCACTTGTGTTGTGTGTTGTTTTGTATGTGATTTCAAGCTTGTGGAGGAAGTGTTACAAAATCAAAATTCAATAGATTTAAATCTGGATTAATGAGATATAATACAATACCTAATCATGCACTAATGCTGCCCATTAAACTCCATTCTAAACCCTTGGAATATGAACAGATGACTGTTGATATTCTGGAAAAAAAAAATTCAAAATTTATGTTGGAAAAGAAGAAAAAAAAATTTGCAAAACAAAGCCCGCGCAAGAACAAGCTTGACGGATCGACATTCGCGTCGCCCACGTCGTGTGAGCACACACATTGGGCCCAAACCCACCGGGGCTGTGATTTGCACCCCCTCCCCTACACGTGAGAGAGCATCTTGGGTACACAATCTTACCCAAGTCCAAAAGTGTAAATTCTTATAAAGTCTATTAAGCTTTTATGCCTAAGCAATATGAGACTCCACATATATAAGCAATTTTCTAACAAAATTATATTCCATTGGGCACACTTTGAGTATCAATTTCTCATTCACCCGAATACCATTTTGAGCGTATGAATATATAATTTCGATCTCCTCGCGACGATCCACCAAGACCTGTTAGTTTTACTAAGTAGGTCCTACTCAAATTTGGACCTCAAAATGGTTTTAAAACCATTTTTCCAACACTTTGCATACAATCTCCATCCAAGCTTATCTTCATTTTTGTTTATTAATTTTTTTGTATTTGAAGAGGCTCCTTTTACAAGCTTCGCTTAAAGCCTCAGAATTTATTGAGCAGATCCTGTTTGTTCGTCTCTAGTTTCTTGCTCTTCTTTTGAATGATTTTTTGCTTTTGAATGAGTCGGACTTTAAGGTGTTGTGGAGAAGAATGCCATGGTTATCCTCGATATTGTCATTGTAAAAGTGGCAACGGTCTTGGGCTTCATGGTAGCCGGTTCGACTTTTGAGTTCAACCACCACCACCACCACCGTCATCTTCTTTGGCATTCGTCCATCTTCATTTGTAGTTGTGGGTGAACCAATCATTTTGCAGAAAAAATGTAGCTAACATGAATGCAAATTTCTTTTATTTTTACATTTTCTTCTGTATGAATTCACATTCCTAGTAATTGAAGTTCACATTCACAACAACATACCATCAAGTACCAGATTTAATATCATTTTTTAATTTATATCAAATGTCATTAGAAAAATTAGTAGTTGAGAATTTGAGATGGTCATGAAAAGAAGAATCAATATGTGCAGAGAATTTTTTGAATGAAGTAAAGGAGAAAAAAAAATTAGCAATTAAAAAAAGAAAGAAAGAATAAAAAGTAAAAGGAAAAGAATGAAAGAGAATTAAAAAGGAAAAAAAGAGAGAGAGAGAGAGAGAGAATGACATGTGTCAAAAATAAAGAGGAGCCTTTGACTCTTATATATATATATATATATATATATTAAGATTAAGATTAAAATTAGGATATGTTAAAATTATTTGTATATGAGTGTGCTTTCAATGATTACTCTAATTTTACCCATCGGTGGTTATTGTTATTTGAGCCGTTTGATATAAATCAAATGGATATAACGAATTGGGTAGTTAACCAAAAACATTGATGACTATTAATGAGCATTGAACATTTACAACTCATCAAATATGATATAGATGAGCAACTTATTCTTGGCCTGTTTTTATAGGTTTTTTTAAAATACACTTTTCTTTTAATTAAAACTAAGATTTGTCCCCTAATTTTTGAATCTCATTCCTAATTGTTTCATTCCAACAAAAATGAACGTTTTTTTATTTTCAACATCGTCTAACAAAAACGAAACAATAACTTCTTGATTTATCAATTTTGCTTCTGGTAGTTGTTTGAGTTGAGTGTATACACATGCATTTTTATATGTACATGTGTGTTAATTGTTTCAACAGACGAGGCCAGAGCTTTGTTTGGGGGGGTGGGTGGTGGAGACTATTCTATACGAATGCAGATTGTAAATGAGCGAAAGCAAATACTTAAATTTAAGAGACCCATTATATAGTAAAACCGACGAAATTAATATCATGCAGAATTCATTTGTCCACTTTTATTGTTTTTACCTAATGTTTAGTTTAAATTTTTTTAATTAATGTTTAGAGTAAACCTTTATTTAACCTGGTATTATCAGTCATAAAAAATGCCATGTCATCCAACATAATTAAGATATGCACTATTTTTTATAATTTTATCTATAACCATAGATAGTAACTCTTCTTTATGTGTCTACATATATATATATATATATATATATATAT
Source organism: Ficus microcarpa (assembly GCA_025413485.1). Lineage (NCBI taxonomy): Eukaryota > Viridiplantae > Streptophyta > Magnoliopsida > Rosales > Moraceae > Ficus > Ficus microcarpa. Next base: position 3,544,731 of record CM046378.1, read on the forward strand.
ACGCCTATGAAAGATCATTTTATTATAAATACTTATAATTTAACCTTTTTTTTTTTCTAGACCTTTCTTGGTAAACTCAAAATTTTGAACACTGATTTAAATTCTTATAGGCTAAGAGTATTTATAATGTAATGTTAAATTAGTGTGCTAATGGAAAATTTTGGTATTTGGATGAAAAATGTGTTCTCCAATGTAGTGCCATCTTTCATACAAAATTTGCCATATGTTAAACTTTATGACAAATTGGCCACAAGGTATAGCCAATGCCAAATTTCACTTTTGATTCTTATTGATTGTTGTCTCAGCTAATTATTACAACTTTTTTAATTTTTTTATTTATACTAGTTGTATGCACATGCATGCTTAACAATTTGTTAAATAATAATAATAATAATAATGAGGTATTATGAGAAAATAATTGTTCAGAGAACATTATGGAGAAAATATTTAAGTGGCAAGAAATTGGAGAGAAGTTAGCCTATGAGAAAATAATAGTGGGGATGGTCATGGAAAAAAAAATGTTTGAGTAAGAATACATTTAAAAAAAATTATTTCAGTATGGACAGAAAAAGAATGAAAAATAAAAATTTAAAACGATGAAAGAAGGCATACAAAAAATAGATTAGCACCTGAACGAAAGTGAAAAATAATTTTAAAGAGTACATAGAGTAAATAAAAAATATATATCAAACATTACGAAAAATTAGTAGTTGGGAATTTAAGATGATCATGAAAAAAATAATAAGTATACCGAGAGAATTTTTTGAATGAAGTAAAGGAGAAAAAATTTTAGCAACTAAAAGAAAGAGAGAAAAAGAAAAGGGAAGAATGAAAGAGGAAAAAAAAAAAAAAGAGGGAATGACATGAGTCAAAATAAAGGAGAAGCTTTTGACTTTTTTATATATGTTAAGATTATAATTAAGATAAAATTAAGATTAAGATTAAGGTAAGATAAGTACTAAAAGTTTATTTTTACAACTTCCAAAGCTTATTAATTATGACAAAAAGTAGAAATAATATAATGTATTGGAGCATAAAGTAAGATAATTTTATTTTTCACACTATTTTATAACAAATATAGTATTGATATACACAAATATGTTGGAGATGGATTAAGTTCACACTAAAAAAATTTGGGTATTACATTTGGTGCCTGAAATGGCTGCAAACGTGAGAGGTTTTGTTTTGTTTTGTTTTTTTGTTTTTGTTTTTGTTTTTGTTTTTTGTTTTTTGTTTTTTTTGTTTTTTGTTTTTTTGTTTTTTTGTTTTTCAACCGGCTAACGTTTACGAGAAAAAGAGTTTAAATCTTCCCCTTTCAGACACCATTTAATAGTAAATATGAATTTGTTTGGCTATCCGATTTGAAACTAAAAATTCAATTTCAGTTTTTTGTGTTGTGCTTGTTTTTGTTTTTTTGTTTTTCCTGAAAAGTCAACAAAAATTATAACTAATTTTTGAAAAATCAGCCGACTTTAATCTAAAAATTTCATTTTAAACCGGTAAACCAAATACATCATACATAAAGCTTGATTGAGAAGCTTCAGAAGCTAGGTGAGGAGGATGGGTCTTGAGTTGTGTCACGGTAGAATAACCAAAAGCTTTTTTTTTTTTTTTTTTTTTAAAGAAAATAATTTATGAATATCACTTAAAATTTTTTTATTTTAACTAAAGATTACATGGCATGATTTAATTGGAGATATAAGGATCAGAATAAAAATGGAGGACATATGAATAACTCACATTAAGAGATGGGGTGCTTTTGTTTTTATTGCTTCAAGTTATATATTAGACCACATGTAAGATCCAAATAAACACAACCTTTAAGATCTTTTCTATATGGATGGGTAAAAGTGAGCGTCCCCCACCATAGAATTCTCCTACTATAAGTGTTAATAAAGATTATAGTATATTTTAAAATGATAATAAATAGTAGCATATTTGCATTTTTAAAATGATGTATGTGTTTTGATGTTGTAAAAACAAAGATATTGCCATTTCAAAAGAAAAAAATTATAATGATTACCTAAAAAAGTTAAGACACCAATAAATAAGTATTAAATGTTAAATTTGATATTATAGATGAAACTTTATCAAGAACAATTTTTTAATCTAAGCGTTTGGTTCGTCGGTTATAGATGAAAATTTTAATTTGAAGTTAGTTGACTTTTCAAAAGTTAGTTATAATTTTTGTTGACATTAAAAAAAATATATATAAAAACTAAGATGAAAAAAGTATAATTTAAGGATTAATTTCATTAATAGCACTTCTGAAATAAATTATATTAAATACAGCACCACTTTTTTTCCCTTCATTTCTAGCACTGTCACGTCAGTTTTGTGGGGCCCAGCAACATTAAATGTATGCCAAAGGTCAGGTTTACCCTCATCTCCCACCAACCCAAGAGTCACTCTCCATCATATGTCCTATTTCAAACCAGCTTCTACAATGTTTTAGAGAGATAAACTCCGATTCTAGAGAGAGAAAGAGTTGCAACCGGTAGGTACCGCTCCGTAACCGCTTGGAAATCGTCCTAAACTACCACGAAGAGCCTTTTATAAACTGCTTGCAAGTGTGTTAACGCCGGAAATCTTAAAAAAAAACTCCCCATGTCGAAGCCCACGAAAATGTTTGAGAAAAACACAACTCCAGAAAGGAGGTCTGTCCGAGTATCAGCTTCGGCATCTAAAAGCCCATCGGCCAAGGAAAAGTTGATTTCTGTTTTTATGTTTATAAAGTTTACGTTTTTAATATCTTTCAGTAAAAATGTAAAGTTCTTATTGATTATGTAAAAAAAAAAATTTCATTTTTATATGTGTTTTTGATGAGATTCCAACTTTCTAAACGATCTGTTGAAAAAAATTTACTTAAAATACATAAAGCTAGTATTTTTATATAATTTCCAGATGGTCATTTTCATTCGGACTTGTTGGTCATAATAAAAATGACCAATTCTTAATAATTTTGGATGGTCATTTTCATTATGATTTGTTGGTCATAATGAAAATGACTCAGTTTTAAGTATTTTCGGATGAACATTTTCATTATGACTTTTTGATCCTAATGAAAAATGACTCAGTTTTAAGTTATTTTCGGATAGTCATTTTTATTATGACCAACATGTCATAACAGTTATGACCGTTACTCTTTAGTTCATTATATGGAGATAGGTCATAACTGTTATGACCACCCGGCCATAAAATTTATGACCGTTACTATAGGGAAAGAGATCATAATCGTTAAGACCATCTGGTCATAACGGTTAGGACCGTTATTCTAGTTCACGATAGAGAGAGAGATCATAACTGTTATGACAACCTGATCATAACAGTTATGACCGTTACTATAGGGAGAGAGGTCATAACTGTTATGACTATCTGGTCATAACAGTAATGACTGTTATGACTATCATATCATAACAGTTATTACCGTTAATTTAGGGAGAGAGAGAGAGGTCATAACAATTATGACCACCTGGTCATAACAGTTATGATCGTTACTCTAGTTCATGATAAGGAGAGAAAGAGGTCATAACTGTTATGACCAGACGGTCATAACAGTGATGACCGTTAGTATTGAGAGAGATGTCATAACATCCGGTCATAACAGTAATGATCGTTACTGTAGTTCACGATAGGGGGAGAGGTCATAACAGTTATGACCACTCGGTCATAATAATTATAACCGTTAGTATAGGGAGAGAGGTCATAACCGTTATGACTATTCGGTCATAGCAGTAATGACCGTCACTCTAGTTCACGATAGGGAACTTCTAAATTGTTGGTCATAAGTGTAAGATGCATAAATTTTTATTTTAATTTAAAATTTGATAATTTAATGAGCTGTTTTAGCAATTAACTCATATTTTAAATATAGATACACCATTATGTAAGAAAAAAGTGGTCATTAATTCGATGAGTTTGACATAGGGAGAGGTCATAACGGTGATGACCGTTACTCTTGTTCATGATAAAGAATCACGGTTACAACAGTTATGACCACCCGGTCATAACAGTTATGACCGTTACTCTTGTTCACGGTATAGAGTTGCAGTCATAACTATTATGACCGTTACTCTTGTTCACGATATAGAACTAGGTCATAACCGTTATGACCAGCCGGTCATAACAGTTATGACCGGTATAGGGTAGTGGTCATAACTGTTATGACCACCCGGTCATAACGGTTCTGACCATTACACTTGTTAACGATATAGGGTAGAGGTCATAACCGTTATGACCAGACGGTCATAACGGTTTTGACCGTTACTCTTGTTCACGTATAGAGTAGCGATTATAACGATTATGACCGTTATTATTGTACATGATATCAAACACTCGGTCATAACCGTTATGACCATCCGATCATAACGGTTATGACCGTTACTCTTGTTCACGGTATAGGGTAGCGGTCATAACCGTTATGACCACCCGGTCATAACAGTTATGATTTTCTTAGTCAGTTACGTGGCTTTGGACATTTAACGTTTTTTGAAGATTTTCCGACTTTCACAGACTTCCAAGCGGTTTATAGAGGGATTTCGTGGTGGTTTCGGCCGGTTTCGACCGGTTGCAACTCTTTCTCTCTCTAGATTTCAGTTTGTCTCTCTTAAACATTGTAGATGCTAGTTTGTAAATTTTTTTGAGGCATGCGAGGAGATGAGGGTAAACTTGAAAATCATACATTTAATGCTGCTGGGCTCCACAAAACTGACGTGGCAGTGCTAGAACTGAAGTGAATAAAAAGTGGTGTTGTATTTAATATAATTTATTTCAGAAGTGCTATTAATAAAATTAACCCATAATTTAATTAAAGTTGAACTAAAATGCAAAACAAAACATACGTGTCAAAATACTATTGGCATAGTAATTTACAATTGCATTATAGATGTTCTTTAGTTAACACATTAATAATAGTAATTAATAAAGTGTGGTGTAAGTATATGTACTTTCACAATTAAAAAAAAAGCGGATATCTTATTTAATTTACAAAAAGAAAAAAAAATTCGAATCTACACCCAAATTTCAATATAGGGTACATTTTTTAAATTATAATAATAAAAAGTGCCTATTTATTTATTTTTAATATGGGATACATTTTTGGTATATATTGGCCTTTAGGGGTTGTTTGGTGAATGGGTTTAGTTTAAGATTTTTAAATTTGAATAGTAAATTTTCAGAAAAGACAAAATTTTTTTTCAGAAAAGATAAAAAAATTTTTCAAAAAAAAAATAAAAATCATAATAAAAAAAATATAATTTAATTTAAAATAAAATGAAAAACAAACGAACCCTTAAGATTTGAAAGTGCGAATTTATTATTATTATTATTATTTTTCATTACAGGATATATTTCCAATATATATTTTTCCCTTTTAAGATTTGGTGCCCTTTTTATGACCGTCCAGTACACCGGCTTTTTGTACCTTTGATTAAAACTCTACAAATATCGATTAGCCTTCAACTGAGCAGTAACATATTTTTGGGTAGTTTCTCCCGTTTTGTTCTACTTCTCTTGGGAGCAAAAAAAAAAAAAAAAAAAAAAAAAAAAAAAAAAAACCGTAGTTTCCACTCATCAATTCGCTGCGCTGCGGGCAAAAAGAAGAAGGGTTGATCAAGTATGGGTTCCATAGAGGTTGAAGAATTAGAGGACCCGGAGTCTTTGGTATTATTCCTCACTCTCACTCTCTCTCTCTCTCACACACACACACACACACGCACACCTTTGTATTTTATTTTTATTTTTTTAATATATATATATATATATATATATATATTTGTATGATAAGAAGGAACGTTTTCCCAAAACTCCACAACGAAGCCGCAGGATTGCCGCTGTTAATTTGCATCCCTGTGTTGCTGAGGTATATCTTCAGATTCTGATATTTGCACATATCTCTTTCTTCAAAGTGTTTCCAATTTTTAGTCGAAAAAAGAAAAAGAAAAGGAGAAAAAAAAAAAAAAAAGGCATCATTGAGATTCGTAATGGTAAATGATTGGCTTGTTTACTGTTTTGTTTTGTTTTTTGTTTTACTATTTGTTGGGAGGGTTTTGCTTATTTTCAAACATGTTCATTTGTGTTTAGAATTTGAGTGCACACTGGAAACTCACATCAATTTTCTCCAACTTTTTTTTTTTATAAGAAAATACCCCTTTTGCGGACAAACTAATGTTGAATGCTGAAATATACTTCATTCTTTTTATGCAGGCTTCTTACTTGTACGGATATTTGACCAAGTTGCTTAAGTTGGTATGCAGCGGGAACGTTTTGTCTGTAGCTGTCTAGCAATTACCTGAGTCTGGTTGGCGTGGGATAAGGATGTGTCCTTTTAGGAAAATCGTTCTAAGGTAACTGATGCAGTCGGATTTCATTTAATTTCATAGGCTATTTACTCATTTTGATTGAGTCATCACAACTCGTTTAGCACTGTAGAGTTTGTAGCTCGTTTCGTTTGTTCTTATGACTTTTCTTTTTTAGCTTTCTTCTTCTTCTTCTTTTTTTTTTTTTTTTTTTTTTAATCTTTTTGATTTTATTGTGATTTGCTTGATGAAGGTTTTTCATCAGAAAAACGAGAATCGGTAGATAAATAGGCTTGTATTGACAAATATTTAATTTCCATAGAGGACAAACTATTGTGAGCTTAGTGGTGTAGCTTTAAAGCCAATTACTTGTCCCTAGCCCTAACAAGATTTTAGCAACATCTCTTTCTGTTAAACTAAGAATCAGCCCTGCTTCCAGTTTGGGCAAAAAACTTGGTCCCCTCTCAATAACCAAGTAGTGGATACTAGATTTTAGTTTAGATGTTGTGTTGGAATGGTTTTCTCCATATCAACTTCCTTCTACCTTCTCCACATCTCAAAGTGTCCCATGAGACATCTGAGCCCCTTATTTTGTTTATTGAACTTAATCCTCTTCAAATTTAGAGGCCGAATATGAGATTTGGAGTATTCAAATCATAAAGATTGGACATCTTAATATTGCTGTTTTGACTTCCTATACTCTCCCTCACCCCCTCCTCTTGTTAGGAGGGTTAGGGCTTTTCTTTTGTCTTGTGAATTTCACAATACATTACTCCTTTAATTTTTTTCCCCTTAAGTTTCTCAAGACTTTTGAACTATTCTTCTATTGTCTGTTCTGGATTTACCTTGTTCCCCTCCCTCGCCCCCTCTCTTGTTAGGAGGGTCAGGGATTTTCTTTTGTCTTATGAATTGCACACTAAATCACTCGTTTTTTTTTTTTCTTACCTCCCTGCCCCCCCTAAAAGTTACTCTAAACTTTTGAACTATTTTCATCTTGTCTGTTTATCTTGTTTCCCAGGTATTACTATGCTGTGTTTGAATTTGATTCAATTGTCACAGCAGATACAATTTACCAAATTGTGGACGGACCTTGTATTCATGGACCAATTGTGTTTGATTTGAGATTTATTCCTGACTCGGTGGAATTTAACAGTCAACCTCATGACATTGCACCAAAGGTACTTTTTAAGTCTTCAACAGTAATTAGAGGCTATGAAGATGGTTAGATAGTGTTGAAATACGTCCTCAAATATTTTAGGAAATCAGTTAGTATTTCCTGATTTATTGTTTCCTATTTTCGAGAGGGAGAGTTTCCTTTTTATGAGGATTCTGTTTTTCCTCTGCTGTTTCTAGGGTGTACAGCTAGGGTTCTCCTTGTATATATATGTGTGTAATCATCAGATTAAAGTAATGAGAAATACAGAAAATTCACATACTCCAGAAACTTCTACATGGTATCAGAGCGTGAAAAATTCTTCTGAAAGTTCGTATTCTTCTCATGACAAAATTCGGTATGGCTTCAAGCCAATCTTCAGACATCACCTCCCATCCAGAAGGCGCACCAACGGCAGCGAGCAATCCTGGAGGATCTGATGGATTATCTCTAAGCATCACCAGCCACAAACTCAACGGGGATAACTACCTGCAGTGGTCTCAATCTGTGATGATGTATATCGGCGGCAAAGGAAAGGACGAGTACCTCACTGGAGAGATAGAAATTCCGGAAAAAACTGATCCACGATTCAGAGTTTGGAAGACCGAAAATCACATGGTCATGTCCTGGCTAATCAATTCTATGCACAACGAAATAGGGGAGAATTTTCTTCTTTACCAGACGGCAAAGGAAATCTGGGATGCAGCGAAGGTATCATATTCGAATTCTGAAAATACCTCAGAATTGTTCGAAATCGAGGGCAAACTCCATGATCTCAGGCAAGGCTCTCTCTCGGTCTCCCAATATTATAACTCTCTCTGCAGGTACTGGCAGCAATTGGACATGTTCGAAAGCCATAATTGGAAGTGTCCTGAGGATGCAATCCAATACAAGAAGATTGTGGACCAGAAACGCACGTTCAAATTTCTTCTTGGACTCAATCAAAATCTGGATGAGGTTCGTGGGAGAGTAATGGGAACGAAACCTCTTCCATTGGTTCGAGAAGCCTTCTCGGAGGTGCGACATGAGGAAAGCATGAAGAAACTCATGATGGGATCCCCTTCAACTGGAGACGAAGGCACGGCTCTCACGATTCGAGGAATAAATGAGAGTCAACATGCTCGTGAAACTGGAGATGGTACTGCCCTGGCTACAAGTGGGGCTCCGATGAACAGCAACCAAGATCCCAACAATCGGCAGAGACGTGGACGACCATGGTGTGATCACTGCAGGAAACCTGGCCATTTAAGGGAGACATGTTGGAAAATTCATGGCAAGCCACCCAACTGGAAACCACGGCATGAGAGAGAAGGAAGGGCCAATTCTGCAACTACTTCTGATGACAATCACACTCCTGCCGAATCAAGCCATTTCACTAAGGAACAGCTCAAGATTCTCCAAGAACTCTTCTCCAAGTCCACCACCAACACTGGAACAAGTATGCTAGTTCAGAAAGGTACACTATCTAAAACTTTTTTAGTAAAACAGAGACAAACCAAGCCATGGATTATTGACTCCGGAGCATCAGATCATATGTCAGGAGATGCTAACCTGTTTTCTGAGTATAGGCCGTGTGATCAGACCTCAGCCGTTCGTATAGCAGATGGATCCGTGTCTAAAGTAGCTGGAACTGGTTCGGTTTGGGTTACAAAGGACCTCATGTTACAATCTGTGCTTCATGTCCCGAATTTAAATTGCAATTTACTGTCAATAAGTAAATTGACCCGAGACCATAATTGTGTTGCTAAATTCTGTCACAACTTGTGTGAATTTCAGGTATTGGGTTCGGGGAAGATGATTGGCAGTGCTGAAGAGGAATCTGGACTCTATCTTCTCAAAGGTGCAACTCTTCCAGCAGGACAAGTCCAAAATGCAAGTTGTGTTTCTTTTAAGAGTCAGTCTAGTTTCAATAAAGATAGTGAAATAATGTTGTGGCACTATCGGCTTGGTCATCCTAATTTCTTGTACCTTGAAAAACTTTTTCCTTCATTGTTCAATAATAAAAATGCAAAATCTTTTAGCTGTGAAATCTGTCAACTTGCAAAACACACTCGAACTTCCTTTCCCAGGTTATCATACACACCAACTCATCCATTTGCCATGATCCATAGTGATGTTTGGGGTCCAACTAGGGTAAAGAATATATCAGGGGCTAGATGGTTTGTATCTTTTATTGATGATCATACTAGACTAACTTGGGTATTCTTGATAAAAGAAAAATCTGAAGTTAGTGAAATCTTCCAAAATTTCAACAAAATGATACAAACCCAATTTCAAACAAAAATCCGAGCCCTCAAAACTGACAATGCCAAGGATTACTTCAAATCTATCCTAGGCTCCTACCTACTAAAAGAGGGAATCATTCATCTCAGCTCCTGTGTTGATACACCCCAACAAAACGGGATTGCAGAAAGGAAAAATAGACACTTGCTAGAGGTTGCACGTTCACTCATGTTCTCCACTCATGTACCTAAACATTTTTGGGGAGAAGCTATCCTTACAGCCACCTACCTTATCAATAGAATGCCTTCTAGGATCCTGAAATTCCAAACACCTTGCCAAGTCCTCAAACAGATCTACCCAACTACTAAAGTAATCTCCTCATTACCTACCAAGATATTTGGGTGCTCCGTGTTTGTTCACATTCATGCCCAACACCGTAGTAAGTTAGACCCTAAAGCCATCAAATGTATCTTCCTAGGGTATTCTTCTCACCAGAAGGGATACAAATGCTACTCACCTGTCACCCGAAAGATATATAATTCTATGGATGTAACTTTCTTTGAACATCAATCCTTTTATCCCAAATCCGATCTTCAGGGGGAGAGTGAGAGAGAACATCAGATTTGGAATTTTGTTGAGCCCGTAGACAATGGCTGTCTAAATCCAGATCCTCTAGTAGTATTGCAACCTAATCCCCAATCTGAAACTATGGATCATGGCAGCTCTCCTCCACCTCAAACCGAGAGTCATCCACCTCAAACGAGAGTCATCCACCTCAAACCGAGAGTCAGCCCTCATCTCAAACCGAGAGTCATCCACTAAATCCAACCATGTCCGAAAATGAAAATGTGTCTCCACAACTTGCAATCAAGGATCTACGTGTCTATACCAGGAAGAAAGGGCCCGGAAAGAAGATAGACAACTCAGTTCCAATTCAGTCCAGTCAAGAATCTGAACCGAATTCAATCTCTTCAGAAATTCATCCAGGTAACAGTTTCTCTGATCTCAGTCCCTCTAATCCTATGGTTGATGATTTAGATCTCCCAATTGCACACCGAAAGGGAGTGAGAAACTGTACTCAACACCCAATCTCCAAGTTTGTGTCATATGAAGGATTATCAAAGTCCTATCAAGCCTTTGTCTCTACTCTTGACAGCGTGCAAGTTCCAGGTTCTATACAGGAAGCCCTTGAACATCCAGAGTGGAGAAAAGCTGTGAATGAAGAAATTAGTGCCTTGGAAAGAAACGGCACCTGGATAATCTCAGAACTTCCTCCAGGAAAGAAACCGGTAGGCTGCAAATGGATCTTTACAGTCAAATACAAAGCAAATGGGAGCATTGAAAGGTTTAAGGCTCGCCTAGTCGCAAAGGGATTCACTCAGTCTTATGGGATAGATTACCAGGAGACTTTTGCTCCAGTGGCGAAACTCAATACTATCCGAATTCTTCTTTCCCTTGCAGCTAATCAAGACTGGCCTCTACACCAATTGGATGTGAAGAACGCGTTTCTGAACGGTGACTTAAATGAAGAAGTATATATGGAGATTCCTCCGGGGCTAAGGAAGCAGTCAGAGATCAACAAGGTGTGCAAACTTCGAAAGTCTCTATATGGCCTAAAACAATCTCCTCGTGCCTGGTTTGGGAAATTTACAAAGTCCTTAGCCAGTAACGGATACACTCAATGTCAGTCAGATCATACATTGTTTGTAAAGTGTTCTCAAGACAGGAGAATTGCCATTCTAATTGTCTACGTGGATGACATTATACTGACTGGAGATTATGAGGAAGAGTTATTGAACTTGAAGAAGTATCTAGCCAGGGAATTTGAAATCAAGGATCTCGGGTGTCTGAGATATTTTCTTGGAATGGAAGTGGCTCGGTCGAAGCAAGGAATCGTTATCTCACAGAGGAAATATATCCTGGACTTGCTCAAAGAGACTGGCATGCTTGGGTGTAAGCCTGCTGACACACCAATGGATCCAACCAAGAAGATTGGGACAGAACCAGAAAGTATTCCAGTAGACAGGGGGAGGTATCAAAGACTTGTTGGTCGACTAATTTACCTCTCCCATACTCGGCCAGACATTGGTTTTTCTGTTAGTGTTGTTAGTCAATTCATGAACAATCCAACAGAAGAACACATGGAAGCCGTGTATAGGATTTTGAGGTATCTCAAAATGACACCTGGTAGAGGATTACTGTTTAAAAAGAACTCCAAAAGGGACGTTGAAGTGTTCTCAGATGCTGATTGGGCAGGGAACTTATTAGACAGAAGATCTACATCAGGTTACTGCTCATATGTGTGGGGAAATCTGGTGACATGGAGAAGCAAGAAGCAATCGGTGGTCTCAAGAAGTAGTGCAGAAGCAGAATTTCGAGCCCTTGCTCTTGGAATTTGTGAAGGTATGTGGATAAAACGATTACTGGATGAGTTACAAGTTAGTAAGCCAGGACCTATCAAGCTATTCTGTGACAATCAAGCCACCATAAGTATTGCCAAGAATCCTGTTCACCATGACAGAACAAAGCACATTGAGATAGATCGCCACTTCATCACGGAGAAGATTGAGAATGAAGTAGTGCAGCTAATCTACGTACCTACCAGATCTCAGATCGCAGACATTCTTACAAAGGCACTCTCAAGAATAAACTTTGAGGAACTCAGCAACAAGTTGGGATTGTTCAACATATACAATCCAACTTGAGGGGGAGTGTTGAAATACGTCCTCAAATATTTTAGGAAATCAGTTAGTATTTCCTGATTTATTGTTTCCTATTTTCGAGAGGGAGAGTTTCCTTTTTATGAGGATTCTGTTTTTCCTCTGCTGTTTCTAGGGTGTACAGCTAGGGTTCTCCTTGTATATATATGTGTGTAATCATCAGATTAAAGTAATGAGAAATACAGAAAATTCACATACTCCAGAAACTTCTACAGATAGTTTTGTAACTGATATAAGATTTCTGGTTTCAAAGAGCATCTTTTTTATTGAAGAAAAACAAAACCTTAATATGGGGTTTATGCATTTATAACATAACAGAATTGGAAAGATGCAATGGGACCATAGGGCGAGTTGGGATTGTTGGGGCTCGTGCTTGCCTGTTTTAAGTTTTTAAGCATGTGTTTGGTTGTTCTGCTTGAGTTGGAGAATAGGAGTTTTTCTGATTGGAGTTGATTTTAGTTTTGGAATCGTTTGTTTGGTTGATTGCAGTTAAAAATTGAAACTTGAAATGTGTGTGTAAAAAAAATATATCAATATGGATCTTGTTTCGTATGTCTCGAAATTCTATGCAATTTAAAAAAAAAAATTATCTCATTTTGACTTGGAATAGCAAAGTTATGGACCAAAAAAAAAAAAAAAAAACAATTGGAGTTGAGTGGATGAACCAAACACCCACTAAGTTTGTTAGGATATATTTCCTCTTCTATTATGATTGATTTCACAACCAATAAAAGGATTTTTTTTCTTATTAGTTAAAAAAAAAAAAAGTGTTTTTGTAACTTATAATTTCCTTTTTTCTTTTGCTATTTTAAATTCTCAAGTTAGAGTAAAATTTCCATTACTGAGTATGCAGTGGTAATTGATTCTTGATGTCATGTTTTATTATTATTATTTTTTAGATGTTTTCAGCTGTGCGGACTCCTTGTCATCTGCATGTGTACCCTTGTTTTAATGTTAATCAGTTTGTTGTTTCATTATAAAAGAAAAAGGAAAAAAAAGCATGCAATGGCTATGATAAGGTAAACCAAAATTTCCTGTAAATTCTAGCACAAAAAAAGGTTTAGAAGTTCCACTTCTGTATACGCACCTGTAACCATGAGCAGACACACACACACACACACACATATTTGATTCCTGTAAATTCTAGCACAAAAAAGGTTTAGAAGTTATACTTTTGTGTATGCACCTGTAACTATGAGCGTGCGCGCGCGCGCGCACACACACATATGTGAGCTCTAGTTAACTATAAAGTTCTTTCTCACACGACAAGGACACTTGGTAAAAATGATCTTAAAATGAAATTAAACTATGACCATGTTGGTCAAACCAGAATCTTTATCATCATCTCGAGAGAAGTAGACAATTGCTGAACTTTTTACTTCGTTGGTTTTATCTGAAATAAGAAATTTAAATTTTAAATTATGCTTCCTTGCTGACTGACACACGCCATTTGTTCAAAAATAGCCAGCTGAATGCGAACTGGAGTCTCTTGCTCGTAGGGGGAGTGGAAGTGGTGATGTTGAGGAGGCCAATGTCGTAGAGAATTTAAACCAATATACGAATGGTTTAGATGTAAATACTTGTGTTAAAGGCTTTGCTCTTGATTCCACAAACCTGCCGATAAAAAGGTATCTCTATCATTTTCTTGTTAGTATCAGTGTTAGTGTTTCTTTTCATTAGAGGATCCTTTGCAAATGGAAAAGGTACTTGTTTATATGGATGTTACTAAAGTTTTTGAGAGGAACTATTGTTCTTGTCATTCATGATCCAAAAACTACACAAGATATTATATTATACACAAGGTCAAAGGAAAGATTAAATCTAACTAGGACTAGGAATTCTTCATATTATACAACTACGGAAATTATATGTTACATAAAGGTTAGTATCTATCGCAGTTTGCTTTTGTTGTGTTTATTGACATTGTTTTAGTTTTTTGTTTTAGTCTTGTTGCTTTGTTCTGTTTCTGTCCTAATTTGCAATGATACCCTATCCTCATTCCCTTGTAGAAGTGAAATAAAAGTTAAGATCTAATTCTCCTCTTCAACTTGGTGCAAAGATGCTTTTATTATGAATAGTTACAGGGAATAAATGAATTAGGTATCCCTAATGCATTAAAAAAAAAAAAGAAAAAGAAAACGAAACGAAATACTTATATATGGGAAACATGAAAAAAAATAAATAAATAAAGAGAAGCTTCATCAGTAGTCAATATTGCTCATAACAAAGCCAAGAACCTGGCCTCTAAAAAATATTCATCGCCTCTATTTCGTTTTCTAAGAAAATTTTGGCATTTCTTTCCATGCACAATGTCTAGAGAAGCAATATCAGTACATCACCATACATCTCCATAGATCTTTTGCCATTCGATTGAATCCATCTTGCACCATGTTCTCCATCCTCACCAACTTAACTAGCAAAATGTGGTCAATGTTTCAATTAGAGAACACAGTTTTTCTTTCTTCGGGTGAAAATCTTGTATTATGTGGTGTAAATATTATGGGCTATAGGCGTATAACTGCAGGATAAGATTAGTTAGAAAAATCCCTAACTTGTGCCTATTTAGAATTTCAGAATAGGAAGTTTCCTTATTTGAATATTTTTGTTGTATATAACTTCTCTACACAGTTTTCTCATCCATAAATGAATTCTGAAATTTGCCATACCATATCGGAGCCTTCGGGCCCATTTGTGGTGCCTTCTAGAGATGGTAATTTGGATTTCAAAATCCCAACTTTATATCAAACTTTCCCTCTCTTCTATTTTCAAAAAACTCAAACTTTAAAAGTCCGTAACTTTTCATTTCAAATCGGAATGAGATGATTTTTATGTCAAAATACTCATGACGAGAGGAACAAAACAATATCTATTTTTCATATTTTTTTCCTGAACATATTTCAAAATTTTGCATGATTTTTTATATCACATAACTTTTTCAAAAGTTTTCCTTCTAATCACACATATACAACCTAATTTTCAAAACATCATCTCCAGATGTTCCCCCAAATGGGCCCTTAATATTTCCTCTAGGAATGCTCTCCTCTGCCTCCTGATCAATGGGTGTCTCGACTAGTTTATGACCAAGCATTCTCGTCTCCCTGAATAAGTCTTGTTATGTACCTCCCTTGAGCAATAACTACTCGTCTAATATCAAAGATTGCCTAAATTCATGATTTTAAATTCTTTTTCGATTACGGTTTCAGACCCCAAATCTCTTGTTGGTGATACCTACAGGGTTAAAGTTGAAAATTTCTCTTGATAAAGAGTGTTTGATATATGGTACTGTGGCTATGACGGTAGCCGCTCTTTAGTATAGCTCTAAAAATTCTCCCAAACCATGCTCGAATGGATTGCATGAGATTTGATAGATTTTTTGACTTTACATACCTTCCCATCTATTAATAAAAATCGAGGTTCTTTTCCAAAAATTAATATTTATCCCTCTATTACGACATAATAAAGTTTTCGTATAAATTTATATGTTGTTCAACTCATCTTCTACGTATATATAATTTCTCGTTTAAATGGAGAAATCAACATTATTAGATCATCGATATCATCACACTGATGATACATATATAATTATTCATGATCTTGAAATTTGATATTAATCAAAATAATTCATTAGAAGTATATTAATGAAGGTGATCCATGATAATAATTTATGAATCAAATTTATGAATTTTAAGGGCATCACAGAATTACTTTGATATAGTATTAATTAATTTAATGAGTACGAACATTTATTTTGAGCTTAATCTATGTTTGATTGTTATTATGTATTGTAAAATCTAATTTTACAATTTAGCTTATGATCGAAGATTTGAAGTTAAATTGAGTATAATTTTATGGAACTATATCATATTTAAATATTATTTTTTAGTTCCTAGAGTTTACAGATTGAAGCTGTGAACCCGATCCACTACAACTTTTCTTCTTATTCATCAATGAACGGTAAAATTTATAGGTACACAACCAAGCTACTTTAGGAAAGTAATTGTACAAAAACAATCAGGAAACTAATAACCAGGATATTAGGAAGCTAATTAACAATCAAATCTATATATATGCAATCCCATTTCAATATAAATAAATTCTTTAAAATAATCCTAAATTCCAACACATCTCCTCAAGTTAGTGCATACCAACTTGCCTTCAAAACTTTGAGAACATCCATATTGATTTCCAGAAGCTTCACGTACCAGACTCATAATCACATGAACTTCACAACGTAGGCTTCAATTTCAGAAGCTTCACATGCTAGTAGGGGTGGCAATTCGTGTCACGTGTCAGGTTTGTGTCGTGTTAGAGCCGTGTCGAAATTTTTTTCTCCGGACCCGAACATGACTCGCGACCCGAAAACAACTCGAAACCGTGACATGAACACGACACGAACCCGTAACGGGTTGACACGACACGAACCCGTAACGGGTTGACATGACACGAACCGAACTTGACCCACGACACGAAATTGACACGCGACACGAACAACCCGAAATTGAAAATTGACACGAAACTGACACAAAAATTAATATGAAATTGACACGAAAAAAAACGTGTCGTGTTCGGGTTCTACAGGTTCAACCCGAACATGACCCGTTCTTTTCCGTGTCAATTTCGGGTAATCTGAAATTGACCCGATCTCTATTTTTCCTAAAAAATTCGTGTCGTTTTTGAATCGTGTCGTCGTGTCGCGACCCGTATTGCCACCCCTACATGTCAGGCTCAAATCCACATGAGCTTCACATACAGATTTTAAGTTTCAATTGCGCTCTTCAATAACACACTCTTCATGGATTTAAATGAGATCAGTAGAATCAATAGTATCAAGGATCAAATATAAAAGGCTCAAGGATTGAAAAATATATATATATGGGAATAAGGGTTCAAGGGATCAAAGATGATTTTTTTTTTCAAACTCAATCTTTTTTTTTTTTTTAACTCTCATTTTTTTTTGTTTCTCTTTTTTCCTTCTCTTCTAACGTGCTATTGAATTAAAGTTCCAACATATTAAAATGCAAATGAAGGTCGTGAACGTAGCCTTGGCTAGCAGCATCAGCAGGTCTAGATGCTTTCTCCATGCGGTGGTTCAGCAGCTTTTGTTTGTGTTTGTTGATGGCACTGTAGTCGCAACGATTCAAAAAATAATTTTGTGTTTTAAGGATGCATTCAAGAAATTTTTTTTTTTTTTTTTCAGTACTTTGATTTGGCGTCAACTGCAATTTCAAAGGTTTGTAAATTGTTTTGAGTATTTGATTTGGTAAAAATAGAGGCTTTAAAGGGATTACAAGATTTCAGAACAGGCTTTAATACCATCTTAATAAAAAGGAATATAACACTATATTTTTTCCTGATTATTCGTCAACGAAAGGTACGATTTATAAGTACACAACCAAACTACTTTAGGAAAGTAATTATACTAGAAAATCAGGAAATTAATATCGGGAAAATTAGGAAGCTAATTAATAATCAAATCTGCAGACATACAAGCTCGTTCCAATGAAATAAATCTTTTAAATCCGAAACTAATCAAGAATTCCAATAGATGTTTATAAATTGGATTGAATTAGAAGTTTTATGAATTGGTAATGGGTTAAGAATTTCTTAATCCAAATGTCACAGATTGAACTACAAATTGAGACCTAATCCATATAACATGATCAGTGAACACCTTTAGTGTATATGATGTGATTGGTATAAGAGTAAATAAAAAAAAAAAAAAAAAAGGGAAATAGATTAAAATGAATGGGTAAACTGTTTATGGAGTTGTGTTCAAATACAATATATGGAGGAACTAAATGAGTCTTTTATTGTATTTGAATTGAATGTATAATCCAAATGAAGCATAAGCCAAGCATGACAGGTGGTGTCTTGCCAAAAAAAAAAAAAAAAGCATGACATGTGGTGTGGACAATATTAGTATTAAGCTCTTATTTTTTAACTCCATGAGGCTCGTGTTGTCTGTTAGTTTGATGATGAAAAACCTCACGTGACATAAAGGAAATGAGAAAATTAAGGGATTATTTACATATATGGTCAAATTAGAGGCATGCTTTTAAAAAATGTCTACAAGATAATTTATTTGTAAAATTGAACAAAAATTAAAACTAATCATAATGTGTTGACAAAAATACCCTTAAATCTAAATTAAGAAAAAAAAAAAAAAGACATTTTCATCGTAAAAATAGCTACATTAATTCTGTTATCCATTTTGTATATCTAAAAATTAGAAATTCAAAATCCCTAAAAACATTTCCTTTTTATATTTTTTAACGTCTTTATAAATACTTTGTTATTTTTTGTCTTTTTTGTCAATACCATACGGATGAGGTCAATATGGTGTGAAATTATATTTTGTGATTTTTTTGGCTTAATGACGCAATCAATATGATATTGATCCAAAAACAAACAAAAAAACAAAAAACAAATGTAGTATGCGAAGTTCTTCCATTAAGTAATACAATCATTATAATATAGACTATATGATTAAATGTCACTGATATTTATTCCCCCCAAAAGAAGAAGAAAAAGAAATATAATATGCGAAGTTCTTCCATTGAGTAATACAGTTATTATAATATAGACTATTTGATTAGATGTTACTGATCAAGAGTATGCAATAAAATGATAAGGTCCTTATAAAATTATAATAGTTAAAGTGACCGGGTCATTATCATATAATTATATTGATATTTCCACCATATTGAAACATTGATTGTTAAGAAAATAATTTGGTCATTGTCATAATTAAAGAAAAAAAAAAAAAACTTAATGGCGAACATCATTTGTAAACGTTCAATAGAAAAACAAAATACAAATATAAGGAAGGAAGAACATTCTTTAAAAAAGAGCAAAAGAACATGTTTAGTATTCATATGAAAAAATAATATTAAAAAAACCTTTACTTTTAAAATACGTGTTTCCATTCCTTAAAAAATAATTAAAAAAAAAAACTTGTTTACATATAATTAAAGAAGTTTAAAAGGAAAAGCTTCCTCCCTTAAAGTAGGTAACGCATTTGTGATACATCTAAAAATGAAATATTGTATGGAAAATTTGATTCAATTCAAAAAAATAAAAATAAAAAACCCATGATAGCATGAAATAAGGAAATTTTGTTTTTTTTTTCCCCATAAAAAGCACTCGAGCATGATTTTGGGGGGGGGGGGGGGGTGTGGTCAACAACTAACTATTGAAGGACAAACATGAAAGAAAAAAGAATGAATTTTAAATTTTGTTCAAATTTGTAAATATTTTTTTTTAGTGTTAGTGTTTATATTTTAAAAGGGGTGCTAAAAATGGACCCTTTTGTGTAAATACATTAAAAGTAAGAGCGTTTTAGTAAGTGAAAAGGTAATGTGTATAGTATGCAAGTGTATGGAGTTTTAATTTGTGGGTGGAGAAGAATATGAACTTTGTTTGGCATTTAAGTTCAACTTCAACTAAACTACGTCTCTGTTTGGAACTCAGGTTCCAACTCAAAGTTTTCATTTTAGTTTTTGTCTTTTTCTAAAAAGTCAACAAAAATTATGACTAGTTTTTGAAAAGTCAACCAACTCCAACTAAAAATTTCATCTCTAACTAACTTGTCAAACGGAGGTTATATTTTTTTATATCAGTTTTTGTCTTTTTCTGAAAAATCAATAAAATATGTAACTAATTTTTAAAAATTCAATCAAATCCAACATAAAAATTTCATTTTCAACTATTAAATTAAACGCAAGCAAAGTCTTTTCGACAACCCTCCCCCTGCACGATGTTATTCCTACCATGTTCCTCCACCGTGCCAAGATAACCCCCATAACACACATGACACCTTTTTGCTAGATTAAAAAATTCTACTATTTATTTAAATTACCCCACCTATTTACTCAAATTTTTCTTAGAATATTCGAAATGTTTGATACCAAGGGAAAAAAACTATCAAAAAAATAAAAAAAACTAAACTAAAGTAAAAATAAATTAAAATAAAAAAAAGTGGGAAAGCTCGTCAAAACTCGTCCTAATCGTGCGGACCATTACCAACGTTACAGATCACATTTAAGCGGTGTTGGGAACACCGAGATATACCGAATGGTAGATATTTTTTACGTTTAGCAAAAACTAAATAAATAAATAAATTATAATAATAATAAAAAAAAAAGATCATTATTTGTTCGATGTACATAGTTGAAGCGAAATTTCTCCACAGACCAGAAATGTGGAGCAACCAGAACAAAGAATGATAAGCTCACAGGTCTTGCCCATCACACCCACGACAATCCTCCCATTTACAAACGTCAAAACTCCATCAACTTGTCGTCCAACAAAACCATGCCTCTCATCTTCAGTGTCAACCACCACTTTCCACACACTTTCTGAAAGAACCCACATTCCTTCTCATGTCTACAAACACCCTTCTGCTATTCTTCTTGAGCTCTCTTCTTCCTTACAAGAACTCCGCCAAATCCTCGCTCTTGTCATCAAGAACGGCCTCTTCGGCGAACTCTTGTTCCAGACCAAGCTGGTTAGTTTGTTCTGTAAATATGGCAGCCTAGTCGAAGCTGCTCGCGTTTTTGAGTCTGTTGAAGTCAAGGTTGATGCTCTTTACCACACCATGCTTAAAGGGTATTGTAAAAATTCTTTCCTGGAAGATGCCTTGTTGTTTTATTGTCGTATGAAGTTTGCTGGTATTGAACCGGTTGTGTATAATTTCACGTATTTGTTGAAAGTTCTTGGAGATTATTCGGACATTAGGAGGGGCAAGGAGGTTCATGGGCAGCTAATTACATCCGGGTTCGGGTCGAATTTGTTCGCAATGACGTCGGTTGTTAATATGTATGCTAAGTGTAGACGGATTGATGAAGCATATAAGATGTTTGATAGAATGCCTGAAAGAGACTTGGTATCGTGGAACACGATTATTGCAGGTTATGCGCAAAATGGGCAGGCAACAATAGCATTGGACTTGATTATTTGGATGCAGGTCGAAGGCCAGAGACCTGATTCGATAACGTTGGTTACCATTCTACCTGCTGCGGCAGATTTTGGGTCCTTGAGGATTGGAAAGTCGATGCATGCTTATGTTATAAGAGCTGGATTTGATTCACAGGTAAATATTAGGACTGCACTGGTAGATATGTACTCGAAATGCGGTTCTGTTGGGACTGCTCGGTTGATTTTTAATAGGATGGATGAAAAGACCGTGGTTTCGTGGAATTCAATGATTGATGGGTATGTTCAAAGTGAAGATCCCGAGGAAGCCCTTGAAATCTTTCAGAAGATGTTGGATGGGGGTTTTGAACCGACCAATGTTACAATAATGGGGGCCTTACATGCGTGTGGGGACTTGGGTGATATTGAGCGAGGAAAGTTCCTCCATACGTTAGTAGATCAGTTGAATGTTGCCTCGGATGTTTCGGTAATGAATTCTCTTATATCCATGTATTCGAAGTGTAAGAGAATAGATGTTGCTGCCAAGATATTTGAAAATTTGCAAGGTAAAACTCTTGTTTCTTGGAACGCCATGATATTAGGTTATGCCCAAAATGGGCATGTAAACGAAGCCTTGAGCCACTTATGTGAGATGCAATCCCAAAACATAAAAATGGATACATTTACCATGGTTAGCGTGATTTCTGCTCTAGCTGAGTTATCAATTATACGCAAGGCTAAGTGGATTCATGGACTTGTTATAAGGTCTTGTTTTGATAACAATGTTTTTGTGATGACTGCCCTTGTAGATGTGTATGCAAAATGTGGATCCATCCACATTGCTAGAAAACTTTTTGAGATGATGAACGAACGACATGTGACAACATGGAACGCCATGATAGATGGCTTTGGATCACATGGGCTTGGGAAAGATGCTGTGGATCTGTTTTGCGAAATGCAAAAGGGAAAGATCAAGCCCAATGATGTAACATTTCTGTGTGTTATTTCCGCATGTAGCCACTCAGGTCTGGTTGAAGAAGGGCTCAAGTTCTTTGAAAGCATGAAGAACGAATATGGCTTAGAGCCTGCAATGGATCACTATGGAGCCATGGTTGATCTTCTTGGTCGAGCTGGCCTACTCGATGAGGCTTGGGATTTTATTCAGAAGATGCCTATTGATCCGGGGATTACAGTTTATGGTGCAATGCTAGGCGCTTGCAGAATCCATAAAAATATTGAACTAGGTGAAAAGGTCGCTATGCAAATATTTGAGCTTAGTCCAGATAATGGCGGCTACCATGTATTGCTTTCAAATATATTTGCCACAGTCTCAATGTGGGACAAAGTTGCCGAAGTGCGAAACATGATGGAGAATCAAGGGCTTAAGAAAACTCCTGGCTGCAGCTTAGTAGATTTAGGAAACGAGTTTCATACGTTCTATTCTGGAAGCACAATCCATCCACAGTCCAAACAAATATATGCGTATCTCGAGACTCTTAGAGAAGAGATAAAGTCTGCTGGGTATGTTCCAGACACGAATTCAATTCACGATGTAGAAGATGATGTCAAGCAGCAGTTGCTCAATAGCCATAGTGAGAAGCTGGCCATTGCATTTGGACTCTTAAATACCAGCCCTGGCACAACAATACATGTAAGGAAGAATCTAAGAGTTTGTGGTGATTGCCATAACGCCACCAAGTATATTTCGCTTGTTAGCGGACGGGAAATTATTGTGCGCGATATGCATCGCTTCCACCATTTCAGAAATGGAGCCTGCTCTTGTGGAGATTATTGGTGATGTATTTCTCTTGGCATGAGTTTTTAACTCTGTTTTGTTCTTGTAAAAGAAGACACCAAAAAGATTTGCATTTGCAATTAAGTTTAATAAATATATTGTGTCCTGATGGTAAATTATACCGAGGTATAGGGCAAGAATACGTGTTATTGTTTTTGCTATCTGTGCTTTTTTTCTTTTTTTTTTTTTAAAGATGCTTACAATAATTTTTTCTGCATTGTGTATGGGTATTTATATATACAGGTGCATGTGTGGGTATATATTATATATGTATATATACATTTTGAATATGCGTACCTGTTATATTTTTCCTTCATTTGTTCTAGTTGGATATGGATTGAACCTAAGTGATTTGAACAATCAAGGATACTAAAATTTTATGAACATTCCTTGTTTAAATGTAACTTTTAATTTGATCCCAAATAAACGTGGTAACTGTAGGTTCATTCATAAAATAACATTAATTTCACACCTGATTCCACAATAAAGTGTAGAGTTTGAAACTCCATCATAAGTTCACAAAATTTAATTTTAAAAAAAAAAAAAAAGTGGTAACCGACTCAACTCTCACTTTTTTCCTACTGTTCTTTTCTTTTATTTTATTTTTTTTTTCAGTCAAATTTATGAAATGTCCCTAAACTTTCTATGTCTAAAATAATCATTATGTTGAAATTTTAACAAATTTACTATTTAAACTTTTTTTTTTGAAAGGAAAGCTTTAAATATGTGAAATTTATATTAGTTTTAGTACCCGAAATAAAATAATATAGAAAGTTTAATTATTTATTTTGAACTTGGGTATAAGAGATTTAAACTTTGTATTCTATGGTATAATTAGGTATAAAATTATCGTTAAATTATATTCGCAATTAGAAAATTTTCAGCCTGAAATTTAGGTTTCTTTCCCAAACTAACAATAACAACAAACTTGTCAGAACAAATCCGACTAGAAATTTGACAAAACTTACTATAACCGGAAAATTATAGGTGACACTTTCGTTTAATGCTAGGCTGAAAAGAAAACGTTACACTAGCTATTTCCAAGCATTGTAAATAATAAGAAAGAAGAAAAAGAGAAGAAAAGAAAAAGAAAAAGTCTAATTAAAGGTAAAAGGCCAAGAAAACTTCTCTCAAGCACCTAATACAAGCTTACTTGAAAAGAAGCTGAAATAAAAAGCCGGATAATGTCTCTACTGGTTTTGTTCTGATCAAGTTCCTATCGGTCATTCTATCGGACACCTTGTACACTTGCACAATTTGTGCGTGCTTGGTATGCATTTTATTTAGCTATCGAAGCCATTGCAAAAAAAAAAAAAAAAAAAAACCGCAAAGCTGCCTGTGAAACTCCCTATGCCAGAGTCAAACAGGACATTCACAGAAACTAAACATTCATAGCCAAATGAGTCACAAAAGCAGGTCTATTTTCAACAGGCTTTGCGCCGACACAGGTTTAGGTTTTTTTTATTATTTTTTTATTATTTTATTTTATTTTTTTGATTATGCAATTATTAACAACAAAACGAGAAAAACTAGTGACAATTTCAAAGTTCAGCTAAATTGAACTAAAAAAGAAAAAATCATGGTTACAAGCATAGTCTAAAGATTTGATCCCATCATAGGTTTTAAGTCCTCCAATCCCAAATTAAAAAAAGAAAAAAGAAAAAAGAAAAAAAGGACAAAAAAAAAAAAAAAAAAACTTTCAAAAGAACAATATTTCAACTCATTCGTAACTTAAAAACCAGTCTTATTTAATTCAAATAAGACAATTTTTTTTGGCATTAGTTGGATACAAGGACTTGACAATTTAGTTGTCAGCCAGAATGTCAAGTAGCACGAATACATCAAGCATATATATATATATATATATATACATACTTACATGAAGATCTCCTTCACCTTAACGGTGTTGAGTGTTGACCAAATAACCAGGGTTTAACGTTCCTATTAAAGATACTCGGTCCATAAGTAGACTTGTAAATGTCCACTAACAGAGGAAATTGCATCATCACAAATAAGGTAACTGGAACACTCAGCAAGTAAACTGACAAGAAGAGCAATCCATGTGTCCTGGAGCATCATGGAGACTGAAACACAAAAGGCTATCATCCTGGTTGCTATGGAGAAGAAAAGGGTAGAGAGGCCTATTACCATCTTCTTAGGCAAGGACTTGAGGAAGTCTTCTTCTGCATAACGTGATGTGAGGATTCCAAGAAACATCAACACCGATGTTGTTGAAGAAAACAGTGACATAGCATCTGATATAATGAAAACCTTGAACAACTTTTTGTTTCTGAATATCGGAAATCCTGTATCTTGATTGTTCCCTCCAGGAACTGTGAATGCTGCAGCAAATGTTATTGTAACAATTAGAGCACCCACAACAGTGCAAGAACTCGACGTGTCCTTCATCCATTTTTCTCCAGCAATTACCAAATCCTCGTGGTTTCGTGTAAATAGGACTTGAGGTCGCATAAGATCTTTGTTTGTAAATCGTTTATTCGCGGGTGTCACAACTGTCTCCACCTCCTCCATTTAAAAGCGTAACAGTTTAAGGACTAAGCTCAGAGTTTTAACAAATCTTTAAGTCGTAAAATTAAAAAATTAAAAATTAAAAAAAAAAAAAAAAACTTGTTATTTTAACCGTAACTAGGGTGAACAAGTACAACTAAGCTTTCCCACCAAAACAGTAAATCTGAAAAAGCTCAAGAATGTTGTATGCCAATACGTTTCTTAGTGAAAAACACTCCCAAATGAACTATGTTCTTTTTGTTAGATTAACATCACTAAGTTACTGGGATGTTATAGTGTTTATACGTGAAATGGCTCCCTCCCTTCTTGAGTTAAGTTTTGAGGATGAGCTCTACACAATCTCTTTTAATATGATATCAGAGTTTGGAACCTGATGACACGTTAAGCTTGAAGGAAGTGCTTATATGTGTAATGGACTTTTTCTCCCGTTAATCTAACTGTTAGAGATAGCCCATTGAACACTTTTTTACTTGTACCTTTCATATTTTTTTTAAAAAAGTAAATTTGAATTAAAAATCCTCATTTAACTTTTTTTTTTTTTGGTGTGTTTATTTTCTTATTTTTCCAAACCTGGTGTTTCTCTCTTTTTTTTTTTTTAACGTATGGGGTTAATTTATATTTTTAATAGTACTTTTATTTTTGATATATTTCTTATCCAAAAACTTAAATGTGCAATAGAATAAGGGTAAAATAACTTGTACATTTGATATCTCAGCAACCCTCTTGAATGCTTGGTACATGTCAATTTCAATATTCAAACAAACAAAAGGACTAAATTTGTTACTGAAACATAGTTGGGGGACTCGATATTACATTTTGAAATTAAGGGGCAAAATATTACGAGGATTAAGATTTAGGGGAAATTTTTGTTATTAATCCTGTTATGTAATGGTTTGTCTTTTCTTCTCTTCTGATCACCTATCCCTCACGACTTTCATACCGGATTCTCTCCTCATTCTTTGTTTTTCCGTTTATCTCCGTCTTCTATTTTCATAGTAATTAGCGTACGAATAGCTGGATATGTATGTGATTCACTCTCTGGAAAATACTTATTGCATATGCAGCACTGTTTTCTTTAACTGATATGTAGATATTCTATATAACCTTTGAATCCTATTCAATTAGCCTCGTTTGGTTTAGAATAAAGCAAATATACTATATCAATATATATATTAATTAAAAAAATAATTTTGGGAGATCTATAATAACCTAATTATGTTATGGTTCCGAGTGAATGTATAATATTGGGTTAGATTAAGAAAGTAAATAATTAGCGTAGGATAAATTAGTGAGAGATGATGATGGTACCTCAAACATTGTAATTATCTCGACATTTGTAGAGCTGCTCCTGGAATGAGATTTAGTGTTTTAGAAGACGGTATTGATGCTGCCTGTTGTAACATGTTATTGCGGTCCACATCGTGAAGGCTTGCAATTGCTTGTTTATCAGGGAGACCATATAGAAGGCTAAAAACTTCCGCATGACGAAGTTCAATGGCAAGCATAAACACGTCGAACGCTAGATCATTTGTCCACAAAAGTTCCGGATTCGCTTTTGTTACACTCATAATAAACTCAACATTCTCATTGCAGACGGCTTCATTTATAGCGTCACCAACTCTACCTTCTTCGAGTAATTTGTTCTCATCAAAACTACTCTCTATCACTTTGCACATGCGACTCAAGAGTTCACCGGATTGAACATGGACCAATTTCGTTTCATACATAGCCCTGATATCTGTAGCAACAATAACAATGGAAAACGACATTTGTTTAACTAATTAATAGTTTTGAAATAATTGACAAACTAAAATGCATGTAAAAGGAGACCAAGGATAAAAGAGTTTCAACAGAAAGAGGCCCACGCTACCTACCTAAAAGTTGGAGAAGAATTGAAGGCATCCATGCCAATACACCCACCAATACTGCACGGTTTAGATTATAATTGTTAGATATACCCATCACCTTTTATGTGTATTTATTTTAAATGAAAAATTCATAAATTTATTCTTGGCGACACAAATAAAAAATTAAATATTCATCAGGCCTTTTTGTATGGATGCCCGTTGAATTTTTGGCATTTGGCAAAATCAGCATCTGAACTAAATATCTTGACATTTAAACCCTGATAAAGCTTCAAAAACTATTACACCAATAGTGCTTTTGGTCATATATTTTTAATATATAGTTTTTGACACGAGGTTCGGATGGGTTTGGATAGTTTATGCTCCCCAATCACCATCTATGTGTCATGCACATGTCAATTTCTGTTTACAAAAATTATCAAAATGGTTAGTGTTGTGACAGATTTTAGAAATTTGAGGTGTCATGTGTCTAAGATTTTTAGTTGAGACTAATTTACCAATCACTAAAAACTCAGGGACGTTGATGCAAAAACATATACATATATATACATATATTAGTAACGAAATTATTCCTAGTGTATAATTTTCAACAAACTATAAGGTACTGAGTTAAAAAGTCACTTATTGTTTTATGCGGTTGAATTAAATATATACATATTTTCCTCTAAATATTTATCCTCGTATGAATTCTGATTTATTATACCAAATATTATACAGAAGAAGAAAATCTAATTAGATATTTAAAGCATTTCTCAAACTACCCTAGAGTCGAATGAAACGGAAAATCTGTTCAAACTTTAATGGAGACGTGCATCTCTGAATGTGATTTGTTTCTGTTAGCACAAGTTCAATCCCCGCAGAAAATAAACCACAAACCACTACAAGAAAATCAATTTTCAGTTACCAAAAATTCGGTAGCTGAAAGTCATGTTTTTGGTAACAAAAAGTTTTTGTTACCAAATATATTTGGTAGCGGAAAGTCAGTCGCAAAAAGTATTTGTTACCAAATTTTTGGTAGCAAAAACTTTTTGTTACCAAAATTGATTTTGGTAACAAAATGTATTTGGTAGCGAAAAATGTGACATTCAGTTACCAAAAAAATTCGGTAACAAAAGATATTTGGTAACAAAAAGTCTATAATTTCAGGTACCAAAATTTTGGTAACAAAATGTAATTTGGTAGCCAAAAGTAGGAGATTCAGTTACCTAATTTTTGGTAACAAAAGGTATTTGGTAGCAAAAAATATGTGATTTAGTTACCAAATTTTCTGGTAGCAAAATTTATTTGGTAGCGAATTGTATAAGATTCTGTTACCAAATATTTGGTAACAAAACGTACGAGATTTAGTTACCGAATATTTTGGTAGCAGAATGTATTTTTGGTAGCAAAATATACAAGATTTAGGTACCAAAATTTGGGTAACAAAAGGTATTTGGTAGCAAATTCTTATCTTTTAACATCCAACTATTTGGTAGCAAAAAGGGCAAAAAAATTTCTAAATTTTTGGTGCCGAATTTTGTGGCTACCAAAACATAAACAAATTTGTGTACCTGTAATTTTCCCCAAAATATATGTATGAAATTCAAATTTAATAGACAAAATACCAAATATTAATTAAAACAAAATACCAAATCTCTCTAAATATCTTGATACATATTAGAATCCAAACAAAATACTAAAATAGTAATACTTAAGCAAATTAATCAATTACGGCTTACTAAATATTGTACTAGTAAACACTTAATCTTGCAAGAAGAAAAACATCTAACAAACTTGGGTTATATTTTTACTGGACATACGAAAATAACCCACGAAAATAACGGTCTTATATTTTTACTGGAAAATACTAAAATATTGTACACAAAATGCTCACCAGATAGAAATCCAACCACGATTCATGATCTGTCACCCAATAAAATGCAAATACATTTGACTTTTTTGTATTCAAATATTGGTTTTCCCGGATAAATCAAGGAAGCCACCTAAAACTGTACAAAGATCATGTCAGTAACTGTCTATATCTGTTTCCGGCCTCCGAAGGTAGTAACGCAGACAGTTTACTAGCACCTGCACATTCAAATAAATTGTTCAGAGAGGCTGGAATAATGTGATTAAGGAAAAACTAGAAAATAGGCCAATTTGAAAGTGGATTTTTGACTTGAAAGATTCTTTTTCGTTTTTCCTACACTTCTCGAGACAACCAAACCCCGGATTTATGACAAGGAAGATTCTCTGTTTTTCCTAACTTTTTGAAGACAACCAAACCTCACAGAAATTTAAACGAAACAGGTTCACTTTTTGCAGTGCTACAGCTATAAAAATTGAGTGTTGTTATGGCGTAAAGGTGATCCACTACCTGAGACAGGGAGCTCGTTAATGCAGCCCCTCTGTAGCTTACATGAAATGTATCTTTAGCTACCAACCCCTGTTAGTTCATGGTCTAAAAGTTAGTAGCAGCAAAAACACATGTGCGCGAGTGATAGGTAGAGAAATTGAAAGAGACGAAAAAGGCCAATACTTCAGTATCAATCTCAGCTGATTCCACATCGATGTTGACATCAGCAATGATTTTAATGATTTCAACAAGCAATCCTGGTCTATCTGCTGTCTCTATATATAGCAAGCTGTGGTTCGCAAAATGTAATGCAAAATGTTAAAAAAATTATCAAGCTTGTGGATTGCAGGATATAAGGCACAACTAAATTTGAATCATAAGTTGCAAGAACCTTCGCTTGGGTCCATCTTCCTTCACATGGATATGAGTTGCCACATCAACATCAAGCTGCAGTCAACCAAATTAAAAACGCAACTCAAAATCAAACATACTGGTTAAATACGTATCAAGCCAAGCAGCTTTAGCAAGAAAATTGGACCATAGCATAAGTCCAATTCATGTTATGGCTGTATACTTCATTGGGTTGGAGCAACGATATAGGCCTATGGGGGAAAAGGCAGAGCCTCATAATCGACCATTACTAGCCAAGCATCTTCACGTATAGTGGACTCCCATAACTTCTTCTCAATAGAGAACAGAGCAAATAGGCTACAAAACATGGAGAATAATCCATTCCATCCAATGTTTCCATACTACTTAAACTAGCAAGACATTGCCAACCAAATTCACCACAAGGCAAAATAAATGTCGTTTTCCAACAAAAATAGAATGATAAACATTCTAGCAGCAAAACATCAATTATCAGCATCTCAATATTTGAACAGGTCTGCGACATTACGGTTTACTTGTTCAATCTCATACTACTGACGCTACTAGTACTACTAGATTGGAGCAATAATGGCCGTTTGCAGTTCACACTAGGAAACCCAAGTTTGGTAAAGGTGAAAAGATGGGCATGAGAGCCTACTTTTTGCAAAGTAGCACATTAAAGTAAGAAGACAGAAAACTAGTGATGAAAAAAAGAAGAATCAGAGAGCACTAGAGCAAGATGATCTCAAGCCAAAACTACATATAGATATACATATAGATATACATAAACATATATCATTTGTATGTGTGGTAGTAGTCCGATCTCAAGCCATAACTGACTTGTAGAATCAACATCTCTTGCCTCTTGCACATTGTACATATGGACAAGCACTTAAAGACTAAAACATGCCTCTGCATTGTGAATTGTGAGTTGTGAAATGCGTTAGAGAGAGACATAGGTCGAGAGTTAGAGAGACAGAGTTAAAGATCGATAGAGAGAGAGATAGAGAGTTAGGGTATTTTGAAATATCATCGATTTTCGTGAGGGGATTTCATATAAAAAATTGGGGGTTTTCAGTTTGGCTTTTTACCTCCTCAGATTCCTTTGATTTCGGTTGATGGTCACTGCAATTTCGACGCCAGCGACTAGAAAGGGTTGGCAACAGTGCATCCGGCAACGGCGTGAGAGGGGACGGTGGAGATGATGCTGCGAAGTCCAGACCTAGCTAGAGAGAGACATAGGTCGAGAGTTAGAGAGAGAGAGTTAAAGATAGAGAGAGAGAGTTAGAGACAGAGAGATAGAGAGTTAGGGTATCTCCAAATTATTTGAATCTTCGTGAGGGGATTTTATATAAAAACAGTCAAGATTTCAGTTTGGCTTTTTACCTCCTCAGATTCAGCTGATTTCCGTTGCTGGTCACTGCATTTTCGACGCCAGCGAGTGGAAAGGGTTGGCAACCGTGAATCCGGCAACGGCGTGGAGAGGGGACGGTGGAGATGGTGCCGGCGCAGCGATGGGACGGCAAAGGCCTGCTGACGGCGCGACGGAGGTCTGGTGCCGGCGCGGTGAAGGGAGGACGCCAACTGGTTTCGGTGGGGAAGGCGACGTCCAGCTGCTAGCAGAGAGAGACAGAGGTGATGAAGAGTTAACTAGGAATAGATATATCAGGGAGTTAGCGACAGAGCGAGAGATCGAGATGATGTCGTTTTTATTTTTCTAACTTGAATGTATGCCTCAACATATATATGAGGATGTCGTTTTTATTTTTCTAACTTGAATGCATGCCTCAACATATATATGAGGATGTCGTTTTTATTTTTCTAAAAGTAGGGATATATATATATAGAAATTAGAACTTATGAGTTTGTATTACGTATAATTAAAATATAGATAGTTACCAAGAATATTTTGGGGGAAAAAAAGTATTTATTTTACTATCAAATAATAATGTACGTAGTACTCAAAAGTATGTATTTTATGACCTTATTTTGGTATAATGGTAGTCCCAACTGGTATTTTTTTTTTAAATGCTAAAAATTTTCATTTGATTGTTAAAATTTAATTCAAATCATTTTTTAGCACCATTATAATATAAAATACAACTTCGACAATGATATATCTTATTCTATATACTAAAGCAATAAGATATTATCATCAATATATATACTAGAAAAAAATATTATTTTTACCTACCAAATTTACAGTTTGGTAGGTAAAAATTATATTTTGCCACCAACATTTGGTAGCACAAAATATATCACTTTAATTCTCACCAAATTTAATTTGACAGGAAAAACCATCCCGGGTAAATATTTTAAATTTCCGCCAACGTTTTCACAACCAAAATAGGTTCGGTAGCAAACTTAATATATGTTGCTACCAAAATTTTGTGACAGAAACTCATTTTTTGTTACCAAATTTTGTTAGCAAAATGCACTATTTTATTACCAACAAA
The DNA here is from genome assembly GCA_025413485.1 of Ficus microcarpa. Taxonomy (NCBI): domain Eukaryota; kingdom Viridiplantae; phylum Streptophyta; class Magnoliopsida; order Rosales; family Moraceae; genus Ficus; species Ficus microcarpa. Next base: position 3,577,385 of record CM046378.1, read on the forward strand.
GATTTGGTAGCACATGAGTTGAGCGGGAATATTTTTCGTTTCCCGCCAACATTTTTGCAACCAAAATAAGGTTTTGGATTTGAAATAAGATATTTTGCTACCAAATTTTAATAGCAGAAACTTATATTCTGTTACCAAAATTTGGTAGCTGAAAGTCATGTTTTTGGTAACAAAAAGTTTTTGTTACCAAATTTTGGTAGCTGAAAGTTATGTTTTTGATAACAAAAGTTTTTGGTAACAGATGACATTAGGGGGAAATTTTTGCTACCAAAATTTTGGTAGCGGAAATATATAATTTGCTACCAAAATTTCATTTGGTAGCAAATAACACTACCTGGGAAAAATTTGGCCTACCGCCAATTTTTTTTGCTACCAAATAATTTTGGTAGCAAAATATTACAATTTGATACCAAATTTTGGTAGCAAAATGTTATCGGCGGGAACTAAAAATTCGATTCCCGCCCTGCCATCTGTTACCAAAAATATTTGGTAGCGGATTATGTAGTTTTTGCTACCAAATTTGGTAACAAAATGTCTACACCTTTCAGCCACCAAAATTTGGTAACAGAAACTGTATTTTCTGCTACCAAATTTTTTTTGGTAACAAAAATTTTGGTCTCTTAAAATCACATTTCTTGTAGTGAACAGTGATCAATTCTATTACACAGAGACAGAAACTTAACCAACTTTCTAGAGAAATCTCAAGAGCTTTTGTTAACCAGTTGAACAAAACACGAAGAAAGCAATCTATTGAAAACTATGGGCCTGTTTAGCCATGTTCACTGTTTTTAGTTTTCAGAATTGTGTTTTCCAAGATAAGAACAAAGCCAATTCTCACTTACTCTCAGAGAACATATGCTGCTTGGTAATTGTTTTCTAAAAATAGATTTATAAGAATGAAAATAAAACACTGATGTTTGAATAGACATTTTTTTTTAACATTTAACTTCTATTGGTTACAGGGGTTGGAGTTTCAAAATTGGGGTCAGATTCATAATTGGGGGGTTGAGGTCAGGTTTAAGGATAGAGAAAGGGTCATGGTCAGAGTCGGGTTTCGGAACCAGGTGGTCAAGATTCGAGTTTTCAGACAAAGGTATGGGTCGGGTTTTGGGACAAGTGTAGTGTTGGTGTCCGAATTCATGACCGGAGTCAAGTGTAGGTTTCATGATAATTGATAGGGATTGGGATCGAGATTTGGGCCTTAGGTTAGGATCAAAATTTGGAACTGGAATCAAGGTTGGGAATCGGGACATGGGTTGTTGTCAAGTTTCAAAACTGTGGTCAAGGTCAAGATAGGGATTTGGAATAAGGACGGGGTCATGACTTAGAATTCGGATCGCGGTTGAGTTTCTAGACAAAGGTAAATGTCAAGATACAAAACCAGATTCGGGGGTGGGTTTTGAGACTAGAGTCGAACCCAAATCCTGACCACCCTAATACTAACCCATACTGAAACCTGACCTCACCCTAATCTTGGCTCCTGACCCCGATCCATCCCGAAATCCTACCTTGACTCAGATCCTAAATCTGGTCCCCGTTCTGAAACCCAACTAGACCCTGATTTGGAAACCCGACCCCCCATCCTAAATCTCAATCTCGACTACGGTCCTAAATTCTGACCCCGTCCTAATCCCCTTCCTGAATCCAAATCCCTGCCCCAAATTCCAACCTCGATCCCAATTCTGAGTACTAACCCCCATCTTGAAACTCGACCCCAACCTTGATCTCGAATCTATCCTCGACCACCATCTCAACACCCAACCCCAACCCTCTAGGTTTTGAATCCTGACCCTTGTCCTGAAGCCACACTCCGACCCTAATCTTGAATCGCGACTGCAACCCTGGTCCTAAAATCCGATCCCGATCTCAATTCCGATCATGATCCCGATCCTGATCCCTGATCACTAACCCGTCCTCAATCTCAAATCTCGACCTAGACTGTCAAATGAAGTGGAGTTTATTTATGAAAATGCATCATACTATACAATTGTTTTCAGAAAACACAAACTACAAAATGTTGTTTTGTTTATTTTCTATTTTTTTTTTACTTCGTTTTTTTAAAAACTATTCTCAAAAAACATTAACCAAACACATTGTTTTGATGTTAGCGAACAAAAATAATGTATTAAAAAAAAACTTTTTTTAAGTTGCATGGCTTAACAGGCCCTAGAAATCCAAGTCTTCCTTTCTCAACACTCGTGTATCTCAGACACTCTCTCTAGATCACTCAGGTTACCCTTCGAAGAAATGCAACTAGAAAACTGAACATCGCATAAATCATAAAACTAAAATCTTTTTTTTATGTTCAATGAACAATTGATATTCCATTATGTGATTAGAAAAAATGAAACTCGACCATGCAAAAGACTAAGCCACCTCCCCTGCATCTAACGAAGAAAAATGATTTGGCATTCCACAAAGCTTGGCCACCAATCATTGTGTGCCACCTGTATTAACAGATACAAATCTACAATTTTTGCGTAATATATGTTGTAGTTTACAGAAAGCACTGCCACACATGTATTTATACTCTTATATGCTATAGACTACATTTACATAAACTCTTTTAAGTGTTGTGTTGGCCTTTACCCGAACGAATTGCAGTTAAGTCATTTTTATCATGTTGGCCACATTCTTGATTTCGTACATCTATGATAACTTGATTGGCTGTACAACCGGCAACGTCTATACCTATCAACCCAGACACAGAGGCGGGAGCATGAATTATATAATAGCTTGGGAGAGGAAGTTTCTTAACAAGAAAAGAACATCCTATTAACCATTTAAAAAATAATAAGGACGTCAACTCTAATTTCAACTTTTGAGTGCCTACCTATATGGTATGTAAATTGTCATTCTATTATTAGTAAATGTTTTACAACATTGCTAGATTAATTGACTGCATCTACAAATAAAGAGATGACAACTCATCACCACATAAATTGGTACTCAAAAGTTGAGATTAGAGTTTATATCCAATTTATATAAGAATGTTAAAGAAAAAGAAAAAAAAAGTTTATATATACTTACAGTCATATAACCATCGTTGCCAAAATCCTAACTGGAATCCACTAGGAAGGATGGATTTGGGACAACATGATAATGCCCAAACGGGGGATTTATTGTATTGACTCACGGTAATGGCCAGACGTGGGCAATGCTCGAGCAAATCCAAGGGGATTGAAGAAAATCGAGAGAAGGAATAATTTTTCTCTTCTTATTTCTGATGATAATACACTACCTTTAAATAGAGAAAACAGGGAAATAATTAGACTCCACTAAAAACGGAAACTAACAAAATAATACCCCGAAATGAGATCGGGAAACAAGGTCCCCAATCTCCTACAAATTTGCTACAATAAAACTGAAAATAAATCACATAATTAGTTTCCTAAAATAACTCAAACTCAATATCTTTGACACTCCCTCTTAAGCTGGGTTGAATATGTTGTTCATGCCTAGCTTGGAACTTAGATCTTCAAAATTCTTCCTTGGTAGAGCCTTGGTTAGAATGTCTGCAACTTGGAGACTAGTTGGAGTATACATGGCTTGAACTTCTCCTCCTTCAATTTTTTCCTTTATTAAATGTCGATCAATCTCTACATGTTTTGTACTGTCATGGTGAACCGGGTTCCTAGCTATGCTGATGGCCGATTGATTGTCACATAACATCTTCATAGGGCCTTCTAGAGAAACATTTAACTCCCCTAGTAGTCTTCTTAGCCATATTCCTTCACAAATGCCATGGGCCATAGCCCTCAACTCTGCTTCTGGAGACAACTGACTATTTCTTGCTTCACCATGTAACCAAATTCCTCCACACATATGTGTAATAGCCAGACGTGGATCTCCTATCACTGATTGATCCTGCCCAATCTGCATCACTAAAGATTTCTACTCCTCTGTCTAGAGTTTTCTTGAAGAATAGACCCTTACCTGGAGTTAACTATCTCAAGATTCTATAAATGGCCTCCATGTGAACTTCCCTCGGATTGTTCATATATTGGCTTACAACACTCACTGGAAAACCAATGTCCGGTCGAGTGTGAGCCAGATAGATGAGCTTTCCTACAAGTCTCTGATATCTGCCTTTATCTACCGGTGCACTTTCTTCTGCGTTCCCAAACTTATTCGTAGAATCCATAAGAGTATCTACAGGCTTACACCCAGTCATCCTAGTGTCCTTTAGAAGATCAAGGACATATTTGAGCTGAGAAACTGAGATTCCTGCCTTGGATTGAGCCACCTTCATGCCTAGGAAGTATCTAAGAGCTCCCAAGTCCTTGATTTCAAATTCCTTGGCCAAAATCTGTTTGAGTTGAGCTATCTCCTCATCATGATCTCCAGTAACAACAATATCATCCATGTAGACAATGAGAATCGCAAGTTCACCTTTAGAAGAGGTTTTGACAAAAAGTGTATAGTCGGCTTGGCACTGAGTATATCCGTTCCTCCTTACTACTTTAGTAAATCTGTCAAACCATGCTCTAGGAAACTGCTTGAGTCCATATAGTGACTTCTTCAGTTTGCAAACCTGGTTGGTTGTAGTTAGACTTTCAAACGCAGGAGGAATAGTCATGAAAACTTCTTCTTCAAGATCTCCATTGAGGAATGCACTCTTCAAATCTAGTTGGTGTAGGGGCCAATCTAGATTTGCAGCCAAGGATAGCAAAACACGTATTGTGTTAAGTTTTGCTACTGGTGCAAAGGTCTCCTGGTAGTCAACTCCATATGATTGAGTGAATCCTTTCACAACTAGCCGCGCCTGGTATCTGTTGACACTGCCATCCTCATTGTATTTCACCGTGAAAATCCACTTGCAACCTACTGGATGTTTTCCGGGTGGAAGGGGCACAATTTCCCACATGTTGTTCTTCTCCAAGGCATGAATTTCTTCAAGAACTACAGTCTTCCACTTATTTGACTTTAGTGCTTCCTATACATTGCAAGTGACCTGTATCTCATTCATGTTTGCTACTAGAGCCTGAAAACAAAATGAGAGTCCCTTATATGAGACATAATTATGTAATGGATGCTTAGTACATGATCTTACTCCTTTCCTCAAAGCAATTGGTAAACTCAGATCATCTTCTTCAATTGGATTATTTAGAAACTCAGTAATAGTGTTACTTTGATCAGCTGTTGAACTCAGATTGGATTCTTGAACAGTTTCAGATTGTGCTCGTTCCTCTAACTGATCTTGAGTCTTACTTCTTCTCGAATAGACCATGAGTTCACTCACTGCTGGTTGAACACTTTGGGCAATGGGAGGTTCGGACTCTTGGCTAGGAATGGTTTCGGACTCTTGGTTGGAAAGGTTAAGGCTTGGAACAATGGTTACATCAGAATTTTGATCTGAATTAAACACTAATGAATCCCAAAGTTGATATTCCAACTCATAGTTTCTCTCCCCCTGAATATCAGTGTAGTAAGGGTGATTCTCGAAGAATGTAACATCCATAGTATGGTAGTAACGTCTTGTAACAGGTGAATAACACTTGTACCACTTTTGGTTTGGAGAGTACCCCAAAAATATGCACTTGATTGCCCTAGGATCGAGCTTCCCTCTATTTTGTGGATAGATGTGAACAAAAGCTGAACACCCAAAATGTTTTGAGAGCAATATTGGATATGATGTGAATGTTTGGGTAGGTTTTGACGAGTGTTTGGCATGGGGTTTGGTGGTTCAATATTCGGATAGGCATTCAGTTAATGAGGTAAGTGGCAGTAAGAATGGCATCCCCCCAGTGGTGTTTTGGTACTTGAGTTGAGAACATGAGTGATCTGGCTACCTCAAATAGATGTCTATTCTTTCGTTCAGCAATCCCATTTTGTTGGGGTGTGTCTGCACATGAACTTTGGTGTACAATACCCTGACTCAAAAGGTAATCACCTAAGACAGTTTTGAAGTATTCTTTGGCATTATCTGTTCTAAGAACCTGAATTTTTGTGTGAAACTATGTTTGGATCATAGAATTGAAGTTCTTAAACACTTGGCCCACTTCAAGTTTGTCTTTCATAAGAAACACCCAAGTAAGCCTTGTATGATCATCTATAAAGGATACGAACCATCTAGAGTGAGTTATGTAATACTCGAAATTTTTATGGCTTATGATTTCCTTTGAGACAAGGAAAAATTTAAGATTGAATCATGTATGTCAATATGAAACTCATAATATGATTTAAATATCAGTATATATTTGAGTTCTTAGTAAATTAGCTACGAGACTAAAAAATAGTTGCTTCGGCAAATATAAGGCTTTTTCGGGGAAAAAAGGGTAAAAGTGGAATTTTGATTTTTATGCCGATCAAAGTTGACCAAGGTTGACTTTAGGTTGACCAAGTTTAATCAAGATGATACTGCAGTATAAATTATCAATATGGAAATTATATTGCAAAAAACTGTCGTTTCGGACGATTAAGCAAGGATAGGGTTCAAGACGACCCTAGAGAAAAATTAAGCTCAATATTGACGACATGAAGGACTATATGGTTTTAAGTCCTAAGGAAATCCGATATGCAGTCCAATTTATGTGGAGGAATTCTGGACGATAGTCCAGTATTATAATACTGTTTTTGTGAAAAACAGCATTAGTATTATTTAAGTTAGTAAGGAAATGGACTGTATCTCTATATTTAAGGATTTTTGGGATATAAGTGGATCTTTATGCATGAATTAGAAGCCAAGTGGCTCTACTTTAGTCGCCACCTCACAGGGACTAAAATGTAAATATTTTGTCCTTAGGCATTAAAGTGTAATTTTTAAAAAATATGACTTAAGCAAGTGATGTAAGCATGATGTAAGCAAGTGATGTCATCAAGATGATGTCATCAAGGTGATGTAAGCATAGGTAGCTTGGTGAACAAGGCAAACAAAGCTTGTTGAACAAGCCAACTTTTGGCTCACAACCATTGCATGGCCGGCCATTCCAAGAAGAAGGAAGGGAGATTATGTAATGATGATGTCATCAAAATGATGCAAGCAAGATGATGTCATCATGGTGAGGTAAGCATGGAACACTTGGTGAACAAGGCAACAAAACTTGTTGAACAAGCCACCTTTGGCTCACCAAGTGGCCGGCCACATGAAGGAGTTTGGGCAAAATTTTAGTCCATTTTCTTTAGTCTTTCTCTTCTCTTCTCCTTCCCTAGAAACCGAATTCCCAAGTGAGAGCCAAACCCATAGAGTGGTCGGCTTTCTTGAGAAAAAAGCTAGAAAAAGAAAAAGAGAGAAGCAAGGAAAGGAAGAGTATGGTAAGGTCGGATTTTTGAGTGAAATTCCAAGGATGGTGGCCGAAATTTGAACCCCATCAAGCAAGAGGGAAACTGGTTGTGGTATGAAGGGTGGTGGAGCAATTTTACTCATGCAAGGTTTAGAACCACTCTTCAAAGCTTAGAAGTAATATTCTTGAACCTCTAACTAAGATTCTCATTGAGATTGGTTTATGAAGTTTATGTGTATTTTGCATGTGGGTGTTGCCGAAAATCTTGGAAGGAAACTAAGCTATAGAGGCCGGTTGTGGTGTAAAAGCAAGGAGGAAAGAGTTTAAACCCACAACCTAGCACCAATCTTGGTGTGAACAAAGGTAATCTCCCTTAGCCCTAAGCTTTTCAATTTGAGCTTAAATTTGGAAATTTAAGTGTATTTCCATGTTTGGAATGTAAGAGCATAAGCTCACTCTTTTATTTGCATGCAATAGGTTTAGTTGCATGATTTTATGTTCTAGAATTTCATGCTAAGGGTGTATGCTCATTAAGTGTTTGTGATATGTCCCAAGATGTTTGGATGATGTATGGATGTATGTTTTATGTTAGAAAACGCTGCATGTCTGTTTTCTAGGCTCCCGTGTATTCGGTTGAGTTAGATTACGCGATTAGGACGTAAAACCAACTCAAGCAACAAAACTGCCAGTTTTCAGGTAAAACTGGGCAGCCTTTTGGAAAGTCGATTTTGAGGCCCTTAGAGGCCGAATTTGGAAAAATTTAAAACTACAAAGTTGTAGAGAAAGGTTTTTCCTAGTGGACAACATGGATAGATTTTGAAAAATAGGCTCCAAAGGCCTCTGTTTTTATTAAAATCCGAGACCGAAAATTCCTTGGCAGGTCAGATTTGTGCTCACGACCTCGGGACTTCAACGAGGAAAACGGATTAGTTAAAGTCCGAACTGGGATTTTCATAAGACATGAAAGTTCTAGGATTTTTCGAGAACTAAAACTTTTATGAAGACAACTTTTTCAAATTCTGCCTAGATGTTAAAATGAAACTGGATTTCTAAAAACTGTGTTGGAAACAGTAAATTCCTATACAGGATTTTCTAAAACAGTGTAGGAAAATGGTATTCTTGCACAAAAACTGATAAGTTGGCTATGGGAACTGTTCCAAAGGCAGTTCCAATACTTAACAGCTTTTTCAAAACACCTTTATGAGAAACCCAAATTTTTATAAGTTAAAAAAAAGGGTTTTTGTAAAAATGGTAGTAAAACACCAAATTTTTCTAAAAGAAAAACAAATGGAACTATAGACCTAGGTTGTCTTAAAATGTGGGTAGACTAGACGATGACCAACAATAATCGGGAAGGATACCCGGATTACTGAACTGGGCCCCAAAGCCCAAGGTTGCCTATAGTAAACCAATAGGGAGTTGACTTAAGTGGACCCAAGATAGTTCATACCAAGGGTTACCTAGTATAACCCAACATGTTACTAAGTTTGTATTGGGCCTAGAATCTAGGGTTACTCCTTGTAACCCAATGGATTATGGATTAAATGTGATAAGGTTTAGGCCCAAGGTTAGGAGTTGTAACCTAACACTATTCATGTATGATTGGACTTAGTAACCAAGGTTACCTTAAGTAACCTAATAAGTTATGATCCACGTATAATAAGCCATAAACCCTAAGGTTACTTATTGTAACCAAGTGAGTTAGCACGTATATGTATGGGGGGCATATAACTAAGGTTATGCATGGATGTTGGCTAGGTTACCAACACTTTATGATTATGATAGGATTCTTATCTTATGTTGTTGTTTTTAAATAAGCAGGAAGTAACCTGCTGTTGTAACGTGTTTTAGAACAACAAAATGTTAAGTCAAGAGCATAGGACAACAGGTAAGTACAAACCTCACCTATAGTATGAAAAATAGTAAGCTATTTTCAAGTATATGACATGTTTCCATGTTATGCTATGATATGCGATGTTATGCTATGATATGCTATGTTATGCATGTTATGCTATGTCAGGTCATGTTAAGCTATGTTAAGTTATATAATGTCAAGTTATGTTATGTGATGATAAGCCAAGATACGCCATGTTAAGATACGAAATGCTATACTATGCTAAGATATGCCATGTGAAGTTATGATATGCAATGTATATGTATATGTTATGATATAGTGACATCATGAGATATGTTGACTAATATTAAACCACATGGTAAGAACATACAAGTAAGGTATCGTACTAACCTCCCGCTAGGTGGAGGATATATGTTTCAAGTTCAAGTTATGATTGTCAACCTTTCGTTGATGCGTGAGGGTATAATCAACCTTCCGCTAGATCGTGAAGGGTTATGTTAAGTTTATGATTCCCAGAATTGTTAAGGGCTTTGCAAACCCTAACTTTCTGGAGATTGCGCGCATTTGGTACGTACATACAAGGGGCCCATATGTAATCAAGATAATAAGTTCAAGATAATAATAAATCATAAGACATTCAAATCGATCATAAATGATTCATGCATAAATTACATGATGATTGGCATGTTTTTAAGATGTTTTGAAATGTTTTGTGAGATCATGTTTGTACTTATTGGGCGGAAGCTCATCAATTTATATTTCATACTGTTGGTAAAAGTAAGATGCTTGCAGCATTACTTGGTGGGCCATGGAGACGATGCAGTAAGTAAAGGGCGGCATGGGATGCCACTACGCAGATTTTCCGCAAATTATTAAGTTGTACATGTATGATTAAGAAACATGTTTTATGTATGTAACGTTTTCAAGTTACGATTTTTAAAAATGAAGTTGAACAAGAAAAGAAAAAAAAAATTTATTCCTGAAATTTTCCGAGTAGTCTAAGTATTAGATTTAGAAACTAAGTTAAGTACGTTAAGTAACGGCCCACATTTACGTAGTCGATTCTACGTGGATGGTCGGGACGTTTAAGTTAAGAAAGTATGGTAACGGCCCTACGTATGTAGAGCAGAATTTGGGACGTTACAAATTATGTGTCTAACTTGACATGGTCCCAGACATCACTATGAATCATAGAGAAAATGTGTGACATTTGGTAAGGCTGACTTGGATAAGAGTTACAAGTATATTTGGCAAGTTGACAAATATCACATTGAAAAGAAGTAGGATTTTTATTCTTAAATAATGCAGGAAACAACTTTTCAAGGTACAAGAAGTTTGGATGTCCTAGTCTAAAATGCCATAACATAACTTTATTATCATAAGGATTGGAAACATGAAAGGAACAATTTTTAACATGACTGTCGTGTTCACCAGCCTTGCAAACTTGTCCATCATTAGAAGTAGTCCTTTTAAAGACGTACAGTCCCGAGCACACATCAGCACTGCCAATCATCTTCCCCAAATCCAAGTCCTGAAATTCACAAAAGTTTTTGTAGAATTTAGTAACACAATTATGATCTTGAGTTAATTTGCTGATAGACAATAGATTACAATCCAATTTTGACACTAAGAGGAAAGATTTAAGAATTAAATCCTTGGAGAGTACTACTAAACCGATTCCAGTTACTCTTGAGAGCGTCCCATCTGCTATCTTTACCGTCCAATTGCCTTGGCAAGGATGCAAATCTGTGATGATTGTTGCATCTCCGGTCATGTGATCTAAAAGCCCACAAGTCTATAATCCAAGGACTTTTGGATTGCTTCTCAACATTTAGAGCATAAAAAATGGTACCTTTGTGTGCCATAGAGCTGTTGGAAATAACAGTAGGGCTGAGTGATTGCTGACTGAACAATTTCTGCAGTAATGTTAACTATTCTTGGTTGAACAGGTTAGTTTCGGCAACAGCAGCATCAGTTTTTGGCTTCTCCTCGGATGAAGCTTGATTCCCATGGCTTTTCCTCTCTCAGGCAGGTTTCCAATCAGTGGGTTTGCCATGGATATGCCAGCAGGTGTCTTTTGTGTGACCAGTTTTCTGACAATGATCACACAATGGTCGGCCTTTCTTCTACCAACCTTGTTATTGTTGTTGTTGTCCTTGTTGCTGTTGCTATCCACGAACAATAAGGGCAAAATTTTCTCCACTTGTACTTGATCCATGAGAGCTCAGCATGACTTTCCTTCTGCTTTCCACCCAACGCACTTCAGAAAATGCCTCTCGAATGTTTAGAAGAGGCTTCATGCTTAAGATTCTACCTCGAACCTCATCAAGGTTTTTATTAAGTCCTATTAAGAACTTATACAGCCTCTTCTTCTCAACGATCTTCTTGAAATTGACTCCATCTTCAGGGCAGTGCCATCTGTAGTTCTCGCAATGATCTAGTTGTTGCCAATATCGGTTGAGGGCGTTGAAATACTGAGTCACCAAACGGTCTTCTTGTCAAAGGTCATCAAGCATGCTCTCAATCTCAAATAGTTCAGACGTATATTCGATATAAGAGTAGGCCTCTTTGGCTGCCTCCCATATGTCTTTTGTAGTTTCATAGAGCAGGAAATTTTCTCCAATATCATTGGTCATGGAATTGATCAGCCATGACATGACCTTATTGTTTTCTAGTTTCCATACTCTATACTTGGAATCCTCCTTCTTCGGCTGGTTAGCAGCACCGATCAAGTAATCTTCTTTTCCTTTCCCACAGATGAACATCATCACCGATTGGGACCATTGTAGGTAATTGTTTCCATTTAATTTGTGGCCAGTAATGGAGAACAGAGAAGCATCTGAGGCTGTCCCATTATTCTGGTTTTGAATGGGAGTGATTTCTGTGGATGGCAAGCTTCCTTCTATAGCCATGATAAATAAGAAATTAGGGTTTCAGAGACTGCTCTGATACCATGAAGAAAATCGGAGAAGGAATAATATTTCTCTTCTTATTTCTGATGATAATACACTGCCTTTAAATAGAGAAAACAGTGAAATAACTAGACTCCACTAAAAACGGAAACTAACAAAATAATACCCCGAAATGAAATCGGGAAACAAGGTCCCCAATCTCCTACAAATCTGCTACAATAAAACAGAAAATAAATCACATAATTAGTTTCCTAAAATAACTGAAACTCAATATCTTCTACAGGGATATCTGTAGTGTTATATTGTATTTCAACAAGAATAATATTAATGAGAAGATATAGAGACTTGGTTTGAAAACCATAGTCTATTAAGATATAGTCTATGTTCCTCTCACATTAGATCAATGCGACTATTTCTTGAATCCTTACCAAAATTATGCCTATATATACACTCGCAAATGAGGGAAGCGCCCATCTTGCCATTATATCGCAATGTTAGAAGCTCTAGTGGTGTGACGGAATAAAGATAACGAGCCATTTGAAAGTCTGAATAGAGAACAGAATGTTCGACGGGAATGCCTTATGTTCTATGAACAACGTTAACTAGTTCCATGCTCTTTTTAATCAAGCATTTTACAATGGGAATGCTTCCGATGTATGGCAACTGCAAGAACTGTGAAACCATCTTTCTGTTGAATCAGTAGGTCTTCTTCAGTCATTAACTGAACCAACTCCTCCACTATATGCAAATGTCCAGCACTGACTGCGATGTGAAGAGGAGTCCTGCCCGAGGAATCGATTCTCTCTCTCACTGCATCAGGATGTTGGTCAAGATATGTCTTAGCCGTGTCCCAATCACCATGTCTCACAGCGTCGAAGAGTGGCCGATGACGTTGAAAGTCACTATTGTGATCAGTCCCTGCAAATTCAATTTTAAACTAAGTAATTTCTACGATTATTACAATATTTCCTGCAATATGCTAGTCTACAGCCATACAGAAGTGTCAAAAATAAACACTGTTCAACCTTCCTTCAACCAAAAACACACGTTTTGTTTCTTCTCTTTTTTTGCCAGTACTAGAATAATTTTTTCTTTTAACGATGTCCTCATTTAGATGCTTTTGGTACAAGTTCGTAAGATATTATTTTATTAAATGTGATCTTCATAAATACTTGTTTCCTTTAGTCTCTTAATTAAAGTTATTTTTTCAAATGTGTCCGCTTGTAAACCTCTTTTTCTTTTTAAATATAACTCTTAAGAATTTTCTATCAGAATAAAACATATAAGAAATTTAAAAGGTTAAGCATATAAGAAGGAATAATAATATGCGTACAATAAATTTACATTTTTAGTTACCTTCATATATCTGTTTTTTTCCATTTCACATGGAGAGATTCATTTAATAACCTTTACCTGGAGCATAATCCGAGTCGTTGTTTTCCTCTTCATTCTTTTCCGAGCTAATGGATTCTTTAACAATTCCACTCGATTCTCTTTCTTTCACATTCTGATCTGCTTTACTACCGTACTCAATTGCCAAAGTAGCCCAAGCAATTTTGGCGGAAGTGATCTCCTTAATCTCTGAATTACATGAAGCGCTTCCGCATTCTTTCTAGTCCACACCTTAAGCTTGGCTTTCTCATGTCTTTTCGGAGATCGAACACCACATCTCTTCACAATGTCCCAGAGACCTTGAGCCAATATGTATGTTTTCATCTGAATGCTCCACTCCTCGTAGTTATACTCATCGAGAAGTTCACGAACGATTGAATTTCCATGTTCTTGCATGGCAATATAGCTAGATGACTACTGAATCAAGTGTATCAAGTTTATTATCACCATATTGCTATTTAATATCAATAGAACAAAACATAAAAAAGCCTAATATATAGAGTAGAAATAGTTAGATAACAATACCGGTAATATTGATGGAAAAAGAAGAAGAAGAAGCAGCGGCGGCAGCAGCAGTAGCAGCAGGTGAGCAAGAACCCGTAGTGACAGAGGTTGTTGGGGGAGGGTTTACGTTGACCAGGGAGCGTTAAAATAATGAGATTCA
>CM046378.1:3591530-3663459 GCA_025413485.1 Ficus microcarpa
GATCTAAAGCATTTTTTGTATACAAAGGACTACTTGTCCTATTTGGTTGCAGATGGAATGCATTTCCTCAAAACTTGGGCAGTGACAAAAATTGTTTATTTCTTTTTGAAAAATACAAAAGTCCTTGTTTATTAATTGATATGTAAATGATGCACTTTTATGAAAGAAGGTGCTCTAAAGAAATTTTAATATTATTTTTTAGTTAAAATAATGAGATTCAGATCTAAAGCATTTGTAACGTTTTGATCTTTTTTTTTTTTTTTTTGGCTATTTTGTTTGAACACCCCTTGAACTTTTTGAGTTTGGCAGTTTTAGCATTTTTTTTTTCTTGGCAATCAAACCCATCACATTACGTCCTTTTTGCTTACATTCTTTGAAATTTGAACAGTTTTTTGTCCCAAAAAATGGCATTCCAAGTTATTTTACTTAATTTGACTGCAAATTCCTTCTAAAATTTATAACCAAGTTTGAGTTGTAGTTGAATCAGATTCAAGTTTTCAAATGAATTTATATTCAGTTTAAGTAGAAATGACTAATAATGCTCTTCTTGGGCCACATGCAAATTATGTGCAAAAAAAAGAAATGGTTATTTACATAAATGTCCAAATTTAAGTTATTGATTTGAAATATGTCCATAATTCTTTTACTTTACATAAACGTCTAAAATATTAATTATAAAAACAATTTTACCTTTCACAAAGAATGGAAAATTAACAAATAAAGAAATTACAAAAAAGAAGAAACAAAAAAAAAATGGAATCTAAGATGTTTATCAAATAGGGCTAAAGTTGATTTAATGAAATTCCAAAAAGAATTACTAGAAAAAAAAATTGAAAATTTTTTTTGATTTATTGTAAAGAATGTGTAAATATTCATAATGAACTAAAAAAAAAAAGAATATTTTTTTCAAAATCAGATTTCACATTAATGAGAAAAAGCTAAATAAAGAAAAAAAATCCCCAAAAAAAATCCGTATAATTAATCTGTCTTTATCATTAAAATATGTTTGATTTTATTTCTACTAATTATAAAATAATAGTATTTTTTAATAAAGAATTTGATTCCATTTATTATATTATTCTTCAATTTATTCAGTTAAGACATAAATGATAACTATTTGATTTATAGTAGTTTACATAAACAAATAGGTTTTTTCATAAAGAATTTATTGGTTTTTTATTTGAAAAGTATGAATTCCATCAACCTATATCGTTAATATTTTGTGTTGTATTTATTATATAGTATGAATCATCATCTTTACAGTAAATATTTTATATTTATTATAGTTACTTTGATGTTTATAACTAATTTGGATTTATTAAAAGTAATTCACATTTATCAACAAAAATACTCATCATTAAAATCAAAAAACAGAAAAAGGAAAATACAAGAATCTGTATAAAAATAAAATGATGTCAATTATAGTAAAATGACAAAATAAGTCTTACAAACATTTATTTCTTAAAAAATAAACATATACATAATATTGTTGAAAATAGATAAATTTCAAAATGGAACTCTAAAAATAGACTTTTTGTGTAATTATTTCAAAAAGAAAACCATCTTAATTTTAACGTAATTGAACAATAAGGACAAATTGTATAAAAATTTGTAAGTTTTAGGATATTGATTGCCAGGGGATTAAAAAAAAGTTTATAGAATAAATTGTCAAATTAAAAAATTTCAAGGCATCTATGCCAAAAAGCCATATTTATTGTTGTTATACAGCAGCGATGCATGGTAGTAGTGGAGGAGCATGGGGATAATGAATACTTCCTGGATTTTGTGATTTAAATGAACTTTGTGCATTTTTTCTATAATCCAATGAGAAAATTCTATGTATATGATGATTAACAATCGGTAACCATCTGGTATCCTACCTGCAGAGGTGGTTTCCGATCAGTAACCAGTTGGTATCCTATCGACAAAGTTGTTTACCAACTAGTATCCTGTCGGTAGAAGTGGTTAATCGATAACCAATCGGTGCACTCTCAGTGGAGTTGGTTACCAACAAGAAATCGACCGGCATGGAGGTTACCGATCATGATCGTTCGGGATACCGAATGGTAACCAATCGGTGATCATTGACTAGCTGGTCAAGTAGAAATATAAGGGTGCAATTGGTATTCTAAAATAATTAAATTAATATTAAGGGATGATACATTATGGTAAAAGTCAATCCAAGGCATGAATCTATAGAATTTCTCTAAAGTTTCCAATTGCAAGGCTCTTCCAATTTCCAAAGTCAACCCTACATTTTACACAGACATAGGAAGTAAAGTCGTTTTATAATCCTTATGATTAACCCCAAGAAAATAATTACACATAAGGTTTATTTTTAAGATCCCATTTAAAAAATATTTTCGTTTTCTATTACTACTACGAAAATGACTATTTTTAAACAAACAAAGTACACAATTTGCCCTCTTATCATTTTTAACACCATTCCTCCTTTTATTCTGATTCTTTCTTTCTTTTTTTTTAATTTGCAATTCATTATCATGAAATTACAATCTTTGTTACCATAAATATATTTTTTTCATGTGGTTTTTGTTCCCTTACATTTTCATCATTTTGCATGTCATAATAGCGTCACTATGATAAACAAGCCGTCTTTATAAAAAATATGCCAAATAAAAATGGATGCAAGGACAACTTATGTCCCAAAGATTATCTCTCAAGAGCAAAGCGCTTTTGTCTGAGGACTTTTGATCATGGATAATGTTTTAGTTGCTTTTGAGGTTCTTCACTCTACTAGGAGGAAGGTTGGTAGCAAAGAAGGTTTGATGTGGATTAAGCTCGACATGAGTATAGCTTCTGACCTTGTGGAGTGGCCTTTTTTAGAAGGAATTATAAGGAGATTAGGTTTTGGAGATAGGTGGATTTGGCTTGTTATGGATTGTGTATCAACAGCACATTTTTCCTTCATTATCAATGGTAGTGTGGAAGGAAATGTTATTCCCCAAAGAGGGCTTCGTCAGGATTGCCCAATTTTGCCATATCTCTTTCTTCTTTGTGCCGAGGGTCTGTCGGCTTTGATCAAAGATGGGGAAAACAATTGCAAGCTCTCTAGCATTGCTGTGGCTAGCTGTGCTCCTAAGGTTAGTCATTTGTTTTTGGGAAAGCTAAGGTGGATGATTGTCAAGCTATTTTGAGAATTTTGAATGACTATGCTCAGGTGTCGGGACAAGTCATCAACTTCTCCAAATCCTTAATCACCTTTAGCCCAAATGTGAATGAAGAAGTGCGTGATGTGATTCGAGGTCAGCTAGGAGTCTCGGCTAGCAATCTTGTTCATGATAAATATCTTGGCTTACCATACTTTGTTGGAAGAGATAGGATAAGCACCTTCAATGAGATTAAGGAAAGAGTGGTGAAGCAGTTGTAATTATGGAAGAGTAAAGTTTTCTCAATTGGAGGATGGGAGATCCTTATAAAGGCGGTTGCTTAAACTACGATACTTATACAATGAGTGTTTTCCATATCCCTTCTTCGCTTTGTCATGAGCTCCAACAACTTGTGGCACGATTCTGGTGGAGTGGCTCTGAGGAAGATAAAACAATGCATTGGTTAAGTTGGGAGAAGCTTTGTCGGCCAAAGCATGAAGGTGGAATGGATTCAGGGCGTTGATTCCTTTAACCAAGCTTTATTGGAAAAACAAGGTTGGCGGCTTGTTAAATGTCCTGATTCGTTGATGGGAAAGATCTTAAAAGCTAAGTAATTTCCGAATTCTGATATTATGAATGCTAGCCTCAAATCTAATGCTTCTTATACTTGGAGGTCCATTATTTGGGTAGGGATTTATTGTCCAAAGGCTTGCGGTGGAGAGTTGGAAATGGCCTTTCCATTAAGGCTTTGTCAGATCCATGGATTCCCAGAACCTGTGGTTTTAAGCCTTTTGTTCCTGCTAATTCTTTCCATCCTAATCGGAGAGTTGCAGATTTAATTCATAATGATCGATGGGATAAGGATGTTATCTGTAGCTCCTTCAGTCACATGGATTGTGAAGCTATTCTTAGTATCCCATTAGAACGATGTGAGAATCTGAATGTTCTGATTTGGCATTTGGAGACTAGAGGACAATACACTGTTCGTTCTGGTTATTGGTGTGCACTGGCTAGTAAGGATAAACGGAGTTCCTCAAATAATCTGGTAGGAAGATCTTGGTGGGGAAGATTGTGGAGCTTAAAGTAGCCTAGTAAGGTTAAACTATTTTTATGGTGAGCTTTTCATGGTATACTCTCATGTTATGATTCGGCGGGGTCGCCGGGGATTAAGTGGTTGAGAGGTTGTCCTAGGTGTGAAGGAGGTGTTGAGTTCTTGTGGCATTGTTTGTGGGTTTGTCCTATTGCTCGGGAGGTTTGGGACTCTTCTTCTATTTGGTTGTAGGAAATTCCATATAATTAGTTGTAGGAATATTCTATAATATCCCATAGATATTTTAAATATAGAAAGAAGAAATTAGGAAAGTTTCCCATTAATTGGGTTCTGTGTATACACACGGCTATAAAGCCATTGTAAATTCAGTCTTTGATTAATAGAGAAGTTTAATTTTCTGATCCTAAGTACAATATAGACCTAGGGTTTCTCCTTCTAATCTCTTTTATGGTATCAGAGCAATAAAAAGGGATTTAGTAAGTTGAGAAAACCATGTCGGGGGCAAGCAGAAATGATTCAAAGGCTCAATCTAGGGCTTCTCAGTCAGTTTCCACAATTTTTCCTACTGTTACTATGGACAATACTTCTCATAATTTGCAAATCACCACCCAAAAATTGAACGGGAGGAACTTTTTACAGTGGTCTTGTTCTGCGGAGTTGGTGATTAGGGGAAAAGGCAAGATTGCCTTCATTGATGGTTCCTCTCCTCGTCCGGATGTTAATGATCCCTTGTATGCAACATGGGATGCTAACAATTCCCTAGTTATGGCATGGTTGATTCATTCTATGGTGGATGAGATTGATGAAATCTATCTCTTTCATTCAACGGCAAAAGAGATATGGGATGCGGTGGCGCTTGCGTACTCCGACCTGGAAAACTCCTCGCAATTGTTTGAATTGCGAAATCAAGCACGCAACCTTCGTCAGGGTGATATGGATGTCACTCAATATTATAGCAGCTTGCGAAAATTGTGGTAGGAGGTTGACATGTTTAATTCGGTCTCTTGGAAGGATCCTGTTGACGCTCTTCTCTTTAAAAAACAGGTTCAAAAGGATCGTGTATACGATTTTTTGGCTAGTTTGAATAAAGAGTTGGATGATGTACGAGGTCGTCTCCTAGGTATTCGTCCTTTACCTTCCTTGGATGAAATCTTTGTAGCGGTTCGTCGTGAAGAACATTGTCGTCGGGTTATGCTTGGTGACACTGGGGCTGTCCAAATAGAAGCATCTGATCTTGCTGCAAACCAACCCAACCAATCGCCACCGAACCAACAGAAGAAACATGCCTAGTGTACTCACTGCAATAAGGCTTATCACACGAGGGAAACTTGTTGGCTGATTCATGGCAAGCCGGAGAATTTTGTACCAAACAGGCTCAAACGGAAAGGAGTTACATCACCAACTGAAAAACAGGTTATTCTTAGTGCTGTTAATCTTACAAAAGCACAAGTTGAACACTTATGTAGTCTTCTTTCCAATTCCACTGTTACAAGTAGGCCTACCTCTGGTACTTCTTCCTCGGCCACAAGTAACCCGGCTGCAAACATCTCCCTTATGGCAAGGCAAGGTATTTTGGAACCCTCTGTTGCAAGTATGCTGAATTCAGGTGAGCAATCGATTGTTGATTCCGATGCCACCGATCAGATGATCGATAATTCCCATTTTTTCCTTTCTTATACACCTAGTTCGGGACAACAAAAGGTTCAAATGGTAAATGGAACTTTTTCTACAGTGGCTAGGAAAGGGGCTGTTCGCCTATCTCCTACAATTTTGTTGAAGGATGTTCTACATGTTCCAAAATTAACCTATAATTTGATTTCTGTTTGTAAACTTACTACCAACCTACCTTATGGTGTTAATTTCTCAACAAATTCTTGTGTTTTTCAGGATTTGAGGACGGGGAAGAGGATTGGTAGTGCTAGGGTCTCAAATGGGCTTTACTATCTTTTGGTTTCTACTCCAATAATGCATAGTGTTAGCTCTTCTTTGTGTTTGTCCACAGTCTCTGTTGAAAAACAAATAATGTTATTACATTTTCGTTTAGGTCATCCAAGTTTTACCTATTGAAATGTTTGTTTCCTCATTTATTTTCGAATAAAAGTCTAGTTTTTCAATATGATATTTGTCAATTGGCCAAACACACCCGCACTTTCTTACCTCCTCAAAATTATCATCCCTCTACACCATTTACTCTCATACATAGTGATATCTGGGGTCCTTCACGTGTACCTACTCTCTCTTCTCACAAGTGGTTTATCACTTTTATTGATGATCATACACAGGTATCTTGGGTTTATGTTCTCAAAGACAAATCAGATGCTGCACCAGTTTTCAAAAACTTTTACCACATGGTTCGAACTCAATTTGATACAAAAATCTGGATTATTCGTACCAATAACGGTACTGAATTCTTTAAATTCATTCTTGGTATTTTTTTTTTTGAACTAATGGTATTTTACATCAAAGCTCTTGTATAGATACCCCAAAACAAAATGGAGTGGCTGAGAGAAAAAATCGCCATCTTCTTGATGTCGCACGTGCACTCATGTTTTCCGTAAATGTTTCCAAACATTTCTGGGGAGATGCAGTCTTAACTGCATGCTACCTGATTAATCATCTTCCTTCAAAAATTCTCAAGTACAATACACCACTTGAATATTTTTTGACTTTTTTTCCTACTTATCGAGCTTTCTCTCAACTTGAGTCTAGGGTTTTTGGGTGTGTTGCCTTTGTTCATGTGCCGAGTCAAGGGAGGTCTAAATTAGACCCCTGTGTAATACCTAGAATTTCGATGTTATTGTTTCCTTCTCAAAGGAATTACATGCATACCATGGAGGTATTTGTTAAAAAGCTCAGTTAAGAGTTTTTCATACTTTTTGTGAGTTCTTATGATTCAATAAGACTCAAAATAGATTGCTAAGGCTAGCAAACGACCTTTTAAGTCAAAAAGGATGAAAAAATACATGATTTCAAGAAAGTCAAAGTTTAACCGAAAAAGTCAAGTTTGACCAAGAGTGGTCAAAGGGTTGACTTTGCAGTATTATGAGATGCAGTATGGAAAAAATACTGCGAAACCCGTCTTTATGGGTAACATAGCATGAATAGGCTTTAAAACCACCTTAGAAAATCAAGCACACCAAGTAGTGATCAAGGGCGAAAAGGGCTCGGAAAAATAAGAAAAATTGTATACTGTCCATTTTTACACAGATAAATTTTGGACTGTAGTACAGTATAAAAATACTGTATATAAGTGAACACAGTATTGGAAATATCTGTGTAGCATAAAAGTGGACTGCGTATTAAGGAAATGGCCAAACAAGCCCTAGTTAGGGATGACATCATCACACCCTTGATTTATGACATCATAAATGATTAAATAGTATGGAAAGAAATGTGGAATTTTCTAGAAAAGGGGTGAGTTGGCCGGCCACCTAGGGGGTAAAAATGCAAAGATTTTGTCCTTAGGGGCTAAAATGTAATTTTTTGGAAAAATGGGTGATGTAAGCAAAGTGATGTCATCAAGGTGAGGTAAGCATTTGCTTGGGAAGCAAGGCCATGGCCGGCCAAGTGACACATGTAGGGGTGTTTTTGCAAATATTTTTGCTTTAGAGGTCAAAATGTAATTTTTGGAAATAAAAATAAATCCAAAAATTAAGGATTTTTCACCTATAAATAGGGCCAAATGGGGTTGGTTTTCAACTCAAAAAATTGGGAAAACTCCCCAAAACCATGCCAAAATAATTTCCCACACTTTTCTCTTTGGAAACCAAAACCCAAAGAACCAAAAAGGAAAAAAAAAAATTTATACCCATTTTGGCTTGAGTGGCCGGTTGTGGGTAAGCAAGAAAGGGGAAAGGAAAAGTGATGAGGGAAAATGTGAAGAGTGTTCGGATTGGCTAGGATCAATCACCAA
Organism: Ficus microcarpa; assembly: GCA_025413485.1. NCBI lineage: Eukaryota > Viridiplantae > Streptophyta > Magnoliopsida > Rosales > Moraceae > Ficus > Ficus microcarpa. The sequence goes on from CM046378.1 coordinate 3,599,602, forward strand.
GTGAGGTGAAATTTTCGGTACCCATTTGGAGGGTGAAAACCGAGTGGAAGGAGGACCAAGGGAGGAAGGAATTTCGGATCCCAAACCCTAACCCATTTCTAGGGTTAGCTATGGTAACTCTCCCACAAACCCTAACCTTTCCAATTTGGTTTCAATTTGAAATTTATTTGTATTTCAAGTTGAAAAGTGTAAGAGCATAAGCTCAAGTTAATTTCTTGCCTTAGTTAGTTTGGGTGGTGCTTGATTTAGGGTTAAGGGTGGTTTGGCTTAATTATTTGATTGTGCTTGTTTGAATGCTAGGGTTGCATGCTAGATAGATGATGGATTATATGTCCCCTGATTTTGTGCAAACTGGTTCTAGAGTTGCATGTTAGGTTGATTGAATGGTATGTGAATATATGAATGGATTGGTGAGACAACCTAGAATCATGCAAACCCTAGGCTAAGGCAGTTCGGATTTTGGTTTGCATGGACGCGTTTGAATTGCATGATTGTTCATGTGGGACGTTAGAAAACGCTGCATGTATGCGATCTAGGCTCCCGCGTGTTCGGTTGAGTTAGATTACACGAAATAGGACATAAAATTAATGTAAGAACAAAAATTGCCAGTTTGGATGTGAACTGCTCAGTTTTTTTGGAAGTGGAATTTGAGGTCGTTAGAAGCCAAATTGGGAAAAACGTAAAACATAAAAGTTGTAGAGAACAGTTTTTCCTAGGGGGCTACATAGACGGATTTCCAAAATAAGGCTCCAACGGCCTCCGTTTTCACAAAAACCCGAGTCTGACCGTGCCCAGGATTTATGCACGGCCAGGTGAGTTCAAACGGCAATATGAACCTGTTAGAGTCTGAATTAAATTTTTCGTAAAACATAAAAGTTTTAGGATTTTTCGAGAGCTAGAACTTTCATGAAGAAAACGTTTTCAACTTCAAAATGGATTTTTAAACTGACACGGTTTTATAAAGACTGTGCAGGGAACAGGAAATTCCTGCACAGGATTTTCTAAAAACATTTCAGAAAAACTGTATTTTTCCCCAAAACCATTGTTTTGACTATGGAGACTGTCCCAATGGTAGTTTTCAGCCTCAAATGATTTTATAAAGCCCATTTCAAGAATACAAATTTTTACAAGTTAGGTAAAGAGTTTTTCGGCCTCAAATGATTTTATAAAGCCCATACAAATGATTTTATATGTTAAAGGAAGATAATAAGTCCAAGATGATAACTAATCATAAAACATTCATAAATGAACATAAATGGTTCATGCATGAATTACATGATGTTAACATGTTTTTGTGAGATTACGTTTGTGCTTACTGGGTGAAAGCTCATCAAATATATTTCATACTGTAGGTAAGAAGCCTGCAGTTTAATTGGTGGGCTACATGTGGATGATGCGGCAGATGAAGGGCAGTGTGGGATACCACCACGCATATTTTCCGCAACTTCTTTCAAGTTAATATGTTTATATATATATGTATGTGTTTCAAAAACAAATTATGTCATATAGTATATATGGCGTGTTAAAGACTTTGATTAATCTTTTTATTTCAGTAAGTGAGTATGACAAGTTTGCTACGGGTTAAACTATTTATATATATGTATGTTGAGGAAAAAAAATTATTCTCAAATTTTCAAGTAATATATAGTTAAGTAAGGAAGGTGACGGCCCTACGTAGGTCGGGGCGTCACAGTAATCGGAAGTTATATCCAAGTTACTAGGTTAAGCCCAAAGCCCAAAATTTGACCCAAAGAGGGTTGACCTTATTTGACCAAATGTTGACTTTGATTGACCAAAAGTTTGACTAAGTTTGACCTTAAGGGTTACCCAATATAACCCTAAAGGATATCAAGAACTATAATTGGGCTAAGATATAGGGTTAATGGAAATAACCCAATAGTTCATGGATTAATGATGAAGCCCCAGGGTTAGAAGATAACCCAAAACTCTGTGACGCCCCGGACCACCCACCTGACACCCACGCGGGGCCGACCGCGCGGATGCGGGGCGCCGGAACCGTCACCTTCATACATAACTTACTTTACTTTGAAAATGCGGAATAATTTTTTTTTTTTTTTGAAACTTCTTTTGAACATCGTTTTAAAACTTTCTTTGAACTTCATAATTTGGATTTCATTTTAAAATCTTGACTTGAAACCCATACACTAAAATTGTGCATCGTACTTTGAACATTTCATACATAATTAACTTCATACTTAACATACATGAAAAACTTCATAACTTAAATATAATGCGGAAAATATTGTGTAGTGGTATCTCACACCGCCCTTCACTCGCTGCATCATCTCCAAGCCCACCAAGTAAGGCTACAAGCCTTTTATCTCTACCTGCAGTATGGAATATATCTGATGAGCTGACGCTCAGCAAGTACAAACGCGATCTCACAAAACATTTTCATTTAACATCTTGAAAACATACTTCATCATAAAACATATGCATGAACCATTTATGTCCATTTATGCATTTCCTTTTAACTTGTACTTATCTTTCATATGGGCCCCATAGTGTGCGTACCCTTAACATATAGCGCGCCTCCAGATACAGTTAGGGTTTGCAAGGTCCCTAACTGCTCCAGGAAAACATAAGTGATTACACCCTCCCGCATCAATGAGAGAGCGAATCCATAACTTTAACATAAAAATCCTCCACCTTGGGGGAGGTTGGTACGACACTTTACTTGTGTATTTTTACCAAGTTTCTTATCATTAATGAACATACCTTATGATGTCACAAAATCATAACTTATAATGCACATGACATATTTTAACATAATATGGCCGCTTAAAAACATGGCATCGTTAAAATATGGCAGTCTTTAAAATTCTTTAAATCATGGCCTCATAATAGCTTTAAAACATAGCATCTTAAAAAGCATAGCATTTAAACATCGTATTTAAACATAGCATTTCATGTTTGAACATACATTACTATTTTCCATACCACAGGTGAGGTTTGTACTTACCTTAAGTCCTACGCTCTTGACGTAACATTCCTCGCGATATCTCAACAGGTTCCTATTCCTGTTTCAAAGGAGGTGTAAGATAATGTTAACTTATCTTACCATAAATCGCGACATACGATGTTGGTATCCTAACCAACATCTATGAGCAATCCTAGATGTGTGTGTTATATGTCCCCTCTAATATCTCTTGTACCTGATTGGTTACTTCCTTCATCTTGGGCTTATGATTTACTTTTTCTTGGTTCATAATCCATTGGGTTATTATCTCTTCAATAACCCTAGGTCTTAGCCCATTCCATAAATCTTAGTATCCTTTAGGGTTATATTGGGTAACCCTAAAGTCAACTCTTGGCCAACCCAAGTCAACATGTGGTCAACTAAGGTCAACCCCCTTTTGGGTCTAACGTTGGGCTATGGGCTTAGCCTAGTAACTCGGATATAATTCCGGTTACCGTTCGCAATCGGCTTGATTACCCATTTTTACCTTAAAACTCCATTTCATTATTTTTGGAAAACATTATATAATTATCTTCCAAAAATCCATTAATTTGCTTGTAAAAACTCTTACTTCATAATTCTTGAAAATACTTGGTTAAAATTATTCTTTTCTTTACTTCTTGGTAAAATGTGGAATTTCAATTCCGAACCTTAAAAATTCCACTTCTCTTGAAAAATCTCATTTTCCTTTATCTTATGGAAAATCCCATTTTTCTTCAATTTGAACACTTTGGGTGAATAATCCCAAAACTCTTGTAAAAATTCATTTTCTTAAAACGGATCTTCATAAAATCATTGAGGACTGAAAATCGCCATTGGAACGGTTTTCGTAGTCAAAATAACATTTTAGAGACACTTTACATTTTTCTAGAAAACGTTTTTGTAAACCATAGTGCTGGAAATTCTCGGACTCCCTGAGCACTCTTCGTAAAACTAACCCAGTTTAAAAATTCATTCATTATCTGAAAAACTTGTCTTCATAAAAGTTGTAGCTATCGAAAAATGCTAAAACTTTTGTGTTTTGCACAAAACCCAGTTCTGGCTAGATCAGTACCAGTTTTCGTTTGAATGTGGCTGATCCTGAAAAACGGAGTGAAAACTGGCTCCAGGGATTAGCCACGGGTTTTCATTAAAACGAAGGCCTTTGGAGCCTTATTTCGAGATTCTGCCTGCGATGCTCTCTAGTAAAAGTTGTTCCGAGCAACTTTCGTGTTTTAACTTTTAACCCGTTCGGCCTCTAAGGGCCTGATATTTTCACTTTCCCGAAACTAGCCAGTTTCGACTCCGAAATAGCTGTTTTGGTTGTTAATCCGGTTTTACGGCTTAGTTCGCGGATTCTAACTCGACCGATCACATCGGGAGCCTAAACATTAAACAAGCAACGTATCTAACGTCCCATACATTCATTCTTGCCCATCCATCACACCCATGCAGCCCACAAAAACGTCCTTGGCTGCATGGTGTTCTATCCTTGCATCCATCATCAAGCATCACATACATCTTTTTTTTTTTTCTTCAACCAAATCAGCCGCTGCCCTAGGGCTGATTTGTGACCAAAATTTAGGGGACTTAAATAACACATCTAGCATGTATCCTAACCATTTTTCAAGCATAAAAAATCATGCAAGCAACATCATAAAATAAGCCAACCAAACCCTAATCCCTATCAAGCACATACACCAAATCAAGGGCTGAAAAATAACTTGAACTTATGTCCTTACAAATCCATCTTGAAGCACCATAAACATGCTTATCTTGAGCTTAAATCCAAGATTAGTTCAAGAAATTACCTTAACCCAAGTTAGGGTTTGAAAATCCCTTTTTCTCCTTGGTTCCATGGCTCACGGATTTTGGCTCCTCCAAGGGATCCGAATCCTCCTTCATGGCTCACGGATTTTTGCAAGAAAAATGGAAATCCAAGAACTTTTTGTTAGTTCTTTCTAGCTCATCAAAACCGAGCCTCATAAGATGAAAAATCCAAGTTTTCTCTTACCTTTTCCTCCTCTCAAAGCTCACGGTTTTTGGCTCCATTAGAGCACCAAAAATCTTCTCTTGGTTCCTCTTGCTAGAACCGAACTCATCACATGGCTTTCCCTCAAAAACTTTTCCAGATTTCTTCACCATTTTCACTCCCTCTCTCCCACGGTTTGCTGCCCCAAAATGGGTCTCCATGGCTCACAAAATTTCTCTTGATTCTCTTGCTCACTCCCTAGCATAGCCGAACACCACACAAGCCTCCTCTAGCATTTTTTTTTTTTTTTCAGATTTCTTCTCCTCTTCCTCTTGCTGCCGACCCTTGGAGAGAAAAAGGAGCATAAGTTCTTCTTGGTTCACAAATGGGAATGAGAGGGTTTCTTGGGAGACAAGAGGAGACCTTAGTTGTCTTGCTTTTCTCCTCAAAAATAGCTTTATGTCAAGTCTATTCCATCCACCTTGCTGCAGCCGAATCCAAGGGAGGGAGATGGCTTGCTTGCTGTCGAAAATTGAAAGGGAAAAGAGGGGGACATGCAGCAGATTTTGTGGAGGAAAAAGGGGAGTAGTTAGCTTGCATTTGTTGGCTTTGTTGACCCACCTTTTTCCCTTAAAAAAAAGGACTTTATGCCTTGTCTTTCTTTTCTCTTCTAGCTGTCCATGAGCTGGCCGAAACTTAGGGGGAGAAATGGGGGAGTGGTTGGACAAGGGTGATGTGGAGCTTTCTAAGCCTTTCCTTTGTCTTGCATAGCTCACACTTTTTCCTTGATTCAAGGCTTTACTTTTGTGCTTTCTTTTCCTTGTCTTTTCCCTTGAATTGCCGAATTTTTTGGAGGGGAAATGAGAGGGTGTTGGTTGCACTTTGATGGAGTGGAAAAGAGTTCCATATCTTTGCTTTAACTAGATCACATTTAGTTCCCATCTAGTTAGCTTCCAAAGGAGACATCATTCCTTAATTTAAGGCTTTGTCTTTCCATTCTTTTTGTCCTTGATTTTCTTTTCTTTCTTTTCTTCCTTGGTTGCCGAAAATGAGAGAGCAAAGGGGAGGCTAGTGAGTTCTAGAGTCCTTCTAGAATTTCTCTCAAAGCCACCAAGGCTTGTGATGTCACACACATGTGAACATCCCTTAAATCATGGGTTTTGTTGTGAATTTTCTTCTTTCAAAATTAATTCATTTTCCTTTCCTTTGTGTCACACAGATATTAAAATACTGTGATCCATAATTTGGTCCAAAATTCTTCCTTGTAAAAATTGAACCGAAAACTTTCTTTCTCCAATTTTTCGGAGACCTTTTTGCCCTTTAATCTTGATTCGGTGTGCTTGATTTCTAGGGTGGTTTTTGCGGCTTATTCTTACTTTCTTGACTATAAAAATTCTTTGTAGTCTCTTCTTACACTGCATTTCATCAATTTTCGAGGTCAACATTTTTGACCCGTCCTTGGTCAAACTTTGACTTTTTGGTCAAGGTTGACTTTTTCGGTTAAACCTTTGACTTTCTTAAAATTTCATCCTTTTTCATTCTTTTTCTTTCCTTTTCGTCCTTTTTGACTCAAAATGCCGTTTACCAACCTTGGCATTTTATTCCGAGTCTCATAGCCGGTTTAAAAGAAAATTCTAACCTTGGCTAATAAAATTACGAATTTCACATGTGATTCATAATTTTTCATAAAAACATCTCATAAACATAACATGCGAACTTCTAATTTCTAATAAAAAGAGAAATCTTAAGTCCATGAAAATTCCGGGTATTACACCCTAATGGTATGTTGTGGGCTTAACACATAAGGTTACACAATGTAACATCTTAAGTGATATTCCATATTTATCTTGAACAATAGGGTTATCAATTGTAATCAAGTAAGATGTTATGCACAAAGGGACATACAACTAGGATTATGTAAGCATGCTGGTTAGGTCACCAACATTTCACAATCTTAACTAGACCCTTACCTATATCCTTCATCAAGCAGGAGGTAACCTGTAGCTGTACCTGGAAGAGGAGCAGCATTACTTGGGACATAGCTAGAGAGGTAAGTACAACTCCACCTACAGCATAGGCTTTGTTTTGGTACTTGCCTAAGTATGTGATGTGTGCTGTTAAGTATGATAGATGTACGCTAGGATTGTATGATCAACTTGTTCTGTGTTATGTGTTGTGATATGTTATGTGAAGTGATGTGTTCATGATATGGTTTATGATAAGTCAAGATAAGTTCATGATGTATGTTATGTTTAAGTTATGTTATGATGATTAAGACATGAAGCATGTAAGTATGATATCACGAAGCATGTTCACGAAATCTTATGAGAATGATAAGATCAAGTAGGACATGACAAGATGAAAAGAAATTAAGATGGCGAGCAAGTCGCCTGTGTCGTACCGACCCGCTCGTAGGTCGGGTTAGACTATGATTTGAGTTGGAAATGGATTGGCCGTCCCAACCACTCCATAGTCGCGCGCCCGGTACGTACACTCAAGTAAGGGGCTCGTAAGTAAAATAAGTTATGAAATAGATCAAGAAAGAATAAGAGAGAATAATACGAGCATAATTGGTTCATGCATACATTATGCTTCTATATGTGACATGATATGTTATGATGTGCTATGTTATGTATGTAAGGCATGTTATGTTATGAAAAGTTAAGACACGTTAAGAGACAAAAGTTAAGATATGTTATGTACGTTAAGAAATGTTATGTTCGGTTATGTTTTATACTTGTCGCGGTATAGTTAGTTGTACTTGTTGAGTGAAAGCTCACTGTCTTACGTCTATGCTGTACGTAAGCAACTTGAAGCAATTGTTGTACAAGATGGAGGAGTGTGGCAGGGCGAACTGTGAAATGTGGGAAAATATGCCTCTAAGCGTTTTGTTCTTTCTAAGTATATTATTTGTTATTTGAACATCGTTCTTTAATTACAGTTATGTGCTCATTAGCACTGTATCAAAAAAAATTTCCGCTGTTTTTCATGTAAGTAAGTTATTACAATGAGCCCAATATGTATGTATGTATGGTAACGGCCTGTGCTAGGTGAGTCGTTACAGAGTTGGTATCAGAGTGGTTTCCTGCTATACAATTTCACAGTCTGCCTGCCATTGCCACTATCATTGTAAATTAAGTTTATATCTTTATGAATATGTGATGGTAAAGTAGTAGACACTTCCATCGCAATATTGATTATGTATGTATAGTACGATGTAAATGATATGACTTCGCAAATAGGATGTGCTTTTTGTAAGTATACAAAAAGACAGTTCAAGTACGAGATATATGATAAGAAAGTGTTATGTCATGAATATGAAAGTTATGCTATGATAAGTATGTTATGTATCTTGATGATGCTATTATGTTATGATAAGTATCGGATGTGATACGATAATACCATTAAGTTATGGTATGATAAGTATGATGATGTATGATAAGCACGATCATACTATGATAAGATGTATGATAAGTACGATATGATATGATAAGTCATGAATGAAAGAAAGGATATTAATAGTATGATAATATCTTTTCTTATGATATGAATTTAGAGATGGTACGACCACGTAGAGCAATACCTATTAATCCGCCTGAACCGGATCTCGCAACCATTGTAGCAGATTTACAACGGCAGTTGCTGGAACGGCAGCGAGAAACAAATCGACTTCAAGAACAGATAGCCCGTATGAACCAAAGACCCCAAGATAACGAGGTTCCACCTCAAGCTCACCAAGTACCCGCAGTGGTACCTCCGGAACCGAATGTTCAACCAGAGGTCCAGCCTGAAGTTCCCCGGAATGCTGAGATTCCAATAGCACCTGCTGGAGTGCAGATGAACTTACCACCAGTACGGGAGGATTTCTTGTATGAGCGATTCAGGCGAATGAAGGTGCCTGAATTTGAAGGACCAATGGATCCGATAGTCGCCAACAACTGGCTGATCGATATCCAAGTTATCTTGGATTTTATGAGGCTTACGGAGCAGGAAAATGTACTATTTACCTTATTTGCTCTCAAGAAGGACGCCAGACATTGGTGGATGACGGTACAAATACGTCGAGACGTCACAGCCATGAGTTGGCAGGACTTTGTGATGGAATTCCGGACGATGTACTATAACAGGGAGGTCCTTGCAGCTCAACAAGATGAGTTTACGAGCCTAAGACAAGGATTGATGACAGTAATGGAAGCTGTCAAGAAGTTTGAGCAATTGGCTCGTTTGTGTCCGAAGCTAGTGCCGAGACGGAGAAGGTAAGAAGGATAATGAAGATGTTTAGGATTGATATTGCCAAGCAAGTAAGTGCTGGCAGCAGCCCGCCTACCCTGGTATCCGACTGTGTGAGTCGGGCAATAAGGGCCAAATATTGGATAAATCAGGATAAGGACGCAAGGGCTCAAATCTTCAAGGCTAAAAAGGAGGAGAAGGCTGTAGCGAAACCAACACAGCCTCGACAAGACTCAGAGTTGCACCCAAAAGACCAAGCTAGTAACCCTACACAAGGTTCCAAACAACTTGGGATTAGCAAAAAGAAAGGGAACTTTACTGGCCAGGGTCAACCAAGGAATTTCCCTTAAAAGAAGAACAATCGAGGGAATGAGGATACTAACACTAACTACTCGATGTGCGTAAGGTGCGGGAGGAAACATCCGGGAGTGTGCAAGATGGGGTCAAATGCTTGCTTTCTGTGTGGCAAGGAGGGGCACTATGCAAGGAACTGTCCTCAGAACAACTAGAACCAGAACCCTCAATACCCAAACCGGAATGCAAGCAGCCAGTTACATGCAGTCCAGGCAAGGCTCGAAGGACCCTCAATTACGCAAGGAAAATTAGAGGCTCCTGAACCCTAAGTCAGGATTTACGCCTACACCAATGGAGATGCCGAAGCTGGAACTTCGCATGTGGTGACAAGATAGATTTCTATCGCCACCCATGACATTATTGCATTGTATAATTCTGGTGCCACTCACTTGTTTGTATTTATAGAGTATGCCCAGAAAGTAGGAAGTAGTATAGATCGTTTAAAACAGCCTTTTAAAATTTCTTTGCCTTTCGGAGAAATTTTGTAGTCCAATTTTTAAATTCGAAATATTTCCATAATTATCTATGGTAGAGAATTGTTTGTAGATCTCATCGCAATCAAGCTTTAGAATTTCGATGTGATCTTAGAAATGGATTTCTTAGGTGATTACAACGCTAAGTATGATTCTCGAAAGCATTGTGAGACGATTAGCCCTTACGACAAGGAAAAGTTTAACCTTACGAACAGTTGCGGAGCTTAACAACCGGATTAATTTCAGCAATGAAGGACTTACCAGAACCCCCACCGGAACGGAAAATTTCGAGATCGAGTTGCTGCTTAGAGCCGCACCAATATCAAAAGTATCTTACAGTATGGCAACCGCCGAGCTAGGAAGCTTCAAGTGTAGTTACAAGATTATGATTAGGAACGAGTATCCATTTCCGAAGATTGATGATCTTTTCGATCAACTCAGGGGAGCAGTAGTATTTTTAAAAGTCGACCTGTGGTTAGGCCATCATCAGCTCAGGATCAAGGGGTCAGATATATCCAAGATGACTGTTCGAACGCGATATCGGCACTACGAATTTTGGTTATGCCGTTTGGAATTAATAACAGGGAGATCGCCCGCTGTGACTCTCCAGTCTAATCTGTTAGAGACCATTAAGTTGTATCAAGGAAAGGATTCCCTTTTTGCTAAAAGTGTAACTTTTTGGCGGAAAGCACAAGGAGTTGAGGACCCCCGCCACGGGTGTCACTTACTTTAAGGAAAGGATTTGTGTTTCCAACTCGAATTTTTAAAGGATTAGATAAAATCGGAAACACATAAGACACCATATTTAGTACACCTAGGAACTTCCAAGATGTACAAGGATCTTCAAGAAAAATATGGCGGCCAAACATGAAGAATGAAATGGTAGAATACATGTCGAAATGCCTAACTTGTCAGAAAGTTAAGGCTGAACACCGACGTCTTGACGGAGATTTGCAGAGGATAGAGCTTCTAGAATGGAAATGGGAGCAAACTACTATGTATTTTTTAGTAGGACTACTTAGGACTGCGAGTGAGAATGGTACGATTTGGGTTATTAAGGATGGAATAACCAAATCAGCCCACTTCATTTCGATTAAAGTCACCTTTTCAGTAGAAGATTGGCTGAAATCTATATATCTAGGATTGTGAGACTACAGGGAGTGCCAAAGATCGACCAATTCGGACCGTAATGGACGTGTCATCTCTCGATTTTGGCCAAGCGTTCATAATGCCATGGGGTCAAAATTAAAGTTCAGTACGGCATTTCACCCCAAACGGATGGAAAATCAAAACAAACCATCCAGACACTAGAGGATATGTTAAGATCATGTGTATTGAATTTCAAAGAAAATTGGGATCAGAAGTTGCCATTAATCGAATTTTTATATAACAAGTTATCATGCTTCAATGGGCATGGCTCCAATTGAAGCATTCTATGGAAGGAAACGTCGAACTCCTATCCAATGGCAGGAAGTTGGACAGAAACAACTTCAAGCAACGGACTTCATCAAGAAAACTTCTGAAGATATCAAAAAGGATTAAGCAGAGACTCGACATAACTTTTAACAGACAGAAAAGTTATGCCGATAAACGTGAACAGTCTTTAGAAATTCCAAGTTGGGAATGATGTATTTATTAAGATTGCTCCTAGGGAAGGAATAATGAGGTTTAGCAAAAAGAGGGAGTTTAGTCCTAATTATGCAGGACTGTTTGAAATCCTTAAAAGGATTGGAAAGGTAGCTTATAAGTTCGCTTTACCGTTAGAATTAGCATCAATGTATAACGTTGTTCACATTACGATGCTAAAAGAAGTATGTACCAGATTCTTCTGATGTGCTTAGACAATAACTAGTTGAGGTTCAAATGGATTTGACTTATGAAGAAAAATTAGTTCAAGTCTTGGATCAGGAAGAAAATGTCTTAAGGAATAAAACCATTTCCCTGGTTAAGGTTTTATGGTAAAACCACAAGGTTGAATAGGCAACCTGGGAATTAGAAGATGAGATAAGAAAGAACTACCCCAGTTTGTCTTGATTTTTTAGGACGAAAATTTTTAAGGGGGGTAGATTATAATACCTAGAATTTCGATGTTATTGTTTCCTTTTCAAAGGAATTACATGCATACCATGGAGGTATTTGTGAAAAAGCTCAGTTAAAAGTTTTTCATATTTTTTGTGAGTTTTTATGATTCAATAAGACTCAAAATAGATTGCTAAGACTAGCAAACGACCTTTTAAGTCGAAAAGGATAAAAAAGTACATGATTTCAAGAAAATCAAAGTTTGACCAAAAAAGTCAAGTTTGACCAAGAAAGTCAAAGTTTGACCAAGAGCGGTCAAAGGGTTGACTTTGCAGTATTATGAGATGCAGTATGGAAAAGATACTGCGAAACCCGTCTTTATGGGTAACATAGCATGAATAGGCTTTAAAACCACCTTAGAAAATCAAGCACACCAAGTAGTGATCAAAGGTGAAAAGGGTTCGGAAAAATAAGAAAAATTGTATACTGTCCATTTTTACACAGATAAATTTTGGATTGTAGTACAGTATAAAAATACTGTGTATAAGTGAACACAGTATTGGAAATATCTGTGTAGCATAAAGTGGACTGCGTATTAAGGAAATGGCCAAACAAGCCCTAGTTAGGGATGACATCATCACACCCTTGATTTATGACATCATAAATGATTAAATAGCATGGAAAGAAATGTGAAATTTTCTAGAAAAAGGGTGAGTTGGCCGGCCACCTAGGGGGTAAAAGTGCAAAGATTTTGTCCTTAAGGGCTAAAATGTAATTTTTTTAGAAAAATGGGTGATGTAAACAAAGTGATGTTATCAAGATAATGTCATCAAGGTGAGGTAAGCATTTGCTTGGGGAGCAAGGCCATGGCCGGCCAAGTGACACATGTAGGGGTGTTTTTGTAAATATTTTTACTTTAGGGGTCAAAATGTAATTTTTGGAAATAAAAATAAATCCAAAAATTAAGGATTTTTCACCTATAAATAGGGCCAAATGGGGTTGGTTTTCAGCTCAAAAAATTGGGAAAACTCCCCAAAACCATGCCAAAATAATTTCCCACACTTTTCTCTCTAGAAACCAAAACCCAAAACCCAAAAAACCAAAAAGGAAGAAAAAAAAAATTTATACCCATTTTGGCTTGAGTGGCCGGTTGTGGGTAAGTAAGAAAGGGGAAAGGAAAAGTGATGAGGGAAAATATGAAGAGTGTTCGGATTGGGTAGGATCAATCACCAAGTAAGGTGAAATTTTCGGTACCCATTTGGAGGGTGAAAACCGAGTGGAAAGAGGACCAAGGGAGGAAGGAATTTCGGATCCCAAATCCTAACCCATTTCTAGGGTTAGCTAAGATAACTCTCACACAAACCCTAACCTTTCCAATTTGGTTTCAATTTGAAATTTATTTGTATTTCAAGTTGAAAAGTGTAAGAGCATAAGCTCCAGTTAATTTCTTGCCTTAGTTAGTTTGGGTGGTGCTTGATTTAGGGTTAAGGGTGGTTTGGCTTAATTATTTGATTGTGCTTGTTTGAATGCTAGGGTTGCATGCTAGATAGATGATGGATTGTATGTCCCCTGATTTTGTGCAAGCTGGTTCTAGAGTTGCATGTTAGGTTGATTGAATGGTATGTGAATGTATGAATGGATTGGTGAGACAACCTAGAATCATGCAAATCCTAGGCTAGGGCAGTTCGGATTTTGGTTTGCATGGACGCGTTTGAGTTGCATGATTGTTCATGTGAGATGTTAGAAAACGCTGCATGTATGCTATCTAGACTCCTGCGTATTCGGTTGAGTTAGATTACACGAAATAGGACGTAAAATGAATGTAAGAACAAAAACTGCCAGTTCGGATGTGAACTACCCAGTTTTCTGTGAAGTGAAATTTGAGGCCTTTAGAGGTCGAACTGGGAAAAATGTAAAACATAAAAGTTGTAGAGAACAGTTTTTCCTAGGGGGTAACGTGAACAGATTTCCAAAATAAGACTCCAACGGCCTCCGTTTTCACAAAAATCCAAGACTTACTTTGCCCAAGATTTATGCACAGTCATGTGAGTTCAAACGGCAATATGAACCTGTTAGAGTCCGAATTAAATTTTTTGTAAAACATGAAAGTTTTAGGATTTTTTGAGAGCTAGAACTATCATGAAGACAACTTTTTCAACTTCAAAATAGATTTTTAAACTAACACGGTTTTATAAAGACGGATGGTAACTGGAAGTTATATCCGAGTTACTGGGCTAAGCCCAAGGCCCAAAGTTTGACCCAAAGAGGGTTAACATTAGTTGACCAAATGTTGACTTTGGTTTACCAAAAGTTTGACTAAGTTTGACCTTAAGGGTTACCTAATATAACCGTAAAGGATATCAAGAACTATAATTGGGCTAAGATATAGGGTTAATGGAAATAACCCAATAGTTCATGGATTAATGATGAAGCTCCAGGGTTGGAAGATAACCTAACCCTAATGGTATGTTGTGGGCTTAACACATAAGGTTACCCAATGTAACCTCTTAAGTGATATTCCATATTTATCTTGAACAATAGGGTTACCAATTGTAACCAAGTAAGATGTTATGCACAAAGGGACATACAACTAGGATTATGTAAGCATGCTGGTTAGGTCACCAACATTTCACAATCTTAACTAGACCCTTACCTATGTGTTGGAAAAACCGGATCCGGTATCGGAGTTACGGCACAGCGAAAGTTTTAAAATTTTTATGCCGTTTCCGGAAAAAAAGCTCATGATGCATATAACAATAAATTAAATTCATAATCAAGCGTACCTTATTTCTTGGATTCCAGAATTGCTAGAGCGTTTGACCAACGTGTCTTCTCTACTATTCTCGAGTTTCACGTCTCAGAGTGTGTGTGGGCACACGTTCTATGAATCCAGGCGACTGGTAATACTTTCCGAAGTCTAGATCCCTCTTTCTCAATTCCGATGATTCTCGTTGAGAATTTGATCCAACTTCTTTCTTCAAAACTACAAAACAGGAACCGGTTAACCTCCTCTGAAAAATTATCACTCGGTTTAACCTTCTTCACAGTTTTGATTTAATGGAATTTTCTTTCTTTTTCTCTCTCACAAGATAGCTGAATTTCTTGATGTGGAAGAAACACCAATTTTTTTTTTTTATAAAAAACGTTTTTTTTTATAAAAAAACATTTTTTTTGCATATAAGAAAATTAAATCTTGGTTTTTTTAAGAACTCCTACCATTTATATAGTATTCCAATCCTTTTCAAAATTTATCTCCTTCTTGAAAAATAATTAATAATTATTTTTCTGGATAAATCTTGAACCAAAAGATCATACAACTTTAGGGCTAGATTCATTGAATCTAAAAACAATTTTTCAAGAGGAAATCCTTCCTCAAAAATTCGGCCACACTTAGAGATAAATCATGATTTGTGGTTCAAATTTTAAATCAGGAATCTAGACTATTCAAAAGATCTTAGTCCTATCTAGATTCAAACTTCTTTTAAAGCTTTTCAAATTTAAATAAGATTCACATATGTCAATAAATATTTTCCATAAACATTATCAATATTAATTAATTTAAATCAATGAAAATTTTCAAATTTTATTTCCTCACAAAAACCGTGCACCTCTTTAATTAGAAAAGAAAAATTCATAAAATAATCTTTATTATTTAAACCAATTAATAATTTAATGTTAGGAATATATTTAAACAATTTTGAAACAAAATTTTCTTCTCTCCACAAATTAAAAAAATGTGCACCTCTTTTAATTAGGAGAGAAAAATTTTGTTTTCCAAAATTCAAACACAATCTTATTTTCAAAATTCAAATTAACCAATCACATGTTGATAAATCATTTGTCTACAACTTTCACATGTCCAATCCTTTCTGGATTACATGTTAGAGAGTACCATGTCTTAATAGACATTTCTAAATTCAATTTATAATTTATCGATCTCATTAGGAACAAATCCCGAGACGATTCGTGGAACTATATAAGCTAATAGAGGGACCCGATGGAAATATGTAAAGAGGCTCCTATAATTGTGAAAATTTAATCCCAGATTAATTATCCATCAATTATCAACTTCAAAACTATTCCACTAAAAGTTTGAAGCTAAACTCCTGTTTCCATACCGTATTACGAAAGCTCTCTTACGTAGTGCTTCTTCCATGATTTATTCATCGCTTGCTTAATCCCCATATGTTATCCATGATTGAATTAAGGACTTTTTCCGTTTTACCTTTTCAATCATTTTAACTTAAAGTTCAATTATTCTCCATTGAAAGAACCACCAATTGTAAAACCATACTATTGGTAAACCACCAGAGAACACAAAGTAAACCGATGGCCAAGATCTTGTTATACTATCTTTCAATACCCGAATAATACATTTAAGTAGATAACATTTACTATCGTTAAGATAGCTATAGATTCCGTATCTATGAATCTTGATTTCTCCATCCATAAGTCATGCACCCAAAACACAAGTATGTTGACTATGAATTAACAGTGTCTCACCTTCAATGCATCAAAGTACATAAGTAATGGATGCGAACTCAAGTAATCATTTCAGGATTAAGATTAATGCAGGATGATAATCAAAGCATAATTGATTCTTATAAACGGAATTATTAAACCGAATCAATTAACACTTTAGGTCCAGTCTAATGTCAACCTCAATACTGGTATACATTAAAGTTCTATTCGGAACCTATCCGATGGTCAAGTCAGACCATCCCTCCAAGGAAGTAGACAAACTTTACAATCTTATCATGAATAAGATCCCCAAATCTTATTCCGTTGATTGCGGACTATTTATTTAGACTGTTATCAAATTACCACGTCTTCTATGCATACCCTGTATACATATGGTAATTCGATATATTACCAACAGCCTAGGAGTATTTTATGTTTGCTCAAAATAATCATACAATCAACAAATGAAAGTAAATAGGACACAACTTATTAAACATAAATAACTTCCTCTTATTAATATCAAAATGTCATATTTACAAAAAATCCCTAATATTGATTTTCTATCCTTATGGCACATATAGATCCCAACAATCTCCCACTTGCCCTAAGCGAGTAAATGTGACATATTACTCATCCCCATGCCTTCGACGTATTCTTCGAATCTTCTGGCCACCAAAGTCTTCGTGAACTGGTCAGGAAGATTGTCCTTCGATACGATTTTGCAAACCGTCACATTTCCACTCTCAACAAAGCCTTTGATAATGTGATATTTTCTGTCAATATGCTTACTCCTCTTATGATGCCTAGGATCCTTGGAATTAGCTACTGCTGCACTGTTGTCACAGTAGAGCACCATAACTTTATCTATACCAGGAACAACCTCAAGGTTACTAAGAAACCTGCGGAGCCAAACCGCTTCCTTTGATGCCTCACTGGCTGCCACATACTCGGCTTCCATGGTCGAGTCAGCAATACAAGATTGCTTAACACTTCTCCACACAACGGCACAACCTCCAAGGGTGAAGACAGATCCTGAAGTCGATTTCCTTGAATCCTGATCTGATTGAAAATCAAAATCTGTATATCCTATAGGAACAAGGTCATGACCGAAATACACTAGCATAAAATCCCTCGTTCTCCGTAGATACTTGAGTATATGCTTGACCGCAACCCAATGTTTAGGTCCCAGATTTGACTGATATCGACTTACCATACCAACCGCAAAACAAATGTCAGACCTAGTGCATAACATAGCGTACATAAGACTACCTACTGCTGATGCATAAGGTACATTTTTCATACGCTCCCTTTCTTCCGATGTTTCCGATGTCTTGGGACAGTCATCTCTAGAAAGCTTGATTCCAATCTTGAAAGGTTGAGCACCTTTCTTTGAATTTTTCATAGAAAACTTCTCAAGTACTTTATCAATGTATAAAGCTTAGGAGAGTGCTATCGTTTTGTTCTTTCGTCCAGTAAGCACAAACGTAATCTTACAAAAACATGTTAACATCGTATAAGTCATGCATGAACCATTTATGCTCAATTATGAATCTTTTATGTTCAATTATTGACTTGAACTTATTATCTTGCTTTAACATGTGGGTCCCTTGTGTGTACGTATCAGATGCGCGCTCTCCAGATAAAGTTAGTGTTTGCAAGGTCCCTAACAGTTCTGGGAATCATAAACTTGAACATGAATAGTCCTCCACCTGATGGGAGGTTAGTACGACACCTTACTTGTGTGTTCTTACCATGTGGTTTAGTGAACATACCTCACGATGTCACTATATCATATAATAACTTAACATTTAAATCATGACATGGCGTACTTATAAACATGGCATACTTGTAAACATGGCATTTTTGTAAATATGGCACTTTTTGCAAACATGGCACTTTTGCAAACATGGCACTTTTGCAAACATGGCATATTTGAAATTATGGCATACATGTAAACATGGTATATTTGAAAATAATATTTACTATTTTCATACTGTAGATGATGTTTGTACTTACCTCATGTGCCAAGTCCTGAGTGTTGCTGATTCATGTCAGGTTGCAATAGCAGGTTATTTCCTGCTATTTAAAAGAACATAGGATAAGGATCCTATCATAAAATGTTGGTGACCTAACCAACATTCACACATAATCTTAGTTATATGTTCCCCCTAACATACACATGATAACTTATTAGGTTCCTTAAGGTAACCTTGGTTACTAAGCCCACATATATACAATTAGGGTTAGGCTACCATCCTAACCTTGGGCTTGTATCTTAATATCCTTAATCCATTATCACTCTTGATATCCTGTAGGGTTATATTGGGTAACCCTTGAGGTGGTCAACCAAAGTCAACATTTTACTTAGTCAAACTTAGTCAACAAAAGTCAACCCCTTATAGGTCAAACTTAGTCAACAAAATTCAACTCCTTATAGCTCGGGTCTTACTTCCGGTTACCACCCGAAATCGTCTTGTTTACTAAACTTTGGTTTAAAATCCATTTTCCTTCTCTTAGAAAACTTGGCTATTTAAATCCTTTTTCATACCAAAAATCCTTTGTTAAATCTTAAAAACATTTGTAATATTTAAAGTAAGACTATATAAAATCATTAAGTACTGAAAATTGCCATTGGAACAGTTTTCACAGTCAAAACATTGGTTTTATTGAAAAATACAGTTTCCTGCATTGTTTTTAGAAAATCATGTGCAGGAATTTCCTGTTCTCTGCATAGTCTTTAGAAATCCATGTCAGTTTAAAAATTCAGATTGAATTTGAAAAAGTTATCTTCACAAAAGTTTTAGCTTACGAAAAATCCTATAACTTTTGTGTTTTGCCAAAAATCCAGTTCGGACTCTAACGTGTTCATATTTCTGGTTGAACTCACCTGGCCATGCATGGAACCTGGGCACGGTCAGGCTCGGATTTTCATCAAAACCAAGGCCATTGGAGCCTTATTTTGAAAAACTGTCCGCGTTGCACTCTAGGAAAAACCCTTATCTACAACTTTTATATTTTACGTTTTCCCAATTCGGCCTCTAAAGGCCTCAAATTCCACTTTTTAGAAAACTGGGCAGTTTCTACCCGAATCTTGCATTTTTCTTGTTTAGGTTTGTTTTACATCTTAATCGCGTAATCTAACTCAACCGAACACACGGGAGCCTAGATAGCAATCATGCAGCATTTTCTAACGTCCCATTTCATCATGCATGTAACCCACTCGCAGCCATGCAAACCATTTACGAAATTGCCTTAACCTTGGGTTTGCATGGTTCTAGTTCTAATCCAACTATTCCATTCATTCAAGTTCCACTCTAGCAACCTAACGTACCATTTTAAATCATGCTTGAACATTTTTGGGGGAAAACATACAACATATCAAACATCTAGCATGCAACCCTAACAAGCATAATCATATAATCAATCAAAACTCATAAGCAAACCACCATTAGATCTAATCAAGCACACACCTAAATCTAACCTAGGGCAACAAAATAATTTTGAGCTTATGCTCTTACAATTTTCAACTTGAAATACATATAAATTTCAAACTGAAACTTAATTAAAGAGGTTAGGGTCAAAGGGTTTACATCTAGAGTTTGGAAGTTGGTTCTCAAACTTGGATCCCAAAAATTTTCCCTTTTTCTTGGCTGGCACCACAACCGGTTTTTCCCCTCCAACGGGGTTCCAAAATTTCAGTCACTTCCTTGATTCTCACCCAAAAAATCCGGTCACTAGCCTAGATCTAATATTTCCTCACTTTTCTCTTCTTTTTTTTTTTCGTCTTTGGTCCTTTGGGGTTCGGGTTTTAGAGAGAAAGAGTGTGAGAATTCATTTTGGCATGGTTTGGCTATATTTCCCAAATTTTTTTGAGCTGAAAATCCGCCCCCCTACCCTATTTATAGGTGAAAATTAAATTATTTTTGGATTTATTTTTAATCCCAAAATTACAAAATAGTCCTTTTTGCAAAAATATTTACAAAAACACCCCTACATGTGGCATATGGCCGGCCATCTCCTTGTCCTCCAAGCAAATGATTACATCACCTTGATGACATCATCTTGTTTACATCACCTATTTTTCAAAAATTACATTTTAACCCCTAAGGACAAAATCTGTGCATTTTCACCCCCTAGGTGGCCGGCCAACTCACCCCCCCTAAAACCTTCCATTTTTCTTTTCATCCTTTATTTAATCAATTATGATGTCATAAATCCATGGGGAGGTGATGTCATCCTCCTAAAGCCTTGTTTGGCTTTTTCTTAATATGCAGTCCAATTTTAAGCTAACACAGATATTTCCAATACTGTTTTTATTTATAATACAGTATTGTTGCACTAACTGCAGTCTAAAATTTATCTGTGTAAAATTAGACTGTATAAAAATTTTCTTATTTCTTTAAGCCCTTTTGCCCTTTATTCCTAACTTGGTATGCTTGATTTTTCTATGGTAGTTTTGAATCTTAATCTTGCTATCTTGACTGTAATGACTGTTTTTCGTAGTATATTTTACATATGCTTATCATATAACTGTACCGTCATACCTTTAACCTCTATAGTCAAGCTTTGACTTTTTGATCAAACTTTGACCAATACAAAATCATAGAGTTTTCTTCTCTTTTTGCACAAAAAGTCACTTACTTGACTAGGCAACTTACTTATTAAGTCTCATAGCCAATTGAATGAGAACTCAAACATTTACTGATAAAATTATGAATTTCACATTGATATTCATAATTTTCATGAAACATTTCATAAACACATAATATGGACTTTAATTCCTCATATATAAGGAAATCATGAGTCCATAGAAAAATTCGGGTCTTACAATCTAAGTCTGAATCATGATCTCAGTTGAATATCAGTATATGTTTGAGTTCTCGTTTAATTAGCTACGAGACTTAATAGTAGTTTGCTTAGTCAAGCATGAAGCCTTTTGAGGAAAAAGACAGAATAGGAACTTATGAATTTTTATTCCAGTCAAAGTTTGACCAGGTTGACTTTAGGTTTGACTGGGACGATACTCAACAGTATGGAAATTATATTGCCGGAAAACCGTCATTACGGACGAATAAGCAAGAATAAGCTATGAAACCACCCTAGAGAAATCAAGCACAATATTTAGAGCGATAAGGATTAAGTAGCTCTAAGTCATAAGAAAAAATTTATACGCTGTCCAATTTTACGCAGATGAAATTTGGACTACAATCCAGTATGACGGTACTGTTTTAGTGAAAAACATTATTGATATTATCTAAGTTAGTAAGAAAATGGACTGCATAATTATATTAAGGGATTTTTAGAATCAAGTGGATAATTATGCATGAATTGAAAGCCAAGTGGCTATATCCTAACCGGCCACCTCACAGGGACGAAAGTGCAAATATTTGATCTTTAGGGGCCAAAGTGCAATTTTAAGAAAAAGTGAGGTAAGCTTGGTGAGGCAAGCATAGTGAGATAAGCATGGTGAGGTAAGCAAGCACTTGCTTGGTGAGCAAGTAACTTGGCCTCCAAGGCACTCCAATGGCCGGCCACGTCAAGGGGGTGTTGAGCGAATATTTTGCTCTTAAGGACTAATATGTAATTTTAGAATTAAAAATAAATCAAAAAAGAAAATAATTATCACATATAAATAGGTGATGGGGGGTGTATTTTTTGGGTCACTTTATGTGTAACCACCCCAAAACTAGGCCAAATTTTCACCTCACTCTCTCTCCCCCTTAAAAAGCCGAACCCCAAAGGGAAGAAAAAAAAACAGAGAGGGTCAGATTTGTGGAGAGTAAAGCAAGGAGGAAAATTTTGGATCCAAAATTTAGATCCAATCTCAAGAAGTTAAGGTAACTCTCCTAAACCTCTCTAGTTCTTCAATTAAGCTTGATTCAAGATTTAAGTATATTTCCATGTTGGTTTGTAAGAGCATAAGCTCAATCTTCCTATTTTTCATGTTATGGTTTTTGTATGGTTAGTGTATGTTAGATCTAGATTTAGGTGCATGTGATTGCCAAGTTTATGTATGCATATGATGTTATGCTTTAGAGAATATGTGGTATGTATGAATGCCTAATAGGTATTTCTTATATGTCCCCACATGTTTAAGAAGAAGCATGGTATGCATGAATGATGAAGACCAATTGGTATGTTGTATGGAGGGTTTAAATTAACCCCAAAATTCTAATTTGGTCTAGATTACCATTTGGGTTTGCATGAAGATTGTATGGATGAGAAATGAATGTATGATCATGAAAACATTAAGTAATATGCTGCATGCTTGATGTAGGCTCACGGTTTTAACTATTTGAGGTAGTGTGCGCGTAATTTCACGTAAGAACCAACTAAAACCAAAACTACCAATCTCGGGTCAAGACTAGGCAGTGATCTGGAAACTGAATTTTGAGGCCTTTACAGGCCGAATTTAAAGAAAGTCAAAACTAAAAAGTTGTAGAAAATGTAAAATCCTAGAGAGCAACTAGACAATTTTTAAAAATAAGGCTCCAAAGGCCTCCGTTTTTACAGAAACCCGAGCCTGGTTGGCCAGACTTAGTATGCACGGCCACACAGGTTCAACAAGGGATAAGGGCAGGTTAAAGGCAGAATTAGATTTTGAGTAAAACACAAAAGTTGCAAGACTCTTTGAGGTCTACAACTTTCATGAAGAAAACTTTTTCCAAATCCAAACCGATTTTAAAGTTAAAATAGATTTCCAAAAACTATGTAGGGTTCAGGAAATTCCTGCATAGGATTTCAAAAAACAGTGCAAAAGCAGGAAATTCCTGCACATGCACTGATAATTAAAGTTTATGAACTGTTTTAAGCAGTTTTTAAAAGAGGGATTAAAATTTATCAAATAAGGGTAAAAATAAATAAGATAAGCCCAGTCCTATGATAAACAACTATAGGACAAATAGTAACCGAGAAGGTTACCAACTTTTAATGCGCTAAATTACTTAGGTAAATACATAAGAGAACCTAAGCACGTGAGTTGGGCCTAAAACTCATGGTTACCAATAGTAACCTAACGGCATACAATTTTAAAAGTGACTTGGCCTTGGCAACTCAATAGGGTTTCAATCCAGATATAATTTGAGCCTATACCCAGGGTTACACATAATAACCTAATAAGATGTTAAGCACTATTCATATTTGATTTGGGCTAAATGCCCTAGGGTTATATCTAGTAACCGAATAAGAAATCATGATAATATATAGGAGACATATAACTAGGGTTACTCATAGATGCTGGTTAAGATACCAACATTGTATGTAATGATTTATAGTAAGATAGGATGACTCTTATCTTACGCCTTATTTGAAACAGGAATAGAACCTGTTAATGTGCCTTGTTGGAATATTAGGTCAAGAGCATAGGACATCAGATAAGTACAAATTTCATCTACAATATGAAAAATAGTAAGCTATTTTCAAGTATGACTTGTTTACATGTACACTATAATGTGCCATGTTTATGTATATGCCATGTTAAGCCATGATATGCCATGTTAAGTCATGTTATGCCATATTAAGTCATATTATGCCAAGATATGCCATGATTTATGATAATGCCATGTTTTAATAAATAAGCATGCCACAAGTTATTTTATGTTATTCATCTTTAAGTCATGCCATGTTTATGTCTCATGTGCATCATGACTAATAAGATCACACTTAAAGATTCTTAGTCTTGGAAAATACAAGGCTAAGACTAAACCAAGATAAGTACGATGTCGTACCAACCTCCCGCCAAATTGTGGAGGATACATGTTTCAAGTTCAAGATACTAAGAATTTCCGCCAGATCATGAAGGGTTATGTTTATGATTATCAACCTCCTGTTGATGCGTGAGGGTATAATTAACCTTCCATCAGATCGTGAAGCGTTATGTTTATGATTTCAAAAATTATAAGGGACCTTGCAAACCTTAACTTTCTGTAGAATGCGCGCATTTGGTACGTACATAAGGGGCCCATATGTTAAAACAAGATAATAAGTTCAAGTCCATAATTGATCATAAAATATTCATAATTGAGCATAATTGGTTCATGCATAAGTTGCACGATATTTGTTGTGTTTTGTGAGATTATATTTGTACTTATTGGGTGAAAGCTCATTAGTATATTTCATACTTGTGATGCCCTAGAAATTCATAAGCTTGATTAATGAATTATCATTATGGAATTTCTTCATTAATATGCTTTTAATGAATTATTTTAATGAATATCAAATTTCAAGATCATGACTGATAATACATGTATCTCGGTATGATGATGTCGATGATATAACAATTTTAAGGTTCTCTATTTAAATGAGAAATTTTAAATACGTAATAGATGAGATGAACGACATAGAAAAAAAAATTTATACGCAAAAATTAATTATGTCGTATTAGAGGGATAACAATAATTTTTTTCGGAAGGACCCCGATTTTTATTAGTGGGTCAATTTAATGATCTTAGTATTTATTTTGATCATCTTAATAGTCAAGCTTTGAGAACATGATTGGGAATTAATGTGTCACATGGATAGAAAATTAATTATTAGTATTTACTCTTAGGAAATCCAAAGGTGGAAGATTAATCAAGAATTGTGCTTGATTTGAAATCAATGGTGTAGATTTGATGCTAGAGAATCCTAGGCAAATCAATGGCCAAACCTTGGATGATAAGTGACCAATGAGAACTTAGGTTAAGGATTAGTGTGATGGAAGATCCTATGGGTGAGAATAAAGATGATAACTTTGGATCAAACGTGGAAATTGAAAGAAAGAAAAACAAAAAAAAAAAAAGAAAGAAAGCAAGGGGGGGTCGGTTTTGTTGGTTCAAGAAACAAGGAAAAATATGATCAAATGAGAAAAGAGGAAATTGGTGCATGTATGCAACCACATGTAAGAATTGGCATAGTTTCTTTTGGCAAATTGACCTAGAGAAGAGGCAAGTGAAAGTGACCTCTCATCTCAACTTTTTGAACCAAATTTCACCCAAAATTTCTCCCAAAGGTGCCGGCCATTGAAGGGCTAATTCAGCCAAGTATTTTTCAAATTTGATCCCTCAAAAGACAGCTCTCTCAAGGTCAAAGTTGGCTAAGCACAAACCCCTAACACCCCATTTTCTTTCTCACACAAATCAAACTCAAAAACCCTAGCTTTTCTAACCACCACCAAGCTCTAAACAAAACCAAAAACCACCAACACTACTCTCCATCTCCAACACTCCTCAAGCACCCTCCTCCATCCATTTTCAAGCTCTAAGGAACCCCGTCACCGAGATCGAAGAAGTGGGAGACGGTGTTAGAGGACGTTCTACTGGAGGTAACTTAGTGGCGTTCTTCGGGTTTTAGTCATTTTTAGAGAACAAAAGCATGATATTTAGTTATGATCTTAATATTAGACTTTTCTTACCTAGGAAAAAGTTTTGAGAAGAACTTGGGAGGTTCGAGATCTTGAAGGATCCCCGAAGCATTTCGGTAAGATTTGTGAACTTTGTTGAAGGTTGTAGTTGTTGTGGTGATATAGCATGCATTAGAAGCTTTGGTATGAAAAATAAATTATATATTAAGATTCTACAGAGGATAAGCTTCATTTTAGGCTTTGGAATCACTTGATTTGCTTTTATATGTATAAAGTTATGTGCATTTGAAGTTGTGACAAAAAACTAGGGAAGAAATGAACCTCCGAGCCACTGACCAGCCACGGGTTTTTTATACTCCGAACCCTTTAGACTTAAAATTTTGGATTATAAGTTGGAGAACTAAAAACTAAATTCTTTGAGCTTTCCAACAAGGTATCATACACCTTGAATGGATAAATTCACAATTTTTGGTGAATTTTACAAGTTTGGTCTACGAACCAAAAAACCTTGCTGGAACCCGGTACTAGCTACAGGTTTTGTTGATTTTGACTTAGTAAACCATAACGTTTTATAAAATTGTTTTTATCATACAAAATAGATATTATAAGCTTTCCAATGACATATCTTTTGTCTTATTTGGACTTGTAAGTAAATTGTTATGGATTTTCAAATCTTACTCATGAATCTGGACTGGTGGTACAAACGTGGGACCAACAGTGACAAAACCTAAGTTTATGTATGAAATGCTCAAGTACTAAAGGAAATAACTTTACCACTGTAAAGTAGACATCTTAAGTTTCAAAATGAGATATCATGTGTTTAAAACGGCTATGCAGATGAATTTTAATAAATCCTTAAAGATTGTATTGAAATCTGGAAATCCGAGATTTTACCATAAGACACTTAAGAAAACGTCCACATTATTATTTGAAATGCTTGAAATCTGAGGAAACAAATTATAAAGACAGAAACTAGATGTTCAAGCTTTCCAACAAGTTATCAAGTGTCCAAAACGGAATTATACTCAAATCTAAATAAATCTTACAAGTTAAAGCCCTATACCAATAAAATGATTAAACATTAAAATGTGACATATGGGTAAATCATAACATATGAATAAATTTAGTTATGAAATGAGTTGATTTTAAGTGTATGATCTAATGATTTGAAAAACCCTAAGTTTATAAAGTTGAATCATAGGTTTTAATGGCCTAAGATAAAGTATACTAGAAAGTTATTGGGCCTATTCTATGAGATTAACCTTGGCCCAACTAAATGAACATAACTAAGGGAATTAGATTAGCCCAATAGTAAATAGAGGTATATCCTTAGGTGACTCCTTATCACCTTGATTGATTTATTAATTAATTTCTTAATTAATTAATTAATTAATTCATTCATAACCAAATGTAATTTAATAAAGGAATTAATTAATTAATTGATTATTAATTAATTAATTAATTATAAGAGTTAATATATGATAATCAATATTATTATGTTAAATAATTACGTAATTATAATACATGATTAATTATAAATTAATTAATCATTAATCACTAATCATTGTTATAATCATCAAAATAATTAGGGAGGATTAATTAGATATTAATCAAACATTAATCATTAGATTAATTAAATTATCAATTATCAATATTAGAATTAATAATTAATAATTAGTACATGAGATATAATATTTAAATAGCATAGTTAAATTATTAACAAGATAATAAGTCAATTAAAATTATGTAATTTAACTATAATTACTCAATTAAATAAAATAATAATTAACTATTACTTAATTAAGTAGTTAATCAATTAATTAATCAATTGATTAATTAATTAATAAAAATAATTAATTAAATTAAATTAATTAAATAATAATAGAAAATTATTTTTAACACTTAATAATTAATAAGAATTAATTATTAAGATTAGTTATGATATAAGTAAATTAAATTCACTCTAGTTTATAAAATAAATGAATAATTGAATAAAGTAATATAACCATGATTTTATCTAATAATGAGATATTGTTAAATCAGGACAATTTCTCAAATCTGCATAGTAGGAGATACAACTCCCGAAGTTAAGCACATAAGACAAGTAAGTACAAACTTCACCTACAGCATGACACAAAATGTTTTCTTTGATGATGCTCTACGTTTGCTATGACTTGACTTGATGATGTGATGAGTCTATAAATTATACGTATTGCTTTGATTAAGTATTTGATGTGCATAAATTCTCTTGCACTGATATGATTGACATGCCTCACAGATATGTATGCCGTAATGATAGATGTATAGTGACATGTAAATCTACACATTGTCACAAATAATAAGAATGAGGCTAATGAAAGATAGGATTAAGTGTCGTACCAACCTCCAATTAGTGAGAGGATATGATAAGAACGAAGTTATAAGATATAACCTTGGAGGTTGTTAGAGGGTCGCTCCCCTAACTCCCCATTGGTTGCGCGTATATGGGTACGACATAGGGGCCCTTAAGTAGACAAGATATGTATATAATGAAGCATAATTGAACACACATGATTCCATGCATTTTGAACATTCTTGATAATTACGTGTGATGATATGATTGATGAAAATGTTTTGTGAGATATTGTTTGTACTTGCTGAGCGAAAGCTCATACGTGTGTGTTCGTGCTGTAAGTAACGCGGGTAAGCAGCCTATTACTTAGATGTTCTTATGGACAGGCGAAGCTATGCGGAGGCGGTGAAGGAAGGGAATGGGATACCACCATGAAATTAATTTCCGCATTTAGACTTCGTAATTTATTTTGTAACGACTATAATTATGGTTATGTCCCAATGTTTTGGTATTACTAAATTAGTATGAGTACTCTATGAGAAAAAGACCTTAGACTCTTTCGTTTTTTAATCAATATGAAGTTATAGCTTTTTAAATATTATATAAACATGAATTTAAATAGGATAATTATTTGCTAGAGGTTTTTAATTTCCACATATAAAAATATTAATAATTCTAATTTTTATAGTATGAATATGATTTAAAAAAAAATTTAAGTACTTTTTTTAGAACCGAATTTAAATAAGTGTTAAGACTTAAGTAAGTTTGTTAACGGTCTGAAAAGTCGGGTCGTTACAGTTGGTATCAGAGCGGTATCCTGCCATCCTACCTTACATCATTTCCACATCAGTTTCATGCTTGTCCAAGTAAGTTAGAATTTTGTTTTATCTATTTTTTTTATTTTGTAGTTGTTATTAACCTTAATCTTAAAATTAGGCATCCCTATATTATCATCATGCCACAAATTAGAGGATCATCATCCGAAGACACACTTTTTAGTGAGCTCGGTGCCAAAATAACGGTTGTCTTTCGGAGAGCCAGACCAGATCACTACTATGGAGAAACTCATCCGGGAGATTGGCTACATCACATCGAGTCCTTATGTAGCTTGTGTGGCATAACATGAGGAGCATGGTCAAGACTAGCAGTAATCCAGCTGAGGGGTGCTGCTAGGCATTGGTGGGAGTCTATTGGGCAAGACTTGAACCTCATACATTGGAGAGATTTTTGCCGCAACATTACGGAGTATTTTGTAGGTCCTTTCCTTTACCGAGAGAGGAGGGCTGAATTGACATATGCACAAGGACATCGCTTCTTTACTCGGGCGGTGAGATAGGCACCTGTTCGTGGCGAGAGCATGCAGGAGTACAAACGCCGATTCGAAGAGGACCTCCTAGTCGAGTGCCCTTATGAACTGCACCAAGAGGACGCATGTGAGTTGTTTTGGCAGGGAGTTCCCCCCGAGATACGGGCACTGGTGTACTTTCCTCGACCGTATCTGAATTACGACCACCTATGTTCAGAGGTCATCTACGCCGAGATGTACCTTAGAGCAGAAAAGGTAGAGACTCCCCCATCAAGGGGATTAGAAAATGCGGAGGACGCTAGCAACCATGTTGAGGCACCAGCCCCACACTAACCAAAAGCCGTGGGAGACGATGATCCCCGTATTGGTTCAGAAGAGGAGGACCCCACTGAGGTTTTCACTGAAGGAGAAGATGACGAGACTGATGGCCTATGAGTATTAGTAGAAGATCGAGTGTAGTCGTTTACTATCAAGTAGTTTGCCATTATTGTGGATGTTTTATCTATTATCTATCTTATGTATTTGATGACACCTGTGTTATCTTTATGATTTATCACTACTAAAAATTACAGTTTACACGACGGTTTTTGACCGTCGTGCAAAGTTTACACGACGGTTACAGAACCGTCGTGTAATCCACTATCGTGGAAGATACCACGACGGTTATATGAACCGTCGTGGTATCTCAATTTTACACGACGGTCAACAACCGTCGTGCTATCATGTATTTAAATACAAAAATCGTGGTGTAAAGCGGACTTTACACGACGGACATAACGAGGACCGTGGTGTAAAGCAGACTTTACACGACGGAAATAACGAGGACCGTCGTGTAAATGGACTTTACACGACGAACATAACGAAGACCGTGGTGTAAAGCGGACTTTATACGACGGACATATCGAGGACCGTGGTGTAAAGCGGACTTTACACGACGGACATAACAAGGACCGTGGTGTAAAGTCCACTTTACACGACGGTCCGGAGTGAACCGTCGTGTAAAGTTTTGGAGTCTCTTGTGAAATGGCAAAAATCAAGAGACAATTCAAGATATTAACAACATTGATCAAGGTAAAAACATACCAATTATTATATATTATAAAGATTACATGTCATAATTAACGAATTCCATCACATGACCACACCATTCATCCCTAATCAAATCCAAATCATCAGAAGTAAAAAATTCTTTACTTTCAAGTACGTCAATTCCATTTAATACTATTTCCCTCATAAAACCTAAAATGAAATAACCACATTCAACACTTCCCTCTTGGAGAGGACAAGGCCGGTTCGAGATTTTCGTTTTACAATCTCGTCTCCTTCTAATTCCTTCGCCGACCGTAATCTTCTAATCCGTTAGGGCCCTAGCAAATTGGTAAAGTTCAAGCTAATTAATATGCATATAATTAAGATTAACAAAAAAATTAGCATACTAAAATTGCCTTACATGTTTATGAGTTCAGTAAAATCGTCTCGTTTCTTCTCTCGAAAAGGATCAAAATAAAGGACGAGGTCCTCCCATGGGTCAATGACTCCCAAAACCACAACACTACAAATTACACTCCACGCAAGTTATTAAAGTATTGTGTGTTCGTAGTTTTGTTAGAAAATAAGAGATTGAGTAATATGGAAGTCACCTTGCTTTTCTTTAAAGAAAAATAGTCACGGCCTTGATGGGAACACGGGGAGAGAGAGGTGGTGGCAACGGCAGCGGCGGCGGAAAAAAATCGGGGCCATGGCGGTGGTTTGGGACAAGTTTGAAGTGGTGGCGGCGGCGTGACCGGATTTTAAGTTAGGGGGCGGGCGAAGGAGGTGGGGAGGAGAAAAGTTTGAGTTGTCTAAAGTGTTGAAGATGAAAATGATGATAAATGAAAAGGAAAGTATATTTAAGTAATGGGTTTTCGTGCGAATTCCAAAGCCTGAAATTTGAAAATTTTGAAAATTTTCGGAGGATTACACGACGGTTTTTGTAACCGTCGTGTAATCCTTTTTTTGAAAATTTTCAAATTTTGAAAATTTTCGAAGGATTACACGACGGTTTTGCTTAAAACCGTCGTGTAATCTTAGGATTGCACGATGATTTTTAGAACCGTCGTGTAATCTTTTTTTTTTTTTTGAAAATTTGAAAATTTTAAAAATTTTCGGAGGATTACACGACGGACATTAGGACCGTCGTGTAATCCTCATTTTTTTTTAATTTGAAAATTTTTAAAATTTTGAAAATTTGAAAATTTTCGGAGGATTACACGACGGTTTTACTTAAAACCGTCGTGTAATCTTAGGATTGCACGACGGTTTATAGAACCGTCGTGTAATCCTTTTTTTTTTTTTGAAAATTTTAAAATTTTAAAAATTTTCGGAGGATTACACGACGGACATTATGTCCGTCGTGTAATCCTTCGACTACACGAGGATTACACGACGGACATTATGTCCGTCGTGTAATCCTTTTTTTTTAATTTGAAAATTTTAAAAATTTGAAAATTTTCGGAGGATTACACGACAGTTTTGCTCAAAACCGTCGTGTAATCCTATAGGATTACACGACGGTTATAAAAACCGTCGTGCAATCCTTTTTTTTTTAATTTGAAATTTTGAAAAATTTAAAAATTTTCGGAGGATTATACGACGGTTTTATATAACCATCGTGTAATCCTTTTTTTTTCTTTTTTTTTGAAATGCTGCCAGATTACACGACGGTTCCAAGAAAACCGTCATGTAATCTTGTTTAAGACGACAGTTTCACAAAAACCGTCGTGTATTTTCCGTCGTGTAAGCCACCTTTTGTAGTAGTGTATGTATTCTCTATGACTAATTATGACCAGTATGGTTGATCATTATGTGAACTTATGATTATGTGATGTTTTGACATGATACTTTTAAGATATGATGTGCCATGATTTATGAATCGTACCTTTATCATTATGTTTAAATAAAATTCACATCATAAGATTACGCTTAAGTTAAAATAACTTTATCCGAAATATTAAACAAGTATGGTTCTTTTAGGTTGAACACTAGAGTTATATATATAAAGTCATGGTACGTCCTCGGGCGGCAGCAGCAAGACGACCACAAGAAGCGAACCTAGCTGAAATGGTCGTTAACCTTCAGTGTAGATTGGAGGACCAAGAGCGTGAAATGCAGAATCTCCGCGAACAGCTTGCTCAACAAAATTAAGAACCACCTCCTCCTCCGGCTGTCCCAGCTCAACCAACAGCACCAGCTGTGCCTGCAACTCAAGCTGCCCAACCTGTGGTCCGACAGGAACCGTTGTATGAGAGGTTTCCACGTATGAAACCACCAGAATTCGAAGGATCCACCAATCCTTTGGAGGCTGAGGAATGGTTAACCTCCCTTCAAATAGTCTTGAACTTTATGGACCTCACAGATCAAGAAAAAGTGTTTTGTGCTTCCTATGTCATGAAGAAGGATGCTCATTATTGGTGGGAGACTGTGCAAATGAAGAGGAATGTACTTGAGATGACATAGAATGATTTCATTCAGGAATTCAACGACAAATTCTACAATTGGATGGCTATGAAAGCACAGCAGAATGAATTCAACAACATCAAGCAAGGCATTATGTCCGTAACTGAGGTTGTTCGCAAGTTCGATCAGCTGGCACGACTCTGCCCTCACCTTGTGCCAACTGAGGATGAAAGGGTTAGGAGGATGTTAGACATGTTTCGCCCTGAGATTGCAGTAGTGATCGATAGTGGCGAGAAACTGCCTACGACTGTTGCTGAATGTGTCGAAAGAGCGCTACGCACTGAGTATCGTCTTGTTCAAGCTAAACAAGAGAGGGCCAAGTTCTTTGAAGAGAAGAAGAAAGAGAAGTCGCAATCAAGGGAAAACCAAGGAAATCAACTAAACAACCAAGGAAACAGATCCAATCTTAATGGCAATCACTCCAATCAAAACCACAACAAGCGAAAGGGGAATTTCAATGGGAACAAGAACCAGAAAAACCATCCTCAGAAGAAGAATAACACCTTTTACCCTACATGCACAAAATGTGGGAAGAAGCATCTAGGTAAATGCAAACTTGGTTCAAATACTTGTTACTTATATGGCCAGGAGGGTCATTACGCCAAGAATTGTTATACTAACAGGCAGAATCAGACGGGGCAAAACCAGCTAAAGCCACAAGGGACTCAACTCCACAACATGCAAGCCAAAATCGAAGGTCCGCAGATTTACCAAGGACGTTTGGAGGCCCCGCCACGACCGAACGCTCACATTTTTGCCTACACCAAGAATGATGTTGAAGCTGGAACCTCGAATATAGTGACAGGTCAGCTTTCTGTGGCCAACCAAGATGCACATATTTTATTTGATTCTGGAGCAACTCATTCCTTTGCATCACATACATTTGCTAGAAAGCTTACTCAATTTACGGATAGAATCAATCAGACCTTTAGAACGGCCTTGCCTTCAGGACAAACTCTGCTGTCAAGTTATTGGTTACGTCATGTGCCAATAATTATTGCTGGTAGAGAATTGTTTGTTAATTTAATTATTTTAGAAATGTTTGACTACGACATCATCTTAGAGATGGACTTTCTT
Organism: Ficus microcarpa; assembly: GCA_025413485.1. Lineage (NCBI taxonomy): Eukaryota > Viridiplantae > Streptophyta > Magnoliopsida > Rosales > Moraceae > Ficus > Ficus microcarpa. Next base: position 3,633,620 of record CM046378.1, read on the forward strand.
GGAAAATACAATGCGAACATTGAATGTCGGGCACGTAAGGTGACGTTCAAACCTGATGGAGCAGAAGAATTTGAATATGTCAACATTTCTAAGAAACAACCGAGGATGATGATTTCTACCATGAGAGCGCGAAGGATGCTACATAGTGGATGCGTTGGATACCTAACCAATATCATAGATACGACGAACGAAAAACGATCCAAACCGGAAGATGTGGCAGTAGTCAGAAACTTTGTTGAGGTTTTCCCAGAAGACTTACCTGGAATACCTCCTGATCGTGAGATTTTATTTGAAATCGAATTGATGCCCGGCACAGCACCGATATCAAAGGCTCCATGCCGTATGGCCCCAGCTGAACTCAAAGAACTGCATACCCAAATTCAAGAACTTCTGGACAAGGGATTCATACGTCCGAGTTACTCACCTTGGGGTGCGCCTGTCGTATTCGTCAAAAAGAAGGACGGTACGTTAAGGATGTGCATTGACTACCGTAAGCTCAACAAGGCGACCATCAAGAATAAGTATCATCTTCCAAGAATCGATGACCTCTTCGATCAGCTTAAAAGAGCATCAGTCTTTTCTAAGATCAACTTACGCTCGGGTTATCACCAATTGAAGATTAAGGAAAGCGATGTCCCAAAGTCAGCATTTCGTACACGTTACGGTCACTATGAGTTCTTAGTCATGCCATTTGGATTGACGAATGCACCTGCAGCTTTCATGGATTTGATGAATAGAGTATTCAAGGAATACTTAGACAAGTTTATCATTGTGTTCATTGATGACATTTTGATCTATTCAAAGACCCAAAAGGAACATGAAGAGCATTTAAGGATCGCTCTCCAAACTCTAAAGAACCACCAGCTTTATGCAAAATTCTCTAAGTGCGAATTTTGGCTTAACAAGGTTCAATTCCTCGGACACGTGATCTCCAAGGATGGAGTATCTGTCGACCCATATAAGATCGAAGCTGTGAGCAAGTGGCCAACACCGAAGAATGTGACTGAAGTGCGAAGCTTTTTAGGTCTAGCCGGTTACTACAGAAGATTTGTTGAAGGATTCGCGAAATTAGCCGCACCTCTTACCGCACTTACTCAGAAAGGAAAGAAGTACGAATGGACGGAGAAATGCGAGGCAAATTTCCAAGAATTGAAGAAGAAACTCACTAGTGCTCCTATTCTAACGATTCCATCAGATGAAGGAGAGTTTGATATCTACAGCGATGCATCCAAGATGGGCTTAGGAGCAGTTTTGATGCAGAACGGGAAAGTCGTGGCTTATGCCTCACGGCAATTGAAGGAGCATGAAAAGAACTACCCGACCCATGATTTAGAACTAGCAGCTGTGGTGTTCACCCTTAAGATCTGGCGACACTATCTTTACGACGTTAAATGTCAGATTTTTACAGATCATAAAAGTCTTAAGTACATTTTCACCCAGAAGGAACGCAACATGAGACAAAAAAGATGGTTGGAATTAGTTAAGAATTATGATTGTGAGATTCTTTACCATCCCGGAAAGGCCAACAAAATCGCTGACACACTGAGTCGAAAGTCGTCTGCCACCCTCATGACAATTCAAGCACTACCACAACCGCTTCAGGGAGATATTCTCAAGCTTGGAATTGAGCTCATTACGGGAAAACTTTCCTCATTAAATCTCCAACCTACAATCCTTGGTGAAATCAAGGAAGCTCAGGGACTTGATCCTAATTTGATCAAGATAAGAAAGGAAGTTATGGAAGGAAAAGAAACTAATTTTAGTGTGTCAAACGAGGGTATCCTTCATTTTAAAGGTAGATTATGTGTGCCTAGCAATGAAGAACTTCGGGAGCAGATTCTATCGGAGGCCCACAACACTCCATACGCTATTTTTCAAACACAAAGGGGGTAAGGTGACCATCCTAATAGTCTATGTAGACGATATCATTATAACAGGAGATGATATTGAAGAAATTGTCTGAGTCAAGAAAGGCCTTGCTTCAGAATTCGAAATGAAGGATTTGGGTAAACTTCAGTATTTCCTTGGTATGGAGATAGCTCGAAGCCGAGAGGCAATTTCAGTGTCTCAAAGGAAGTATATTCTTGATTTTTTAAAGGAGACTGGAATGTTAGGGTGTAAACCTGCTGATACTCCAATGGACACCAATGTAAAATTGGATAGCAAGGAGGCGAGCAAACCAATTGACAAAGGTTAGTTGGAAAACTAATATACCTTTCACACACAAGACCTGACATCAGTTTTTCTGTAAGTTATGTTAGCCAGTTTATGCATGCTTCGACAAAGGAACACATGAATACTATCACTCGGGTTTTACGATATCTTAAAAGATCTCCAAGGAGAGGCTTATTCTTCAAGAAAACCTCGAATCGTGGTGTTAAAGAATATACAGATGCTGATTGGGCAGGATCTGTCACAGATAGGAGATCAACCTCGGGGTATTGTTCATTTGTCTGAGGAAACTTAGTTACTTGGAGAAGCAAGAAACAGACAATAGTCGCAATGAGTAATGCAGAGGCTAAGTTGAGATCCTTGGCTCTTGGTTTATATGAGATGATATGGCTGAAAAGTTTATTGGGAAAATTGAAGCAACAAATTAGCGAATCGATGAAGCTATACTGTGACAACAAAGTTGCCATCAGTATTACTCACAATCCGGTCTATCATGACAGAACCAAACATGTTAGAGCCGATCGTCACTTCATCAAGGAGAAGATCGAAGAGGGGACGGTGTGTATCATCTATGTTCCAACTTCAAGTGAAGCAGCTGATGTTCTAACTAAAAGTCTCTGGAAACCAGATTTTGAAAGGCTAATTGACAAGCTCGGACTCTACAACATCTACAGCCAAGCTTGTGGGGGAGTATAGGAAATTCCGTATAATTAGTTGTAGAAATATTCTGTAATATCCCATAGATATTCTAAATATAGAAAGAAGAAATTAGGAAAGTTTCCCATTAATTGGGTTATGTGTATACACACGGCTATAAAGCTATTGTAAATTCAGTCTTTGATTAATAGAGAAGTATAATTTTCTGATCCTAAGTATAGTATAGACCTAGGGTTTCTCCTTGTAATCTCTTTTATTGGTCAAGTTTGAAGAATACAAAGGCTGTGTCGTTTGATGGTTTATGTATGGATATTGGTGGAAATGGAACTCGTGATGAGCTAGAAGTGCTTACTGCTATTGCCTGGTCTCTTTGGCAATCAAGGAGTGCATGGGTCCACTCCAAACATTTGAGGGTTGCTAGAGACACTCTTGATTTGGCTGGAAGAGTTTTAGGAGATTTCCATCTTTGTAATCAGATTGATTCAGTCAAGATAAGAGAACCATTTGCTGCGAAAATAGTGAAATCACAGCCGCCATCATATGGTGGTCTCAAACTCAATACCGATGTGTCAGTTTATTTGGGGTTCGGGATTTGCTGGTGTTGGTGCAGTGATTTGTGACCGTTTGGGTGTCGTTGTTGCTACTTGTGCTAGATGTATTGAGGGAAGTTTTAGTCCTTATATCGTGGAGTGTTTGGCGCTGCGGGAGGGGCTTCTCTTAGCAAAAAATTTGAGGTTCCAAATGGAAGCTATGGAGATAGATGTTGTTCAACTTGTACATGAGTTTCAAAATCTGCTCTCAATAAGTGATGACAGTCCTTGTTGATATTGTGAATTACCTTCAAACATAAGGAATTTTCAGTTCTTGTGCTTATGTTCCTAGAGGGGCAAATGGTCTTGCTCATTTACTAGCTACTTTTGTTTTCAATTTGTCTTTAAATTGTACATTTTGTAGATTTTTGTCTTATATTCATTTCTACAACAGTTGTGGTGGATTTGTCACCTTAATAAAATTTGAACTTTTCCTCAAAAAAAAAAAAAAAAAAAAGATGCAAGAAATACTAAATATATTCTATGTTAATTTGTTACAATAATTATCCTATTTATTTATTAAAGTGTGTTCATTTTTCATGTTGTAGTAGCGTCATCATGATATATAAGCCATCTTTATCAAATTTATAAGCCAAATAAAAAAAAAGTTCTATGCAAAAATTGCAAAACATAATATTCATTTAGTTCTTTATCATAATTATCTTATTCATTGTTGTGTGTTTATTTTTGTTATTCGGTTTATACTTCACATATTCAACATTCTTTTTTTATTTTGTGATGAGATTTCAATGCTTATTTATAATACTAGTTTAAACACGTGACGTTTTGAGTCGCAATGGAAATATTTATAACACAGAATATGAAAGTAATATGCATAAGAAATCTTACTTCCAAAAGAGTATTTAACGCAGAATGTGAATAATATTATGCATAAAAAAATCTTGTAATAATATTATGCATAAAAAAATCTTGCTTTAAAAAAAGTATACATAAATGGTAGTCTAAGCGTAAAAGTTATCTTTCGTGATAGAAGGATGATAATATAAAATTTACTACGTCAAACATGCTAATGACATATATGACTCATTTTCTTCTATGAAATTTACAGCTTCCATTTTGTTATCCAAAGTAACAATTTTATATCATTATGTAAAAAAGCGATTAGCCAAGAAATAACAGCAATCTCACCTTTTTTTAATTAGACTGATTTAGTAGAACTTACTAAAATTAATTCTCTCCTATCAAAGACGAAGGTAGAAAATATAAGAAAATGACAACTATTCATCATAGTAGAGAAACTAAATAATCACACAAGGATCATCTAAAGTAACAAAAGTAATATATATAATTCGAATCTTCTTGAAAAATTCTAGAAAAAGAACTTACAACCACTTAAATCTATCGAGAAAATTTATTAAAAAAAGAAAAAGAAAAAAAAAACACACAAATTTGATCATGATCAAAAGAAGGAAATAAAGCTCATCAAAATTGGATTTTATCACAAGGAGCTTAGAGTTTCTTGTTGTCTTTATATGTTTGTTTTAGAGATTCTTATAAAATTAAAAATAAAATAAGAGATATTTTTTAATTTTTTATTTTTATGAGGAATTTTATAACGGGGTAAGGTTACCTTACCTTACCTCGTTGATAGGCTAAAAATTTTTAGCGATCACTTTTGAACAGTTGAAATTAAAAGGGTGCATGAAAAAGTACGTGGGTTTTTTACATAAGATTACATGTGAAAACAGAAAAGAAAAGAAAAGAAAAAAAGGGTTTAAAAAAAAAAAAAAAAAACCACAACAACAAAGAACACAGAGCTCAGAGCCACCGGCGTCGCGAGGCTGCCATTGCCCAAATCGCAGAGTTTGGTCACAGGTTTCTAGGCTAAGGAGATAGGGCGAGCCCGCCTTGCGAATCGAACGCCGGCGAGAGCACAACGAGGATGCCTTCACCCTCCGAATCGCCGAATCTCACGGACCTCCGAATCGTCCTCCGCCGTGGGTTGCGATGAAGCCCACCGATGGGGTGAAAATAGCCAAGTGGCAGCCATGGATTGAGACGGAGATGGCCTCGAAACTCTTCTCCAATCATGAAGCCACCAGTTGCGATCATGGGCCGATGGGTTGTCGGAGGTTGCGAGGTCACGACTGGGGTCGATTAGATCCCAGTGCGGGGAAGGGGGTTCTGCTGCCCCACGCCCCTACGCCTCGTGAGCCTAGCCCACCGGAACCCACCCCCACCATCACCGCAACAGTGGCCAGACCACAGCAGCCGGCGAGCGAGAGAAATCTTCGGCAACAACATTGTCCCCCGTCGCGCCACCACAGCCGCCGGCGAGCGAGATCTGCTGCAGCATGAGCGACGTGAATCCAACTTCCCCTCTCCACGGCGGCGCGAGCTCCTCCGGCCTCGATGAATCTCACAGGCGAAGAAGCTGTCTCTTTTTTTTTTTTTTTTTTTAGAATAATTAACCCAAATACTCTTAAATTTTTTTAAAATTGACAATTTAATCTTTTTTTTTAATCGAAATAACCTTAAATTTTTCTTTTATTTTATAGTTATGATCTTTCCGGTCTAAAACCGTTAAATTTTTAATAAAATCTTACATAAATCATAATTTTTATAATGGGAGAGGTTGTGGTAGAGTCTCTCCCATAAACACTACCGGTAGAGTCTTTTTTTAAACCGTTCAGATTTAATCGAACGGTTAAAAGATTACAAGTATATCAAATTTATCATACACTTTACCTTATCTAATACTTCCCACCTAAAATCTTCTTCATCGCCGTCGACCTTTCCGTCGCTGGCGACGGACGCCAGCAGCCCACCCCCGGCCGGCAACCTCTCTCTCTTTCCTTTCTCTCTCTTCTCCTCTCTCTCTCTTCCCTTTCTCTCTCTTCTCCTCTCTTTCTCTCTTCCCCCGCCGGCACCCCCCTCCCCCGGCCACCCACCCCCGGCCGCCCCCACCGCCGGCCATAGCTCCGGCTCCCCCTCCCCCGCCGGCAGCCCCTTTCTCTCTCTTCTCCTCTCTCTCTCTTCCCTTTCTCTCTCTTCTCCTCTCTCTCTCTCTTCCCCCGCCAGCGCCCCCCCCACCCCCGGCCGCCCGGTGCCCCCCCATCCCACCCCACCGCGACTCAGCCCAGCCCCCCACCCTACCCCCAACGTGAGAAGAGAGAGAGAAAGAGAGGGGTAGTCGCGGGTGGGGAAGAGAGAGGAGAAGAGAGAGAAAGGGAGAGGGGAAGAGAGAGGGGGTGCCGGCGGGGAGGGGGTGGCCGGGGCTGGGGCGGCGGTGGGGGGCGGGGGGTAGAGGGAGGCCGGGGAGGGGGGCGCCGGCGGGGGAAGAGAGAAAGAGGAAGAGAGAGAGGAGAAGAGAGAGAAAGGGGAAGAGAGAGAAAGGAAAGAGAGATAGGGGGCCGCCGGGGCTGGGGCCGACGGTGGGAGGACGGGGGGTGGGGGAGGCCGAGGGAGGGGGCTGGGGTGGGGTGCGGCGGGGAAGAGAGAGAGAGGAGAGAGAGAGAAAGGGAAGAGAGAGAGAGGAGCTACCGGCGGGGGAGGCTGAGCCGGAGCTGTGGCCGGCGGTGGGGTGGCCGGGGGAGGGGGGCGCCGGCGGGGAGAGAGAGAGAGAGGAGAAGAGAGAGAAAGGGAGGAGAGAGAGAAAGGAAGAGAGAGGTCGCCGGCGACGGAAAGGTCGCCGGCGATGAAAAAGACTTTAAGTGGGAAGTATTAGATAAGGTAAGGTGTATGATAAGTTTGATATACCAATAATATTTTAACCGTTCGATTAAATCTAAACGGTTTAAAAAAAGGCTTTACCGGTAGTATTTTTGGAAGAGACTCTACCACAACCTCTCCCTTTTATAATAAAAAGATCAAAATATTCCTTGATTTTTTATTTTCTTATTCATTTACCTTTCTCTCCTTTTTCTTTTCCTTTTTTTTTTTTCCCTCGAACCACAAAACAACAACCAAAAAAAAAAAAAAACCTAGGCCCCAACCTAAGACCGAGCCACCCACCCCCCCCCCCTTCCGCCATCGTCGAGCTCAACCCCCACCCATCAAACTCAAAACCAGCTCGAGCCCCCCCTTCCATCACCGTCGCCGAGCCCTACCACACCCCCCCCCCCCCACCTCCCTAACTCAAAACCCAGTTGCCCCCACGCACCGTTGTCGCGAGCACAACGCCCCTGCTCCCCACCACCCCCAAAACTCAAACCCCAGTCGCCCCACTCACCCCACCGAACAGGTTCAAAACCCAGCCCCAGCCCAAGGCCCCCATAGAACTCAAAAACCCAGCTCGAGCCCCTCCTTCTTTCACCATCGTCGAGCCCTCCCCTCCCCCCCGCCACTGCACCAACACCAACGAACACAGCATCAGCCCCCACCGAACGGTTCAAAACCCATATCCCAACGAAAAGAACTTAAACCCAAATCTCTCCTATCTATCTCTCTCTCCCTCCCCCGCCGCCGTCGAACTGAAGCCCCCTCGCACCCGACGGCATCTCACCAAGGTCCACTCTCTGGGTTTTTTGGATTTGGGTTTCGGCTTTTGTTCCTCACATCTCAGGAAGGAAATGAAGAGAGAGAGGGAGGGGGAGAAAAAAGAGAGATAAAATTAAATTTTTAATGATTTTTTTTTTTTGTTAGGTTAATTATTATTAAATTACTAAAATATTTTTTTAGATTTGATCACGTGTATTGCACATATAAGAATTTATTAGAAATTTAATAGTTTTGACCATAAAAAACTATAACAGTCAAAAACATAAGAGTTTAGGATCATCTTAATAAAAGAATAGGGATTAAACCGTCACCCTTAAAGAGTTTAGAAACTATTTGAATCAAATATTTTTTTTTAATTAGTTTTTTTCATGAGTAATTCTGATTTTTTAAATGTGAACATCACATTGAAACATACGTGGATGCCTTATTTTAGTTTGGTACTCTTCTATTATTTTTTCACTGTTCTACTTAAATTCAATGGTGAGCAATTTTACTCTATCGGTGAGGAAAAAGTACATCCCCCACCATAGAACTAGCCTTTTTTATTAGTATTTGGGACATTTGTATTTTGTATAATAAGAGGGAAGTAAAAAAAAATGATTAGAGTTTCATATTTATAATTGCAAATAAAAAATATGATTAATCAAATAAACGGTTTATATTCCCTAAGCTTTAATATAAATATAAATACCTATAAAGGGGTGTTTGGTATGTTAGTTTGAATTGAAATATTTTAGTTGTAATAGTAAATTTTTTTGAATTTTCAGAAAAGACAAAAAAATTTTTGGGAAAAAGACAAAAATTTAAAAAAAAAAAAAAAGTTTAAAATTAGTTATTTGTCATCCTCTCCCTAATACTTTTTGGTAGAAAAAATATAAATATAAATATAAATACCTCTAACACTTTGTTTGTTTGGTTATGTCCTTTTAATGCAACCTATTTGAGAAAACCATGAATATGGTAACAACTATAGGTGATAATTAACCAAAAAAAAAAAAAACGAATTATAGGTGACACGATCTAGAGACAGTTGACACTTTCATTCATGGCAAGGCTGAAAAGAAGAAGTTACACCAGCTATTTCCCAGTTTAGTAAATAATAATTAAAAAGAAAAATGAAAAATGAAAAAAGTCTAGTTAAATAAAGGAAAAAAGCAAGAAAACTTCTCTCAAGCACCTAATACAAGCTCAATGGAAAAGAAGCTGAAATAAAAACCTGGAAAATGTTTCTACAGTTCAACATTCTAACGTTTGTATTTCACCCATTTGTGATTTCAACTGTACATATACCTCCAGAATATATGATGCCAAAGATGATTTGAATCATGTGTAAAACACCCCCGCCAAAGGAAAGCGCCCCGTAATATCAAAAACTATATACCAAAAGAATCCCAAAATTGGGTTATGATGATACTTCACTTCCACCACCAGAACTGTCGAAACAAATACATCTTTCTCATTCGTGCATTGTATGTCAAGAATGCTCTCGCTTTAATTGGGTCCGCGTTCAAATACTCGAATGCATACATCTGCTTAGACTCCTCAAGGCCATCAATCTCCATAACTGCTTGCAAGAGTTCGGAGGGATCAAAAGAGCATTTGCTTCGCTCCATAGCATCGGCCAAGCGTCGAATGCTTGATGCCACAGCCAACATCGCATCCTGAAGAGCCTCCGAGCTACGAGGGCGTTTTGGAAGCTGTCTTAGAGGGTGGACCAGAGGAGGTTCTTGACTACCATCCGGCATCTGCCCATACTCCGGCGGTCCAGTTCCAGTATATGACTCTGTTCCATCTGTCTCACTTAGGTCTTCTGAACTCGGAGAAACAAATGACGCAGAGTCATCTTCACAATTCTTCGTCTCTGTTTGGAAGCTTCCGTCTTTCAACTTAGCCCAGCGGCTAGGAGCTTGATAATTTCCGCAGACGATTTTCAATTCATCATACATCTCTATCTGCTTCCCTCGAAATTGTCTTGCATCAGGATGTGCCTATTGAATAAATTCACCACCAGTATGCATGCTATAAGCAGCCACACAACAAATTAAACGGAAAGACAAGAAGTAAAAGATCTACTTACCACAATGTATCTCTTCCAGAGTTCATCATGTTCACACTCGATCATCTTCGTGTTGGGGTTCCACCTAAATCCATCTTGACTCAGCATATCCTTCATTATCCGATACCTCTTCTTTATGGTCTTGAGACGATTAACAACTTTTTGATTATTCAAGTTTAGGTTAAAACGAGAGTTCACAGCAATACAAGCAGCTGTATATGCATTTTCATTAAAGCATTTGTCGATCTTGTTTCCATTTTTCGCTTGAATTGCAAGGGCTTCAATTAAACATTTGTCCATCGCAATTGACCACACAACATTCCTTCCTTTGTGCTTCGTATCCCTTCTCTGTCCAGGCATATCATAATTATCCATTCCTATGGTAGAAAGGCTTAGAGTTAGAGTACAACTATACAAATACTCAAGACATTTCAACTGCCAAATTAAACTGGTACATATATGATATATATGTGTACATAGGTATATATATTTATACTTGCAAGAGATATAAAACCATGCTAAATCTAAGGTCTCATGTTTCTCAAAATACAAGGTTTAGATCAACTCCTTGCAAGAATGCAACTGAATGTTATCAGAAGCTTTCATGCTCAAATTCAATCTCAAGTAAGAGTTACAAATGCATAAATTCACTATAGAGGTTCCAAATGGAAACCTTTCTAAGATATATGTGCAGAGTACGAAATGTTATCCCCAGTAATAAAAGTGTGGAAATATTTTTCAGGAAGCTCCCCTTTTTTTTTTTTTTTTTTTTTTGCATTGGAAACCACAGACTGGCACTTCCACCTCCTGGCAACTGCATCACCACCACGGACAACCACCACAGTGGTAATCTAACTTCGGATTGAGGATACCAGTAGAGTTTAATCATTATCTAACAAGTTAATTTATAGGTCAAACCAAAGAATTTTTATTCACGAACAATCAACTGCTAACCCAGCGGCCAGCTTTCAAACCATTGTTTTCCAATATTCAAAATTTGCAACTTTTTAAGCAAAACTTAATGACAAACTATGCATTTCTGTGTTTCTACATAGTTTTATCCATTTTTCCAACAATATCTTCAACGAAAACATCATCCCCTACCCTTTCTTTTACTATTTTTTGTCAGCAAATGTGGCGCTGAAAATTTGATTGCTAGGCATGGTTATGTCAAGTGAGCTTTATCATGACACACACGCAAACACAAAAAGAAAGAAAGACAGAAAAAACATTATAAGTCATAAGTCATTGTTACGTCGAGTGCGCTTCATTATTCTTACTATGGAGAAAACAACAAAAAGTCATATAGACATACCCATATAGCAAAACATACCACTATGAAAGTTCATCAGTAAGTGCAAGAGAATATACTCAACTACAGGGACTAGCAGGCTTGCAAGCTCAGCTAGAATTTCTTTCCACATTTATCTAAATTATCAATCCCACACAAAAACTAATATATTCATATAGGGAAAAAGCCTTATCCTTATTACTCTTTCGGACTGATTCAATCCTCACCTGGGCTATATATACAAACGGCTATGTCCCTAAACAAATTTTTATTAGGAAAATATTTCTTAAAAGTAACCGCATCGGTTAAATTTCTTTAATTTGTTCCCTAATTCAAAGTGAACAGAGCTTAAAACATAGAGGCTCTAAATCATAATTAATACATAGATTTTATCGATACAGGAAATATATTAGTTGTATGGGAAAATTTTCTACGCATGGGGATGAGGAGTAACATCCAGTATAACTAACTTTTCTAGCATGCACATTACCACCCATGCAAAAATATTTGAGAAGTGTTTTCGGGTAACAAAGAAGAGGAAAATTTGAACTTCCCCTTACACTATTACACAAAAACACGTAGCAATCTGTTTGCATGGGTGGTCGTGTGCAAACAGATCTTCCATTCCAAATTCAGCTTCATATCTTGCATTTAGTATCTCACTAGAAAATCAGACATCAAAGTAGTAGGAAAAAACAGAAAGCAAATACATTTCCATACAAATGCAGAAATTTTACCTCCCAACTTTCATCTCCTATCCACATGACTGTTAGTGACAAAATAAATCAAAACATGGAATCTAATATCAGAAGGATAATTAAATATATATATATATAGGCTCAACTAAAAACAGAAGAGTTAAGGCATTGATCTAGGCTCACATTCTGATAGTACATCAACAGTATAGTAGCCTTCAAGGCAAATTACGTTTTCTATTATCATTTTCTTCTGAAAGTTTGATATGCAGAAGACTTAGCTGTTCTTTATTCATATAATAACGGAGCAAAAGAAGGAAAGAAAGAAAACTAGAAACATTGAACTACATGCCGTAGCCAAATATTTTCATAAGGATCAATAGAAAGAAAACAGTAACTACAAAGTGATTTAACACAGAGAGAGGGAGGGAGAGAGAAAGAACTCAATTTGACGACACTACAGTTGTCAAAAATTAGTATAATCAGTATTTTAAGGTTTTCACACATGCAATCGAATTTTTTAGAGACTTATAGATCTGATGACGAACCATGTATGGACAAGAGATAACAATATTTAAACTGTGGTCTCTATTATATGTATTGAAACTATTATTGTCCCAAGGAACATTCTTATTCATAACTTTAACTTACTTATCCTGCTCAATTGATTATAGAATACCATCCATTTTATTCATAGAAATGTTAAACAAAGTATATATAGTATTAAATTTAAAAGGATTAAGGTGACATTAGCAACTATCTAAACAAGTGTCACTCCTTGTGATCGTGGAAAATATGGAGAGACAAAGGACAATAGAAGTAATTCAGAGCTTTTTTTCCTAGCAAAAATTCAGAGCTTTCTTTATGAAATCAATTAAACTTGAGCACATCAAACAGCTCCAAACCATCCCTAACAATGACTAGATGCAAAGAATATCTGAGAGAGAGAAAGAGAGATACCTTGATCCAGGAAGACAAAATTTTTTGCGTGAAGTACACTGCTCTGATCAATTAGATGGACAATCCAGTTGCACCTGGACAGCCACAACCTCAGGCGAAGGAATGGGGAACTCTGGAACACTCCATTACGAACTTCTCTCGAGAAAAAGGTAGGAAAAGTATCCCACAAGCACTTTCCTGAAAACAAATGCTTACTTGAGAAACAGTACATTTAAAATATAAAAATTAAAAAGTTAAAAAATAAAAACACAGTAAGATTTAGGAAAAGAAGAAGACCACAAAAAAATGCCACTGTAAGAGAGGAAATAAGTGCCACAAAACACATTTTCAGCTTCAATCAGCGTTGACTGGCAACTGATAGTAATCCACCCTTAAAACCTTCACTTCTTAATTCGGACTCTAGAATAGCCACTCAAAACACACCAGGTTCATGGGAAATCCAAAATATTATGTCTTTGATTTACAGCTTATTAGCTCAATTACACTTAACTTAAACCGGTATGTCATTTCAGTTCCAACTTCGGACTAACCTAGTTCTACAGTCAAACTCGGATCAGCTTGGGATTCTTAGAGTCATACATCAAACTACTCATTTCAAGTTTTAGACTTCATGCCACGCACGCAGATCACATTTCTACTGGTTATGACAGTAGTTATAATCAATCATAAATGCAACACATTTCGAAAAAAAAAAAAAAAAAAACACAAAAACATAAACCAGTTTTCACAATCAAGAAAAAATATCAGTAAAATGACACTGCACTTCTTTACTACCGGATCAAAATCATCAAACCAACTTCTCAAATACCTCAAATAAACCAAAAACGAAGAACTATCGAGCTAAACTACTTATTTCATCAAACAGTCCTTTATCTATGACAACACATGAAATCCTGAAAATCCGAAACCCCAAGCCCATTCTTAAAAAATAAAAAATAAAAAAAAAATTTCTAAGGGAAATAGAACTTTCTGAAACATAAAATCAGTACAATAAAGGAGAACATCGCAGGAAATTGTTCCAGATCCTTATCTCAAGTTTTATAAATTTTCAAAAACGTCAACCTTGATTTTTACAAACAACTCCATAAACCCAGATTCTCTCAAATTCATTCTCTCTCTCTCTCTCTCTTTTTAACAAAATGCTCAAAGTTTTTCAAGTAAAAACTGTAATCAAAATCAAACGAGCTTAAATCTCTTCACTAGCTTCGCGTTCCACTGCGACCAAAATTCCGGCCAAAAGAAGGCAAACCCCCAAATTCGAAATTTGAAACCCTAAAGGAAATAGGTTGCTGAAGAGAAATTAGGGTTTAAGAAGAAGCTTATTACCTCGAGAAAGCGGCTGATTTTGGGCGAGAAATGAGAAGCTAATCTGTGGTGATATGGTTAGCCAACCTTTCTTTGCTTCCTCCCTCTTCTTCTTTTTTTTTTTTTTTTTCTCTTCCTTCGCTCTTCAGTTTTTTCAGTGTCTTTCTATCTTTCTTTCTTTTTTGTGCTTCTTTTTCTCCATTTTCATTTTCAGCAAAAGTCTCACAGAACGGACGTTGTCAATTGGGTATACAAAGACTTTTGGAGCTCGTAATATAGCCAATCAAAAAACCTATCAAAGTTTTTTGAAGTTGTAAATTAACCCCTATTTTGCTACAATTTAGTACAAAGACCCCCCTTTGGTAACTTCTTTCTTCTTTCTTCTTTTCCCCCTTTTATTTAACTTTTAAGAAACAAATCGTGCTTTTTTTTAATTGAGGGAAGAAACAAATCAAGTCTTGATCACAATTTTTCTTTTATTTGTACCCCCCTTCATTAATTTAGAAGAAAATCTCGTAAATTTCAAGCCTACAATCTAAAACCTCTAAACCCCATTTTTTACTCGTTAAGTTAGAACCGATGAGTATGTATTTGGGATCTTGAGGTTATTCATCGAATACCTAAATTGTTTAAGTACAAAAAACTCTCAAGATAAGAAAGAAAGAAAAAAAAAAAAAGAACACTTAAATTATTGGTACATTTGTTTGGATTCAAGGTTTTTAAATAGTAGCACCATTAAAAAATTATAATAATATTGATTTTGATTATTTTCTGATATAATTATCATATCAGTAATTATTGATAATTATCATAAATAATTTTTATATTTATCATGAGTAATTATAAAAATGCTCTACTATTTTAAGGATAGCACTAAATTCGATTCTTTTTTTTTTTTTCTTTCTTATCATTGTCACAAGTCGATTATTTTAATAGTTATAAGACACATTTTACACTCAAAAATTTTTTGTGATAGGGTTTCCTCTCTTTCTCTCTCTCTCTCTCTTCGTATTTCTTATATACTAGAGTTTCTTTTTAAGTGAGACTTCTGCCTCCACCAACGTGACTAGTAATAGTGATCAACGTTTTGGTGGTATTGACGGGACTAGAGTCAGATGGTTTTAATTGAGAGTTTCTTGACCAGAGCTAACCCGATGAGTTTCCAATGGATTGAGATCCAGCCTAGACCTTGATGATCCAATTATTAGTACGGCGATCTCTTAACTCTAATCGAGCCAATTGATTTCCCTTGAGTTCTGACGCACAGTGAAGTGGTTGTTCCATGTAGGACCAGAATTTCGTGGTTAATGTTATTTTATATCCATGCTTTACTTTTGAGTTTTAGTTTTAATTTTCTAATAAAAGAGGTAGTTCCCTTACCATTGGTTTGTTTTTGTGTGTGTGTTCTGCTTGCATTGTTTTGGGACGGAATATGTCTATTAGTTCTAGTAGTACTATGGCTAGACGGAGTTTGTTGCAGTTTCTGTGCTGCAAGTGAATGTCTCTTGATCGATTAAAATATTTCATCGATTGTAGATTTTTTTTAAAAAGAGCTTTGTACATGCTCAATTATAGAATAGCTAAGAAATTCAAGGAATTTTCCCCTCACCGGGTCTCGACTTATATCCTCCTCACTAAACTTCGTCAAATTTTACTAATGGAATCAATCTTAATCGAGGGTTGTGTCTCTTGTAGCAAAGGGTTATTTTATCTTTGATATTTTTATTTGTATCCATTTTTAATTTAAATCACAATTTCCCTTCCAATTTTTTTTTTTTTTTTTTGTGTGATATAATTATCATCTATAGCAATAACACAAAAGGAAAATAATCAAGTCAGTGTTATTTTATAGTAAAAGAATAATAAATCACATATCATATAAGGTGGTGCTCAAAATTGATATTAAAATTGAGATCTTTATCATTTTTTCTTATAAAATATTTTACTTGTTACAACTATAAAAAAAAATATAAGAATAAAGTATACTAATATGAATTTCAACTTTTGTGTACTAATTTACATAGTATGTAAGTATATTAATATTAATTTCAACTTTTGTGTACTAATTTAGCGTAGTATGTAAGTTGTTTTTTTTTTTTTTTTTGGTTAAAAATTATATCAATCAATAAAAATGATGACCCCACACCACATCACCACTCAAAAAGTAAATCTATATTTAAGAGTAGTTGAATATTGACAATTTTCTTGATAAAAGACTGTAATGTCGTTAATGTAATAGCATCTTCAATTTAATATTAAATTATTGTGTCAATGATAAATTATAGCATTTCGATGAAAAAAGTGCTCTCTAAGAACATCTCTAATATAATGTTAAAATATTCTGTCAATGATAAATTTTGATATTTAGATAGAAAAAATAAATAAAAATAAAAAGCTCTCTAATGGAATGTTAAATTTGATATCAAATTTATCATATACCAAATTTTATTAGCACAGGTTGTAACTAATATCAAATTTAATATTCAATTTTTGTTAGTTGTTGTCATGACTTTTTTCGTGTAATTGTTAACATATTTTCTTTTTTAATTGATTCATAAATAATAAAGGTTCATTTTTACAATTTCCAAAATATAATAATAATGACAAAAGTAAAAATTACATTATGCATTGGAATGTATAAGTAAGATAATGCTATTTTTCATAATTTTTTATAATAAATATAGTGTTGGCCTAACCAATGCATTGCAGATGGGCAAAATTAACTATATGCTAAATTTTATGGTAAATTTACCACAAGACATATTCAATTTCAAATTTAATATTTAATTTTGATTTGTTATTACCTTGACTTTTTCATGTAATCTATTAGATCATTTTTATTTTCACATTCTGTTTGGTAGGAAGGAAAAAAAATAGAACAGTAAGAAAATTTATAAAAGATGAAAAATTAGAATGATAACAAGGAAATTAATTTTCTTTAGATTGTGGAAGGAATGAAAATAATGAATTTGTAAAATTTTAATATTATTCATTTATCAATCTCATTTCTTTTTAAAAGCGAGGATATAAAAAATTTTAAATTATCTTTGAATCAATTTAACTTTTTCATAATTTTTCCCTCAATTTTTTCTTTATCCCACTTCTTTCTTTCTTTTTTTCCATCTGACCAAACATAGCATTATTTTTTTTTTTTTCCTTTTTGAAATACAAGTTCATTTGGATTACGTGTCCATTTTCAAAAAGAAAAATTTTATTATTTTAAATAAAAAGTCTTTTCATCTTTGATAATAAGATGGTATTTGAATGTGTACAAAAATTTTTCTTTTTTAAAATAAAAGATTGTTTTGAATGATAAGAAATTATGTTGAGAATATTTTAAAAAAACTCTTTTTTTTTTTTCCTAAAATGATATTGTACAAAGTATATTTGAAAATGATGTAGCTTTTCTTTTCAAAAATGAGAAGAAAGTTAAAAAAGTTGAAAAAGCACTCTTTTGTAAAAAATTTACCTATTTCTGAAAATGAATATCCTATCCAGACAGAGGGTAACTTTACATAGCATAATAACGATGACAAAAGATAAAAACAACATGGCCATCTCTGCAATAATGTAAGGTTTTTTTTACCCCATGGATTGGGTAAAATTTCTTCACCATTTGGTGATTTTCGATGGTTGAGATTCGAAGGATGCACCAAAGAATCATAAACAACGCCACACCTGATCATTACTTTACAAAATATTTGGAAAAAAAAAAAGAATAAAAAATTAACACTTTCTTTTCCCACTGTGTTTGTCCGATTCCATTGCCGACGGCCACTCACCTTATCTGCGACGGTGGCCAGACCCGATAATGACGAGCAGATCGGAAGACAGGGGCAGAGCATGTCGATGTAAGAATCGGCGCAGATCGGGGAGGCGACAACTTGGCGAACGGACAATCGGCCGCGTTGGGAGGACTGCTCTCCGATCAACTGAGCGGTGACCAGTGGCCGCGTCTGTGGTGACCGGCGGCGGCGTTGGGAGAAGCCACGATTCCGATTTCTCGCCGTCGTCAGATCTGCAGTATCTCCTGCCCACGATTCCGGGCACAGAGGGGGGCGATTTTTCCGACGGTGACGACTGCGTGGGTTGGCCTAGAGGCGATTCCCCATGGGCGACGGCCGACGGATCTGCCAAGAACGGATCGACAGGATCGAGCCCCTCCGCCGCAATTCGTCGAGCGCTCTCTGCCGCTAGTCGTCGAGACCCCATCTTACTCCGACGATGAGGCGGTGGCGAGGAGCCGTCGGAGCTGGGGAAGACGGGCTGGAAGAAGAGTTTTGTTTTTAGTTCTTAGTTTTTTTTTTGTTTTTTGTTTTTTGTTTTTTTGTGTCTAGTGTTTTGTGTTAAACTTTCTCTCGTACCTATTATGTGTATCATTTCAATCTGGACCATTAAAAATCAATATCAAGAAATTTTACGCCATTAAAACGGTAAAATTACTTTACATCAGTATAGAATTCACCAAACAACATTATATTATATAATATACTAAAGGGATGTAAGTTACTGTTCATATATAGTAAATTTACTATTTTACCCTTCAAGTTTGTTCTTCCTACCTTTCTAGCGCACCGAAATACCGACTTTACCCTCTTATTGTTGTTTGTACGGTTTTGCCCCTTGAAATTTGCCTGCAGTTTCTTTGTGTATTGTGTCTTGACTTTTTTGCCCCCCAAACCCTAATTTTTCACTTTCATCTTTCTCTCTGCGCTGTCGCTTCGCTTTTCTCTTTTTTTTCTTTAGTTTTCATTTTTGTTTTCTTTTCTCTCTCTCTCTCTATTTTTCTTTCTTTTTTTTCTTCTTCTTCTTTCTTGCGTTTTTCGTTTTTTGAATTCCTAACTCTTCATTTTGTTTTCTCTCTCTAGCGCCAGTTTCTTTCTCTCTCTTTGTTTTTCCAGCTCTCATTTTTGTTTTGATTTCTCTCTCTCTGTCTCTGTCTTTCTCTCTTCTCTTTTCTTCTTCTTCTTTCTTGCATTTTTGGTTTCCTCAAACCCTAAGTTTGGTCGATCTTTTTGCTCTCTGCCGCCGCCTCTTTTGAGTTCTAAATTTTTTATTTGGTTTTCCATTTTCGTCTTTCTCTTTCCTTTTGTGTGTTTATTTTTTTCTGTTGTTTTTCTTTCTTGAGTTTTCGGTTTCAAATTTGTACCGGTGGGTTTGTGTTGGTTTTGATGAAGAAAGTTAGTGGTTTTGGATGTGTTGTTGTTGGACAAGTTTGGTTTGCAGGGAATGGTTTTTAAGGAATATTTGGTGGAATTTTTTTTCAGGGTTTTTTTTGTCCCAAATTTGGTCGCTGGTTGTTTTCCTTGCGGTGGTTTTCTTTTGGTTTTGGTGAAGAAACTTCGTGCTTTTGGAGTTTTTGTTGTTGGATAATTTGGGTTTACAAGAAATGGTTTTCAACGTATGTTTGCTGAAGGTTTTTTTTTTTTTTTTTTTTTTCCTTCTCTGATTGTTTTGGTAGTTTGTTCTTTTGGTTTCAGGAACTGTTCGATGGAGCCAGGAGTTGCAGAAGAAAGGGATAGGAATGTGAAAATGTCTACATTGTTATTTTGACATTTTTTTTGTGGCTTTTTTCCATTTTTTTTTTAAGTATTTGTGTTTTTTGTCCCTTTAATCCTACCTATGGTTTTTTTTTTCCCCCTTCTTTCCCACAGCTTCTTTCTGTTTTGAGGGTTCTATTTTTTTTTTTCCTGTTTGTTTCTTTGTTTTGTCCGAAACCCTAGACTTTCATTTTGGGGGTTTTTAATTTTTTTGTAGTTATTTAGGGGGGTTTTTTTTTTTTTTTTCCTGCAAGCTTCATTAAGTTTTGATTTTGTTTTTTCCGTTATTGTTTTCTGTTTTATGTAACTTAATTTTGATCTTTGTTTTTTTATTGAATTGTATTTGTAGATTGCACTATTTGCGATTCTCAGGTGGCTGCTTCAAGTTTCTGAAGAATATATTGAAGACTTTTTATGCCTGATATTTGTATTTTCAAATTTTTTGGTTCCCCCCCCCCCCCGGATATTGTTCCTTTAATTTTCTATCCGAATTTTGATTTATGTAGCTTTTACTCTTTATAAATATTTGTAATGATTTAGTTGTATTGTAGGATTTAGTTAGAATGGAATTTAGGTTTTCTCTTATTTGAATTTTTGATTTGTTTATGTTCTTTTTATGTGATATAGTTTGGTTCGGTTTTACTAATTCGTCCTATATATTTACTACTTTAAGTTTAGTTTGGTTTAGTTGTCATTGGATTATTTGTTATAGTTTTGTAACTTGCACTCTGAAAGTTACTTTTATTGGAATTTGTTGCATGTGTATATCTGTATTCTTTGTTGTTAGTATATGTATTTTTATTTATATACATGTAACTATTTTGTTACTGTTGCTTTTCACCGACTCTTTACAGACACCTTTCTCCAAACTTTTTAACCTCTGTTTTCTCTTATATATTACATTCCTTCTCATATATTACACGTTTTTTATGGTATAGGATTTGTATTCCCGTAATATCTTTTCAATTACTCTATTTGAAACCTCATTCAATTCCTACTTAAAATATTTTCTCCTACTGTTTGTGAACTTCTACGAACTGTTCACTTTGAAATCTTTACTTTTGTGGAAAGTTGCTATTTTTTTTATTCATATACTATATTTAATGCTATATTTAATGCTATATTTTTTTTTTCCTATCAATTACTTTCTTTACTGATTTTATATTCCATCTTGATTGATTTTTATATTCTTACTATTGCTTTTGGAGTGATTTTATTGTTTGTATGTATTTTATTGTCTCCACGTTTTTACCTTTCTAAGCATGCCTATTGATTATGTTCTCTATACTGCTTTGATTTTTTCTTCTCTTTAACTCTATATATATATTGTTTTTGTCTTTTCTGCCGCTGCTTTTCTTTATTGTTAAAAGTTATTTTAGATTTTTCATCTTTCTATTTTATTTAGTCTTTCTTTTTTTTTTCCCCCCTTCTTTCTCTGTTTTTTTTTACTGCCAACAGAATATCAATTAATTTTTCTTTCTTTAAATCTTTCATGACTATTATCATAATAAATACTAAATAAATAGACTGCTTATAATTATATTATTAATATTAAATAACTACTTTTATTGTATAATAATCAATTATTTTATTTTATTTTCTCCCCATATCGTCGTGTGTAATACGGGTATTAGACTCGTTACGTTCTAAAGCATAGTATAAGAAAGATTCTTTTTGACAATGATATAAATAGAGACAAATGTATTCTTTTTGACAATGATATAAATAGAGACAAATGTATCGGAGATGGTCTAAAATGAATAGTAAATAGTAAATAGTTATGGATGGCATTTTAAACCTTTTTTTTATTTTTCTTTTTTTGGTCTCAACGAACATTACACCTGAATTTTAGTCTTGACCACCAAATATTACGACTCCTCCTAAGAGAGTGCAAAAATTAAAGTCTTTCACATAATGCTTTCTTGAAATGACTTTTGAAAATTACGATAGATTTAAAATAAAGTAATTGACCTAAATAGTTCTTGAACTCTTTCAAAAATGATAGTTTAGTTTTTATGCTTTTTTTTTTTTTCGAGCTGATCCTAAACTTTTATTTTCTTAATTGTTTCAATCTTTTTCCATAAAACTCCGTTAAATTTCTAACGAAATCTTACTCAAATAAAATAACTATAATATCCTACAATCTTCCAAAAGTCCCTCCCCCTCCATCTTCCTCCCTCCCCCTCCCCCATCCCCCCTCCCTCGCTTCCCCCTAACCCATGTAACTGGGTCCAGGCCCCCCTAGTTGCTCTTTAAAATAAATCTTAGACCATAAGACGTTATCGCTTTTTCTTTTTTTCTTTTTTTTTTTTTAAAGGGAAATCTTAACTTTTACTATTACTAGTTTTATAAGAAAAACAATACCTCTTATTTATGTTACGGTCGATACTATAAATTGTTTTTTAACCAGCTCGTTTATTTTTTAGTTGTCTGATTATGAGTGCTTAAAAATCTTCAAAACAAAGTATAAAATTGCGCCAGTTACATAATAAATTGTTGAAAAGTTTTTACGGTTTAAATAACAATTCTTACCAAAGGTATATATAATAAAAGATCCTACCGTTGGTTTTAATTTGCTTATGCACGTCATGCAAGCATGTATGCAGTGCTTACGATATGAAAAACAAGCTCGTAATCGCATCTAAGCAGTCAGTGACAAAGATTTTAGATATTACTAATTTAAGAACACGTGCGCAGCATGTGATTAGATATATTTAAAAATTTTATTTAAATTAAAAATATATTTAAGTAAATAAAACAGACAAAAAAAATCAATAAAATATCTAAAAATAAATTTAAAAAAAAGCACAAGAAAAGAAAAAAAAAAAAACTAAAATATCAAAAATAGACTTATATTAAAAAAGGATTCAAATGAAAAAATAAAAACAAATTAGGCTAAAAGAGAAAAAAAAAAAAAAAGTTAAAAGGACTAAAAGAACAAAAAAAACAAAGCAAAAGTACTCTCTATCTCTTCTCTCTTTGTTTCTCTCCTATCCTTCAGTGTGTCAGAAAGAAAACAAAATCCTAAAAAGTTCTCTCTCTCACTCTCACTCTCTCCTTAAAACCCAAGTTTCGTGCGTTTTGGACGAAATGGGTGAATAGTGCCAAAAGATCAAAACCGGTAAATCACTGTGCAATCCGGGAAAAGGCAAAGAATTTGAAGGACAGAATCATCATTTTACTGTACAATTTACTATTCAGCTGAGTTTCTTTCTTTTTTTTTTTTTTGGGGAAATACAATGACAATAAAAGATGGAAGCACATCAAGAAAACCATATCCAACTCTCCTCAACCTGTTTTTTTTTTTTTTTTGTTTTTTTTGTTTTTTTGTTTTACATATATAGAGTCTTCAATAGTTGTTGTATTTTAATAATCAGGGATAGTTACAACAGAAAATTAAAAAAAAAAAAAGTAAAGCATACATTAATCACATTTACTGATGTGGTATTTTTCAAAACTTATTATAGTAGGTTAAACGATCAATTTACTTTAAATATTAATTAAAAGATTATTTTTATTGGAGGTGGATATAAATGAATATTTAGAATTCAAAACCTGATAATGAAATCTAATTTACTTTCTTTTTAACTTTAATTCCCTTTTTTATTTTGTTATAACTTTTTTTTATATAAATTTCTTGGAAATTTTTGGTACGGCCACTGCATATATATATATATATTGAAAGTCACCGCATATATATTTGATTGACGCATGTGGAGGAAGTTCATTTTATTTTTGTTATACTACATATCGTAAAAAAAAAAAAAAAAAAAAAAAAAAACTCAGGAGCCTTTTTTTTTTTTTTTTTTTTTAATTACACAAAGACCGGTATAATGCATGCCTTTTTTTTTTTTTTTTTAAATTTATTTGCTAAGATTTTTTTCCCCATAAACTGTAGATTCGCTTCTCTACTGTGTTCGTTGTAGCATCTAATAGGTTCTCTATAATTGAGTTCATACACCGAATATATATATATATATATTAATACAATTGTAGAATACGAAGCAACAAAAGTAGTAGATTGAAAAAGAAAAAATCTGAATGAAAACGAACTGGCATGATTCAAAAATTAGAGAATAAATCTTTAATTTAGATTCTATTAAAAAATACATTTAAAAAATTCATATCAACATGTTAAAAATAAGTTGTCGATCCAATCTTGTATTTAATGACATTTAAAAGTTCAATGTTTATTAATTATCATAAATTTTTTTGATTAACTATCCAATTCATTATAACCGTCAGATTTATATTCAAGGATTATGATAATGATAATCTAGATAAATATTACAGTAACTATTGAAACTATATAGATATATATTACCAACCTGAAACTATATATATATATATATATTACCAACCTGGAGGTTTCAACACTTCGATGTTGGGAGGTGACTGGCTATGAGTAAGTAGTCATCAGCTAAAACATAAACTGCTTTTTACAATAACAAATTGCCATTGTGGTTGCAAGAATAATCCACCAGTAGTTTCACTTTCACATCCATCTCAAATCCCGCATCTCCAAATCCCCCCCTCCCATAAAATAGAATAAAAAAATTAAAATTTAAAATAAAAAAAAAAAAAAAAAAAAAACTAGATTGCCATTTCAGATCAGTACCATATTTACTCAGACATAGGGTTTGTAAACTGTTCATACTTCATATTACATGCATCAGAATAGGAAATTAGTCCCTAACTTTGAGCACATGTACTAGCACAAGTCATTTCATGAAAAACATAGTCAAAAGAGCCTGTTCTGAGCTTGTTACAGATTCCGGTTCTATTAAAAACAGTCGAAATACAAAATCTACTACGATAGATTCATGTCAGGACGGGAGATTTCAGAAATCAGCTCTCTGTTACCATGAGAAACCTCACCTTCTGATGTTTCCTTTTGCCTTCAGGTCCTAGAGAATCGTAGTTCCGAAGACATGATTTTAGCTTGGGTTCTAATGGTTTCACAGCCACAAACTTGGCTCCTCCTCTTTTGCTTTCAAACGGGTCGAGCCAGTAGCGAACATTTGGTTTACCAGGTAAAAGCTTCTTCCTCTTAGCATATTGGTAAGCCACCATGGCATCAGATTGGTTAAAGAAAACAAGTTGGGCAGAGCCTGTATAACTGAAGATTTTGGTTTTTAAAGAATCAATAGGGCCGAACAGTCGAAATTTCCTTACCAGTTCCTCCTTTGATGGCAGATTATAACCCTTGGGGAACTTCATGTGCAAGGATTTCGAATCAGCAAACCTGGCAAGTGCTTTTGATTGCTGATCTTCGTGCAAGTTTAATAACAAGCCAGAAGTACAAGAATTGTTGAGTTTCTTGATCTTCTCAACTCTGTCTTCAGAAGCTACATTCAAGCTTACTGCTTTTCCATTGGACTCAACAGATAGGGCACCCTTATCACCACTAGCTTGCATTTGGCTTCTGTCGGAAATTAGTCGGGACTCTGACTGGCTCACCTCAGTAGCTGCATCATCGACTTTCTCAACATCACTGGCAGTAGTTCCATAGATTTCGCTAATAGATAATTGAGTTGCAGAAGGTTCCAGCAAACCAGAACTGTTATCAACTTTCATATATAAGCAAGTCTCCCTAGTACTCCTATCAGGCTCTTGTAACTTCACATAAGACCTGCATGCATCTTTCCCGTTATGCACCTGATCCTCACTAATTTCAATGGTGTTCCCTAAGTAAGGCGAATCTTTAAATCGAGAAAAATCATATATGTTATGAGAAAAGTCCAGCAAGCAAGTATTACTTTCTGGCGGGGAGATCAGAGCCCCAGGATTTTGGATTTCTAATTTTACCGAAGACTTTGACAATAAATTCAAATCTGAAGCCTCCTCCGAATCAGTGCCGTTTCTGTCCAAGTAAAAGTGAATTCCATTGTATGAGAAGAATACTTTAGATAAATTTACCTCTGCTTCAGTTCTATTTGTCTGCGGATAATACCTGCATCCCTTGATCAAGAAAAAAGGTATTCTTTTGTTTAACTTGAAAGGAGATTCACAAAAAGCAGGTTGGTCAAGCTGTCTCTTAAACCCTAATCTGCTCACAGGCCTTTCAATGTACGGTACAACGGAGCCACAAACTTGACTTTCGCATTCCTTTCCATCGGCCTCAACACTTGGCTGAGTCTTGAAATGACCAGGGTCGGAAATATAACCTTCTCTGCTTTGAAGAGGAGAACACTTCTTAATTTGCATATCAAAAACTTTCGCGAATAGAATACTTCGGAACCCCAAAAGATTTTGTTTTGTGGTGTTCAAATGGTTTGCTTCTAAACAAAAAGAATCCAATGCAAGGCATCGCAAATTCACCAGCACCTCGTAAAGTGATTGTTCCTCCTGTTTCTGAACCTTCATCAACTGTTTCTCAAGCTGATCTTCAAGCATGGGTTGAACAGACTCCTTCGAAAGAAGAATAGTTGAGTCCATTATGCTTGCCACACCCGCTTCCATCTTCTTTTCCTCTGGCTTAGGAGACGCGTGACATTCAAAATCCAGCTCCAAATTATACAACTCTGATGCCACACCATCGGAAGATGGATGAGCCGGTAACTCCACATGGGTACCTGAAAAACAGTAATTAGTCACCTTAACAAGGAAGAAGTCACAACAAAAATTCTCAAATTTGAAAAGAAAAAAACAAAAAAAACAAAAAAACAAAAAAACAAAAAAAAAAAACAAAAAAACAAAAAGTACTAAGAAGTCACAAGCAAAAATTATGAGGTAACTAGTATACAAAATTCCAATAAAATTTCACTTCTGACGTCAAAATACTCTTTGAATCGCAATAAATCATTACCACTGTGGGTCAAATTCCTTGTTTTTCTCTTCGTCTAGCTAAGCTTGAGAAGCTATCTTACTTGAGTTGAAACTACCAAACACACACAAACAAATATATATACATTTTAGGAAAAAATTAAATATATATATATATATATATACACTCTTCCAAATTCTCCAATATTCTCCAATATTCTCAGCACAGAAACACAACCTTTTCAAAGTCATTTGATAACAGAAGCAAACTCTACATAAAATCCCAATCAAATCCCAACGATTCAACGACATTCACTGCTGATACATACATCAATAAACATACATGTGTGTGTGTGTGTGTGTATATATATATATATATGTTTATGTATATCCATACCTCTCTGAACATGGCGCCGGCGAGCTCGCCTTCCTTTCCTGTAAGCCGATTTCTGGTCGATCGAATTGTAATCTCGAAAAACCTGAATCTCAGCAACCGACTTGACAGCTTCGACGAAATCCCCAATCTCAACCCAAGCCCAAACAGCCTTGCTCTTTACAAACCCCAGCACCGCCTCCGGCCTAAAAGACTTCTTCGCCTGAAACGCCTCGCCGCCCCCGACCACCATTTCTTCCGCCGCCGTGGTTGTTTCGGAGCGGCATTGGCATCTCAGACTGAGAGCCGTCCTCCGGCAGAGCCACCGCAACGCGCTGTCGAGAAGAGCATCGAACGCGCCATCGAGCTCCGTTGGCAAAGGGTTTTGGGAGAAGGGACGGATTTCGGAGGGGTGGAAGTATCGAGGGGTGTGGTGGTTGAAGAAGGAGACCGAGACGCCATTACTGTCTCTTGTTTGGATCAAACCAGGCCAATAGCAAGTTCCGGAACATTCTTCTCGTATCTTTGCCCATACGAGGACGCCATTCTTCATCTCTGTCTCTCTCTCCTCTCTCTTTCTCTCTCGTCTTTTTAGAGCTTTTTTCAGAGCTCACTTGAGTGCAGAGTTTTCTTTTGGGTGGCAAATTTGTGTGCTCCGCGCGCAAATATGGACCATCGGATCTGATTTTTTCATTTGATCCAGATGAATACAAAAAGTGATATTTTATTATTTCTAAATTCAAAGTGGTAAACTTTTTTACCCCGTTAATTGAATAAAAATTTTTGACCACTCGATTTAATAGAAGCGGCTCGGCTTAGATGCTTGTTCACACAGACTTTATTGTACATCCAACAATATTAGATTAAAAAAAACAAAAGAAAAAACTTTTTCGTTTCCTGTGTTTGGTGTCGGAGGCCGAGAAGGAGGGGGCTGCGGCCGTGAGATGCAGGGCATCATGTGGTCGTCACCGTTGACATCTCGCCTATTGATTACAATAGGTGGTGGAAAATTATTTGGGTATAAAGAAACAAAAATAGAATGGGAGAAAATCAAAAAATTTGAGAGACAATTAGATAAATAACCTTTTAACTTTCTTTAATTTACAAAATAACTTTTAAAAAAATTCAATTAGCAAAATGACTTTTCTAAAAAATATATATAAAAAATAAAAATATTAATATAAGGTTAAAAAAAAATCCAAAAAAAGAAAATCCAAATATTATTTTTTTTTTTTTTTGTGAGTGAACTGAACTGAGCAACAAGAGGAGCAACTCTACGTGGTTCGTGGAGGCGTGCAAGGAAGGAGGGAGGCATTTGTGTGAGAGAGAAACGCCAAGAACCACCCTAAATATTTTAACATTCACTTCATTTCGACAACACTAGTATACCCAAAGTTCTACGATCTAGAGCTTTGAAGAGGGAAAAAAAGAGGAGAAATATGATTTTTGAAAAAACGCTTTGCAAGATTAGTAAATGGCTAGATGTTGTTTGTAAGATAGTTTTAGATGATTATATGTAAATATATATGTTTATTTAGTCTAAAAATCAATTTTATTTTCATAAAATAAAATGAATTTGGGAATTGCCATTACTATAGACAAAGGTTGAAGATGAATCAAACGGAACAATCATCATTTGTTACGAATGATCGTGTAGAAAAATGATGGTTGTTCTTAGTCGTTCCAACAGTTCTAGCAATTTTTTTTGATTAGATGTTGTTTGTAAGATAGTTTTAGATGATTATATGTAAATGTATATGTTTATTTAACCTAAAAATCAATTTTTTTTCTATAAAATAAAATGAATTTGGGGATTGACATTGCTGTAGATGAAGGTTGAAGATGACTCAGACGGAACGACTATCATTTGTTCTGAACAACCGTGTGGAAAAATAATGATTTTTCTTGGTCGTTCCGACAGTTTTTACAATTTTTTATAACAGTTCTTGCAATTTTTTTAATATTTATAGTGTGGAATAATATCGAACATTCTTACATGATTCTTGTTTTATTTTTATTTTTATTTTTTGTGTTGATTGATGTGGAATTTGCAGTTGTATTTTTTATATTGTTTGTTAATTGATAATCTCAAAATCCATTACAGGTATAAGTCAAATCTACATTCTCCTGGAGTATAATGGAAAATGGAAAAATGTGAATGGCGGATTTTGGAGGTAGTTCGGAGTTGATATGAGCAAGGGCTTTGTGATTGATAGGAGTATCAACTTTTTGAAATTGGAAGAGACAATCTACGACAGAATAAGTATTGACCGAAGTAAGTATACAATTGAGATAACACATAAACCTGTTGGTGACATATTTGGTAACACTGCTACATCAACTCTTATTTTCAACAATTCATATATTATAGATCTTATGTTTTTATACAAAGAAAAACAAAGAATGACTCTACATGTTATAATCAAAGAAAAATATGATAAGGGAAAAGCAATATATATTTGTGGTGATGATGATTTGAACAGTGATGGTGGTGATGTACTAGGCTTCCATGATGACTATTTTGGGTGGTGTATCAATGAAAAAAAATCTCATTTGTTATAAGGTTTGTTCCAACTGAATTACTTGGTAGTTATGAGCATCCGTTGCAGATTTGTACAACTAGTACACCGATCAATGAAAGGATCATTGGTTTTAATCCAACTCCAATCACCGGTTCTAATCCAATACCAGAAGAGATAGTGCATGAGGAAGTAGCTAATGAAGATGATGGTGTAGATAAAACAGGTAATCATGATGTACCTGAATGAGGTGATGAGGTGCGTAAAGGCTGTGATGGTGTACATGTTATAATCAAAGAAAAATATGATAAGGGAAAAGCAATATATATTTGTGGTGATGATGATTTGAACAGTGATGGTGGTGATGTACTAGGCTTCCATGATGACTATTTTGGGTGGTGTATCAATGAAAAAAAATCTCATTTGTTACAAGGTTTGTTCCAACTGAATTACTTG
>CM046378.1:3663559-3721775 GCA_025413485.1 Ficus microcarpa
CTACTTGGGTCTAAGACATTTTTAATCATTTCATAAAATGTAAATGAAATGTGAAAACAATGCTCTAAACTGAATCTTGATGGTATATAATGGGACTAAAACATGAACTTAACAATAGAAAATCTCAAAGTTTCAACCTTTTCTGTCCTCTACGCTAGAAAAGGAATAGGTTATGCTAATTGGTACTAAAAAAAATAACAAAAATTAAGATTCTGGGCTGCTACAGTACCATTTTCTGCAAATTTTCGAAAATAAATGCAATCAAAATTCCTGATTTTCTCATCCATCAAACTATATGGAATTCCAAAAGGATCATATGCATATTTTCAACATGAACTTTCCTGTTTGAGTTTAGTTTTGGCCCCAAATAAGTAAAAAGCTAGAAACCCGGTGCACGGCTCGCGAGCGCAATGAGCGCCAATCCGATGCGAACGCAGAGCAAAAGCTTGATCTTCATCGATCCAAGGGTCAAGATCGCAACCTGCTGGAACCGCCCATCTCTGGCATTGGAGTGTACATATGGTCTAAAAACTCTCTAAGCGAATGGGATGGAGGGTCAGGCTCACTCCACACAACACGTATTGAGTCGAGCCCACCGCACCTTGTGTAGTGAGAAACCAACTGCTTCAAGAGATCATATCTCTTCCACGTATTCATTGGAATAGCATATCCTTTCCTGCGTGCAAAGCATGCATTTTAGCAAGAGTGCATAAAAACTGGTATTCCCAAATGTCTACAATTGTGTTCTACTACTTGGGTCTAAGACATTTTTAATCATTTCATAAAATGTAAATGAAATGTGAAAACAATTCTCTAAACTGAATCTTGATGGCATATAATGGGACTAAAACATGAACTTAACAATAGAAAATCTCAAAGTTTCAACCTTTTCTGTCCTCTACGCTAGAAAAGGAATAGGTTATGCTAATTGGTACTAAAAAAAATAACAATAGTTAAGATTCTGGGCTGCTACAGAACCATTTTCTGCAAATTTTCGAAAATAAATGCAATCAAAATTCCTAATTTTCTCATCCATCAAACTATATGGAATTCCAAAAGGATCATATGCATATTTTCAACATGAACTTTCCTGTTTGAGTATAGTTTTGGCCCCAAATAAGTAAAAAGCTAGAAACCCGGTGCACGGCTCGCGAGCGCAATGAGCGCCAATCCGATGCGAACGCAGAGCAAAAGCTTGATCTTCATCGATCCAAGGGTCAAGATCGCAACCTGCTGGAACCGCTGCATCGTCCGGCGGTTAAACAAGCTCCCTCTCATCGCCGCCGTGGCTGACCAGGAAAAGAAAAAAAAACCTCGGACAGAGTGAGTGAAAAAGCACCGCGGAAGACGAGTTGCGAGGATGAGTCGACCCAACACCATCAAAGAACCAAATACTTCCTTCTCTCCGGTTCCACCACGGGAAAAAGCCCCCAAACGAAGCCCCATTGACCGAGAGAGAGAGGACAGAGAGAACAAAGAAGAGCACTATTTTATAGACCATTCGGAATAACCCAACGGTCAGTTTTTCAAAAGAATACGATTTTGGTCAAAACCCAACACTTGGCTACGAAGAATGAAACTGATCAGTGAGAGAGGAGAGAGAAAGAAGAGAGAGAAAGAGGAGAGGGAAGGAGGAGAAATAGAAAGAAAATTGATGTTTGGTTGTTGCTTTTTTGATGTTTGTTTGGCTTTTGGTCACAGAAGCTTTTAACATGGCAGCGAAAATCGCTGGCAAGCAAGAAAACTCGGCGGACAAAAAAAAAAAAAGGTAAACACTGATGAAAAAAAAAAAAAAAAAAAAGACGTGATCGCAAATGAACTACTCAAGAACTGAATGTGTTTGACATTTGAAAAATGATAATATAGCTGCCAAATCTCAATTTTCAATTGAATTCAAAAATGAAAGTAAATGAAACAAGGAAGTTAGTTTTATTTCTTAAAAAAAAATAAAGTGCATTAAATTAGGAGTCGAAAAAGAAATTGATTTTTTTTTTTTTGGTTAGAATGAAAAAAAAATTGAATTGATGACGTGAATATGGGGTTTTTGTTTTCCAAAAAAAAAAAAAAAAACTCTAATGAAATATTTCTCCCAACTTGATTTATGGAAGGGTAATTCAGGAAGAAAAAAGTAGTGAGTTTCAAATTTTGTTCAAATTTATAAATAAGTTTAATAGTGCGTGTATTTTAAAAGGGGTACTCTAAAATGGCCATTTTGTGTAAACGTTTCAGTTGGAAATGGAAAAAATTTTAATTTTCTTTTTACCATTATGGTGGATTGGTGGCAAAAAAAACCTACTTAGAACTTTTGTTTCTATCAAATCTCATGTTCGAGTCATAACGTACGTAAAGTCTAGTCTTTGGTAATATGGACCATGTGATGTCTATTCTTGAAGCCTGGGCTCTGTTGCTGTGAAGACCTAGGGTCAAGTTCCTTGTTATTCCATCGGTGCAATCAATGGGTCACTCAATGACCATTGGAACGGAGGCATGGGGACACCACCAATCCCCTTTTCATTTACCAAAAATAAAAAATAAAAAAATAAAAAAAAAAAAAGAAGATTTTCTTTTTAGTGTTTATTAATTTAAATTTGGCTGAGTTAGATTTGTTTTGCATATTGACTCAATTTGGGAATCTAGATATAATAGGTGTTAAAAAAATAAGTATGATTTTGATTTTCTTTTATTTTTTTTTAAGTCGACTTCAAATTTTTTTTTTTTTAATTCTAATCGATGTTTTAAACAAGCGTTTAACTACCATTGAATTTTTGAACACATATGGATTCATGATGATCATTGATCAAGATAGACACTCCAAACTTGATCAATCTCCATGCTCGGATTTGATTCATTTGAATGTGGCTATAATGCTTTTAATATCATTGTTTACTTATTTAAGCTCTTGTTTATATCTCGCCATCTAAAATTAAATATTTTCGTTCTAAAATTTAATGAATGTTTGTACTTGCTTACAATATAATTAATAATTAAAAAGGACAAAACAGTTGTAAACAATATATTCATCGGAATATGATCTAGATCAACATATAATGATGAGGAAATGGTTTTTTATGATAATTGAAATTGATGTAAAAGTTGTTAAATTTTTTAGACATGTTGGAGAATCTAGGCTAAAATAAAAAAAAATAAAAATAAAAAAATGCTCGTGACAATGACTAAACCATCATGGGATTTGTAACAAATCTGTTATGTGACGGCCTTAGAAGAGTGACCAAAAGTCACTAATCAAGAATCATTGACTTTTTTTTTTTTTTTAAGTGAAATTGGAAATGGAAAAAACCTATTTTTTTTTACTACTAGTGGGGCCACTGTTATCTATTTTTGAAGCCTAGAGTCTGCTAGGGATGGTAGAGTAAGGAAACCACAGATCCCTCTTTTATTTTTTTAAAAAATAAAACTTAATTTTCGTCTCAATGTATATTAATTTAAATTAGTTTAAGATTTAAAAAAATTAAGCACAAAAGTATTGTTGTTGGTGACATTATAGTAAGGTTGCAATAGTAATTTTGTAGTTTATTTAAATGAAACAAAAAGTATAGTACCCGTGTGATAACTTTTTTTTTTTTTTTTAATGAGATACTTGTTTAGAACAATGATTGGAGTTGGAGTTTGTACGTTGTGATTGAAAAACGTGTTTGATTGAAGTATGAATTATAAATGTACTGCAATATAAGAAATAGTATAACAATTAAAATGTGTTCCGAGAAAAATGTAATATGAACTTTGTTTTAGTTCTCTTGTCATTTTATGTGATTAAAAAAAATTCATTTTGACTTGAAATAAAATAGTTATAGACTTTTAAATAAATTTGAATACTTTCAAAGTGGAAAAGAAAGAAAATTAGATGTAAATCTGAGAGTTTTGAGTTAAGTTGTAAAATTTCGTTTGCAATAATGTTCCAAACTATGACAGTCATCAGTCCTTATAAAAAAAGAATAAGCTGTACGATCTCATATTACTTGGTGATAGATAATAATAGTAAACAAATGAAGATAAAAATACAAAAAAAAAAAAAAAAAAACACCCCTGATTGATTAATCACTTGCTAGATAACAATTTTGAGGATTGATTTTCTCTCTTTTTTATTCGTTATTTTCCTGGATTGTACTAAGTTAGCATTCCTTATTTTATATCTATATACATGAAATAATCTTTAAAAAAATTCTAAATACAAGAAAGTCGGCTACATAAATCCTTCAAGCATGATTGCAGGTATAAGAACAATGATTCCATGTATTTGTTTCTAATTTTGAGGTCTTAAATTCAAACCCTCCACCACAATTCAATGAAAAAAAAAAAAAAAAAAAAAACACTCACGCACACAGTAATATTACTTTAGTTTAATATCAATGAAGTATACTCATAAGTAACTTGGTGACTTGAACTTTATTTACTTAAAAGGAGATTTTATTGCCAACCTTATCATTTCTTAAATTATCCATTAAATAAGTGAAATTTTATTTTTGTTTGTTACAGAACCTGCAATTAAATTTCGAAACTACTATTTTTTTTTTTGTCAGTTTTCGTTCCAGATTCTGTTCTTCAAAAAAGGGGAAAAAAAAAAGGATGGGTGGCCTTTTTTAATCATCTAATCTAATAAATGACCTAAATTTTTTTTCCTTTAGACAAAATTATTGTTTGTCATTTTTCAGATTTGGTCAATCAGTCATTGATTAGTCAATCAGTGATTAAATATAAAAAATAGTGATTGACTATGAAATTTGGTGATTTATACTATAGTCAATCAATGATTGACTTATGGTCAATCATTGATTGACGTATCATGTGGTTAATCACTGATTGACCATTTAAGACAATTGACTAACCATTTTAGGAAAAAAAAAGGGGGGGGGGCTTTTAACTAATCTTTAAAAACTTCGAACTTCTTTAAAAAAAACTATTTAACTATAAATCCCTTCCAATTTTAAACTTTACTAAACGACATGTCGTTTCTTCGTGTGTTGTCGAGGAAAAACAACGTCTCTTTTACCCTTGTTTGTTCTTCCTTCTGTACCATTGAAAAAAAGAAGATACTAAAAGTTTATTTAAAAAAAAAAAAAACTCATTCGTTCAACTCAAAACTAAAAGATAATAGTAAAACATAAATTAAAACCTGTAAAATTCGAATCTAACGGTTAATAATTTTTCTCCTTTAGTCAAACAATTAAAGTAATGCCTGGAAAATTTTAAAAACTAAGTCAAACAATCCCCCCCCCCCCCTCCAACAAAAAACCCAAAAAAAAAAAAATCAATTGCGAGTATCGGTCCTTTATATGATAAGAATGGGAGATTGTCAAAAGGGTACAAGACAAGTTCTTATCTCCAAATTGAAGTCAGGGTCGTGAAATACTCCTCATCTTGTCCCCTCCCTGATATTTTAAGAATTTGTTATACATTTTATTTCTTTTTTATTATATTATTTTAATATTAATCTTTATCTTTGATATCGCTCTCTATATACCTATTTCATTCAGTTTTTTTTCCTCGTTTTTGCAAATCATTGAATTTATTTTGAATTTGACCTATTTTTTATTTATAACATTGTTGAAATTTTTGTTGATTTTAAATACTATAATTGGATTGGAGTGAAAAAAAATTATGTCTGTATCTTATATTTAAAGTGTTTCATGCGTGCGTATTAATATTACATGGCATATTATAATTAGGACATGATATGTTGCATAAGACTACGAATAAAATTTATCATATTATGTTGCATCAAGACACCCATTAGCACTACGACTGCCATAATAGTGCATTTTCCCTTTCTAAAAAACTTCACTTGATTTGGTCATGTTGCGGCATCGCGGAGAGCGCCGTAAACGATCATGTCATCAGTGTCGTCATCCTTGAAGAGCAAATCGACACTCGTACTCTTCGTGACAAGATGTCATTGATATTCGAACTCCGGCAATTCACCGGAGAATCGGAAAAAAAAATGATCAAATTGATCATCACAAAGGAGGTGCTCTCAGATGGCATCGAGGAGAGCAAAATCGAACTCAAAACATGTCATCATTACCCCAGACACTGTGGAAATGTAACACTAGCTTAATTACAAGGGCTACGTTAGTAGCTAGTGATTGATTATTTATTTATTAATTTTTTAGGTTGATTTTGTGAAGGTTTTGTTTGTTGAAATGGTTTTTTCCTCTCTGGTAAATTCCACAACAAGAAATATGAATCCACTCTTTTCAAGGCTCTTCATCTTCTCAATCTTACTCAGCCTTGGTACACCGTTGTTTCTGTAGGCGTATGTCTTGGCTCTCTGAAATCCTTGTTCCTCCGTTGAAGAACAGCCTTAGATTAATCGAGTTCGAATCTCGATAGTTGGAAGGAAAGTTCTGACTACTGCTATTGCGAAGGAGTGTCATGTGATCAAGACGGTCATGTGATTCATCAAAACTATGCAAATAATATACATAGGATTATCAAAAACTATGCAAGACCCTTAAACTTCCTCAATTTTGATGTATAGGATATGAGGGAGATCGGCTTTGAAAACGGGAAGTTAGACTTAAAACACATGCTTTGAATTTGATTAGAGTTTTAATTGTTCAAAGATTACGATCGAAACAAATGCTTAGACTCCAAGCACATGCTTTGAATTTGATTAGAATTTTAATTGTTCAAAAATTAAGATAGCAAAATACTAATCGCGTTATTATTAGTCGTCTCTTTAATTCTACTGTCAACATAGAGAGAGACAAAAAGGAAGAATTTCTCCATACTCGTATATCTCACTATCTTATTTTTTTTATTCCTTCCCATGCACATATCGGAAAAAACAATTATATTTCTTTCTTGCCATGTAGTTTTAAGTAATAAGATATCTTTAAGGGTTGATTTATTGTAATCCAGCTTTGAGATGTATTTTGAACATCCTTTTCTTGTAGAAGTTGAAGAATTGGAAGATTGAGCCACCCACTTGTTTACAAGAAATAAAATTTAAAAAAAAATTTAATTAAAAAAATGGGGCGAAAGAGGCAGCAATTGCACGATAACAAAATAACAGCATATCTAGAATAGCAAAATCATTTTCAAACTTGCATAAACAATTCTCGCATTATAAACGAGATCTTCTTTTCTTTGAAACTTTCTATGATAGAATATATCTATCGTTCCGTATGTTTTACTACTGTTAGAACTTAGATTTAATTAAAATCACATCAAATAAAAATTTAAAACAGAGTCAAATCGCTATGGTATTTTCCCATACCTAATCGTAGGACTTTCATTTTTTTATTTAAAAAAAAAAAAAAAAAAAGGGCAATCCTACGAAGCGATTTCACATGGATCACTAGCTTTGACTACCTGATATTGTGAACCTGCTAACTTTACGTTAAATATGTCCAACTTTTCCGGTGCCGATACTCGGGTTTAATATCACAGATGGAGGGGGATTTGACAAAGGTACAAAAACTCTAGGAGTTATCTTCCACTTACGTGTGCAACTGTTAACATGAGTTAACTATCAACTGCCTTGTGTTACATGGTAAGAGTACAAGAAATCAATCCAATAAGGATGCGCTATTATGCTAATGACGCGCTTACTTCAAAAATAATAATAATAATAAAAATAATAATAATAACTAATAATACATTGATAACGTAGAAAATTAGCTAGCATGCATCCTAGGGCTATTAACCTGAAGAGCCGCGACAACTCTAAAACAACAAAGAGTAGAATTCGGCGATCTAAAGCGAAAGCTAAGTTCTACTCTCACCACCATCAAAACTTGGCATTACCAAAGCCAGATGCTGCGGCAATCGACAGCCTTAACAGTTGTAGGTATCAAAGGCATTCGCCCAAACTCGGCAACAAATCTATTAACGCACTCGGTCTTTTTTCACTATGACCTCCCAAGCTACTGATTCCCGTTGAACCAATCTCAAATATCTTGCCTACAAAGCAAAAGTACGTAAAACATATGAGAGCGAGTTAACTTAAAAGGCAGATAAAAAGTGAAATGAGAAAGTTACATTTCAACAAAACGAAAGAAAAAGAAAAGAAAAATGAAACGAAAAATCACAAAAAAAAAAAAGGTGCAATTTTACCCCTATTAAAGCTTTTAAAGTTGAATTGGTTAGTTTAAGCTTTATTCATTTTCCTTCATCTTTTGTTTACCCCGTGAATTCGATTAAGACTCGTTTCTCACTAGAGTTTGTCAAACAAGATATCATCCCTGCCCTGTAGTGCAAAATCTTAAACTCCCACAGGCACGGTTTCTAAAAAAGCTGGAGACATTTGTGCACACATTCAACCCTCATTCGAAGTATCAGCTCATGCAGGAATAAAGTTCCAATGCGGTCTACCAGAACAGTTCTGTTCATTTGATAAATAGTCCTGCTGATAAAACTAAGAATGCCGCTACTCATTTTGATAGAAAGTCCTGCTGATGCAGGGGATTTGCGAACAACGGACAGCCCGTGTTTTTGTCCCACCTTCTTTCTATCTTTCAAAAGGCAAGGAAAACCTCAACCTTTTCCGCTACAGGTGCCCCTTTGTGACTTACTTCTCTCTATTGTTCAACTCTCAAAAGGCCTCTATTGAGACAGAGTTAAAGTGCGCATCAGCAAATTAAAAGGCTTTTTCTGACACTAAACTTAAAGGATGGTTGCTTATTTTGGTAGATGCTTGATTGTCATTGGGATTTTGGAAAATCTCATGTGGTTCGTTAAGACGTGTGTAGATCTCATAGAACAGAAGTGTATATCTCCATAGCCCTGTTATGGTAGCTCTACCATCAAATATTTCTTGACAAACCCAATGAACTTCCATGTTTTCCACTTTCACGTTTTCAGCAAAAGTTTGCTTACTGAACCCAATGAACTTCCAATGAACTTCCATGTCAATACAACACGTGTCATGGAGTTGCATTATTCATGTCAACAACACAAACTTAAAGGACGACTGTGCAAGAAGGGAAAGTAAGCTAAAAAAATAACAGGAAAAAAAAACCTGTTTTTGGTCGTATATTCTCTGATTGAAGCCGGCATTTCATTTGTATACATGCTTAGATACTTTTTATGGAAGAAAGCTGCCTTGGAGAGTACCATACTGTAAGTCCCGTCCACCAAACAGACCAGCACCCACCATATATGTAGTGATCCATATTGCCTTTCTGCATAAGATTTATCGAGATTAAAAAATTGAACCCACATATACTTTAACTATTAGAGGTAAAAGATAAACACAGTTGAAATCCAAGCGCAACTCACAAATAGATTCTTGTGTTATAAGCTGCTGCTACATTTTTTTTTCCCAATGCCCTAAAGCTTCTGTATCCATTTAATTTCAGCTAACAACAATGGACAACAAAACTATTCCATTAAATTCCGACACTTATAACTTATAATGCATAACCTCCATGTGATCGATAGGGTAAGTCTTGATAGGAAAAACTCAACACAGAACAACAATTATACAACAGTCAATCAAGCAAAAGACTGATGATGATTTTGTCATGAAGATTGTTTTCCTCCTTGGCTCTCTGAAATCCTTGTTCCTCCAGTTGAAGAACAGCCTTAGATTAATCGAGTTGATGCTCGATAGTTGGAAGGAAAGTTCTGACTACTGCTATTGAGGAGTGTCATGTGATCAAGACGGTCATGTGATTCATCTCGACTTGAGTGGCAAATCAATCTCTTGTGAGCCTCACAATTTGAGCGTTCTTCTCCAACATCTCATGTCAGATAATCACTTCAACTCTACAATCCCCTCACGTATCGGTACCCTCGCAAATTTGAGTTATCTGAGTTTGCCGAACAAGTGCCCATTGACATCTCCCGCATGTCGTTTTTTAATCACTGGATTGAAAAAATAAATAAATCAATCAAAGAAAATGATAATAATGACTTTTGTTTTGAGTGTCGTTAAATATCTATAATGTTGTAATCCGTCCAAAGAAAAAATTTTAAAATAAAAAAAAAATCACAGTGTCCATTCTGTTTCTTGCTTTATTTTGTGTCACGATGTATAATTGCATATGATAAAGTATATTACTTGTCATAGAAATTTAAAATTAGGGGAAAAGGGAAAATGAACTTACGACAGAGAGAATATCCTTAGCCATCCCCCTTTTCATATGATGTAGGTCCAACCTTTGCATCTATGATCTCCTGTCGGACTGAACCTGATACGAACTAAGAATATCAATTGAAAAAAAAAAAAAAGTCGGGGAGAAAAGGAACACAGCAATATAAGCCCGTCAGAAGAAGTGAAAAAATGAAGCATACACATGTTAGTGGATGGTGTCATGAGGAAATAGTATCTTTAAAGCATCTTCAATGGTGGGAATTGTTCCACCATTCGAAAAGAAAATTTGCGACTATCACAAGAAAAGAAAATTTGCGAATCCACGCCTATCCAAAGATAAAATTTGCAAATAGTAAAGCCATAGAGCTATTATAGAACTAAAACATATTATCAGAACTCCTCTCTCATCTTTCCCAGGAAAAGAAAATCACAAAGCGTAGGTGCTTTCGACTATGATCAATCTTGCAACCGCCTGCATAAGACGTAGAGCGAAACATCTCATGTAATTACCTCTACTGTGCCAAAAGTAATAACAATGAGACATCAATTTAGACCACTTGGGGTACAAACACAAGACCACAAGACTAACTCACACGCCTCACTAGGAAACGCACTCACTTCATCCACACTCTTGCTTAGACACTTTGAATACACGTAGGCATGTGAGTCCAAGTAATTGGTGTGTGTAATGTCCAAGAGTGTGAGCCGTCAAGTGTTTGTGAGCTAGTGGAGTAAAAGTTTGCGAGTGCAGCCCAGTGAGCAATTAACAGTAATGTGTGTGAGTGATACTTTAGGATAGTATTTTTTACTCCAAGTGGTCATGTGTGTGTGTTTTATCTTTTTTTTTTTTGCTTGACATTGGTGTTCACGGTTGGAACCGCAAAAAGAACAGTGAGTTTATAAACAAAAAGATTTTTGGCATAATCAAAGGAAGACAAAACAATCAGAATAGTTGTAGTTGTAGATGGGCGGACCTGTTTCATGGTCAAGCATCCTGACTTTAGAAATTGTATTTCCGAATATCCATTGTAAATCCCTGCCTGCACCTATTACAGAATTAAAATCTACGAGATAGAGGACCGTTTAATTCAATCAAGCATACTTAATTTTGATTCGACGATTAAGGTGAAAAAAAAGAAGGCAGAAGTGAGATTGCAGAAGATTGGAAACCTGTCATGGAGAGCGAACAAAACTCCATCTGAAGAACAAGAAATCAAAATCTGGCATGTGGAGTAAACATAATATATATACAAGGGAGAAAAGAGTGGGAAAAACAAAGAATAGAGTAGTCGCCGCTATGGGCACATACTGTGTTGGGAGGATAGTGGAGCCAACTGCACTTGTTAAGCTGAATCTGATGAAGACGCCTTAGCCTGAAATGCAAGAATATCGGAGGCAAGAGTGCGATCACCACCAGACTTATGATGATCTTATGGATCAAACTCTTCACTGAAGACAATCCTATCGGAAATAATAAAACTCATCCTCCTCCATGTTTCTCACTTTGGCTCTGATTCGATGCTCCTTTTCTACTTCTACTTCTTCCATCACCATTGCCATCGCCATCTTTCCTTCCTTCTTAACCCTTTACCATCTCGCTTCCTCCCACCTACAAATAGAAGAAGCTTTGACCGTTCCAACTAGACTTTTTTGGGCGCTGCCTTTAATGGGCTCGGGCCTGGGCCACAACATTTGCTCGCCATTTTAATGGCATTCTGTTTCTTTTCCCTCCAAAAAAGCAATTGAACAATAACAGACGGATTACAATAGTAAATAAAAATTAACAACATTAAAATATAGAAGGAAACGATAAATCACATTAGTATAAGCCAGCTTCCAAAAATGAAATAAAACAAAATAAAAGAAAAAGAACTACAAATAGAAAAGGAAAACAATACCTATTTGTGGCGTTTAACGAGGTATATATCCTGGAATATACAAGCCCCTCCATAGCCCCTCGTTCCCAAAAAAAAAAAGAATGGTCAGTAAATTTTCCAAAAGAGTTTCATGATGCAAAGACAAAACATATAAAAAAATATAAAATATTCAAGTTACGTACATTGGAATTTTTGGGGAGAAGTTTCCTATTATGTTGTCACCCAACGTGTTTCCAACCGCAAATTACATAAACACCTCTCCATAGCCCTATAATTCCAAGTGTCAAATTCAAAAATAACAGACTGATTAGAATAGTAAACAACAAAATTACATAATAATATTACAGGTAACAAATAGGTGAAACAACACATATCACCTTCATTAAATACCATGCTTGCTATTTGCCTCTCTGCAGCTCATAATTCCACAAGCCAAATTGAACAATTATTAGTATTAGAGGCACCGGATAACAAAATTAGCAATGTGACCTAGAAAATTAGTACCTATCTCCATTATTTAATGTACTTGCCAAACACCTCTCCGCAACCCCATAATTCCATGTGTCAAATTGAAAAACAAAAGATGGATTAGAACAACAAACAACAAAATTAGGAACTTAAATAAATAAGAAACGATAACTGAGTAGATACTATCAATATATTAAAACAAAGCATGGAGCATGAATTCTGTCATGTTTAAGCTTGAGTGCAACCAGGCTACTAACAAGTTAAATGAAAATATCATTTTTTGAATAGGTTGGGGGGGAAAAAAATAAAAAAAACCCACTAAATTTGCATACAAACTTGGTTTATCAGCTAAACTGACATCTTCCACACTATACAGTGAAAAGCGCAAGTGTCTCCACTCAAAAAACTGTACATTTCAGAAAATATCGTTTAAACTAATAATCAAAACTTAGTAAATGGAAGTAAATGACAAAATTTGCAATTATAAAAGAGAGACAATTAGGTACAAGCTATTATCAACAAAACAAAAGGAAAGTATAAGTATAAACACTGATGCGTTAAAGATGTCCATGTTACAACATCAAACTTCTTGGTAAAAACAAGTAATTTAGTAAGGTAAATAGGAAAATAATACCTATTTGGGGTGTTTGACGAGTTATATATCCTGGAATATACAAGCCCCTCCATAGCCCCTCGTTCCGAAATAAAAAAAGAATGTCAGGAAATTTTCCAAAATAGTTTCATGATGAAAAGCCAAAAAATATAAAAATATATAAAATATTCAAGTTACGTACATTGGAATTTTTGGGGAGAAGTTTCCTATTTTGTTGTTACCCAACGTGTTTCCAACAGCAAATTACATAAACACCTCTCCATAGCCCCATAATTCCATATGTCAAAATTGAAAAATAACAGACTGATTAGAATAGTAAACAACAAAATTAGCAACATTAACAAATAAAAGGAAATGATAAATGGGTAGATATAACCAATACATTAAAGCAAAGCATGGAGCACGAATTCGGGAAGGTACGAGTATAAAAATTAATGCGTTGACGATGTTCATGATACAACATTTTTTTGGTAACATGCCTTGTGTGCACGCTGATGTATGTATGGATGCCTATATGACGTATGTATGCATCAATGGTGTACATGCATCTATTTATGATGTGTGCATGAATGTCTATACGTAGCCATGAATTTAAGGAATTCGTAGAAAGTGATATGCAATTATAAAATCAACATTACATCGAATGCATCAATACATGATAAAAATATATTTAAATAAAAGAGAGAGAGAGAAAATGGTTGAACATGGTTGGTCGCATCCAACAATTTTTTCCTGCAAACAGTGAGAGAGACAAAAACTAGATAGCAACAAAGTTTATACTCCATTAAAGAGTTCACATAAATTCTAA
Organism: Ficus microcarpa; assembly: GCA_025413485.1. Lineage (NCBI taxonomy): Eukaryota > Viridiplantae > Streptophyta > Magnoliopsida > Rosales > Moraceae > Ficus > Ficus microcarpa. The sequence continues at coordinate 3,677,383 of CM046378.1, forward strand.
AGTAAAGGGAGATAAAAAAATCGGAATCTCTCGATCCCAATACAAAGAAAACACACACAACCCATAAGAAGAAAAGCAAAAAACGAGACAGTAATTATTTGGGATAAAGTTTATACTCCTATTAAGGAGTTCAAATAAATTCTAAGAAGCAAACAAAAATGAATTATTGGATTCTCGGTTCCAATACAAAGAAAAAAATATACAGCCTATATTCTCAGTAAGGAGTTCGCTGCATGAATTGTAAGAAATAAAAAGAGAAATGATTGACATTGTTTTATCCAACACGCATGATGGGTTCACATAATTCTAAGAAGGAAAACGAGATGAATAATCGAAATCTCCAGGTTCCATAAAAAGAAAACACACACAACCAACAAGGAGACAATACAACGAAAACACACACAACCGATAAGGAGACAAATAATACAAGAGACAATAATTATTGCAACAAAGTTTATACTCTCATTAAAGAGTTCACGCAAATTCTAAGAAGTAAAAGAAGATGATTGGAATCTCTAACTTCCAATACAAATAAAACACACAATCCATACTCCTAGTAATTGACATTATCCAACACGCATGATGAGTTCACATAAGTTCTAAGAAGTAAAAAGAGATCAAAAGACAAAGAAAACACACACAATCAAAGAAGAAACAATAAACGAACAACAATTATTGCAACAAAGTTTATACTCCCATTAAGAGTTCACATAAATTCTAAGAAGTAAAAGAAGATGAATAATTGGAATCTCTGGTTCCAATACAAAGAAAACACACGTAATCCATACTCCTAGTAAAAAGTTCACATGAATTGCAAGAAAAAAGAGAGGGAATTGACATTGCTTTATCCAACATGCACGATGAGTTCACATAAATTCTAAGAAGTAAAAGGAGATCAATAATCGGAATCTCTCGGTTCCAATACAAAGAAATCACACACATCAAAAAGAAGAAACAATAAACGAGACAATAATTATTTGCAACAAAGTTTATACTCCCATTAAGGAGTTCACATAAATTCTAAGAAGTAAAAGGAGATGAATAATTGGAATCTCTTGGTTCCGATACAAAGAAAACACACGTAATCCATACTCCTAGTAAAAAGTTCACTACATGAATTGCAAGAAAAAAGAGAGGGATAATTGACATTGCTTTATCCAACATGCACGATGAGTTCACATAAATTCTAAGAAGTAAAAGGAGATCAATAATCGGAATCTCTCGGTTCCAATACAAAGAAATCACACACAATCAAAAAGAAGAAACAATAAACGAGACAATAATTATTTGCAACAAAGTTTATACTCCCATTAAGGAGTTCACATAAATTCTAAGAAGTAAAAGGAGAAGAATAATTGGAATCTCTTGGTTCCGATACAAAGAAAACACACGCAATCCATACTCCTAGTAAAAAGTTCACTACATGAATTGCAAGAAAAAAGAGAGGGACAATTGACATTGCTTTATCCAACATGCACGATGAGTTCACATAAATTCTAAGAAGTAAAAGGAGATCAATAATCGGAATCTCTCGGTTCCAATACAAAGAAATCACACACAACCAAAAAGAAGAAACAATAAACGAGACAGTATTTATTTGCAACAAAGTTCATACTCCTATCCGACATACATAATGAGTTCACATAAATTCTAAAAAGTAAAAGGAGATCAATAATCGGAAGCAAGAAGAAACACTAACAATAAGATAGAAATATTAAAGCAATAATTAAGGCATAAGGTGCAAATTCTGAAATACCCGGTTTGATAAAATAAAGAGAGCAATAGCACATATAAAATAACATAGAAATACTATGACTACCAATACCAAGTTTGGTTTCAAAAACGCCTTTCAAACGTACCTTTCATGATGCTTGGAACATAGCTTCTCTCTTTCTTAATGCTTCTGTTTACCTCCCTTTGGACCTCTTCTTCGGCTGCCTTTTCCATCTTGCCCTCATTTTGCGAATGCACTCGAGGTTTGCTGCTTCGTAGCTCCTCATTTAAGAAAATATAACCATAAACCAAAAACAAAACTAGTTAATAACAATATACATAACAAGACTATAACACGTAATAATATAATATGCTAACAAATAGGTAAAACGATATCTATCACCTTCATTAAAATACCATGCTTGCTATTTACTTCTCGTAGCCCATAATTCCTCAAGCCAATCGAACAATAATAAGAGTAATAGAGGCACTGGACAACAAAAATAGCAACAGTTATTTAAAATATAAAACGTTTTACCTGTTGCTATTCTCATTTATCATGTAAACAACAAAATTAGTAACACCAACAAATTTAAAAAAAAAAAAAAAAAAGTACTTAAGTTATGAAGACAGTACCTGTTTGTGTTGTTTGACAAGGTAACATGTCCCATAAGCCCGGCATTATATATGGATTTTGTTGACTATGTGAAAAATTCCCAAGGTATCACCTTAAGAATTTATAACTAAACCTAGACCACAACTCCTTGCAGTCCAAGTTCAGTGTCACAATTAACCCCTGTGACCAAGGTTGGTGTCGCATTTAACCCCTGCAACCTAGGTTAGTACCGCATTTAACCCCTGCGGCCTAGGTTAAGTGTCGCATTTAACCCCTGCGACCAAGGTTCGTACCGCACTTAACCCCTGCGCCAGGTGAGTGTCACATTTAACCCCTGTGATAAAGGTTGAGTTTCACATAGTCAAGTTTTCAAGTATAGATATAAGCATAAATATACGTATATATATAAGTTTATATCCATAAGCATGGTATAAGTATATATAGCCCCTCGTTCCGAAAAAAAAAAAAAAAGAATGTCAGTAAATTTTCCAAAAGAGTTTAGAAAGTGATATGCAATTATAAAATCAACATTACATCAAATACATCAATACATGATAAAACTATATATATAAAAGAGAGAAAATTGTTGCGCATTGGTCGTATCCAACAATTTTTTTTCCTGCAAACAACAAAAGAGAGACAAAAACTAGACAGCAACAAACTTTATACTCCTATTAAAGAGTTCACAAAAATTCTAAATTACAAGGAGATAACAAAATCGGAATCTCTCGATCCCAATACAAAGAAAACACACACAACCCATAAGAAGACAAGCAAAAAACGAGACATAATTATTTGGGATAAAGTTTATACTCCTATTAAGGAGTTCACATAAATTCTAAGAGTAAACGGAAATTAATTATCGGATTCTCAGTTCCAATACAAAATAAATATATAAAGCCTATATTCTCAATAAAGAGTTCACTACATGAATTGTAAGAAAAAAAAAGAGAAACGATTGCATTGTTTTATTCAACAAGCATGATGGGTTCACAAAATTCTAAGGAGAAAATGAGGTCAATAATTGGAAATCTCTAGGTTCCATACAAAGAAACACACACAACAAACAAGGAGACAATACAACGAAAACACACACAACCAATAAGGGGACAAATAATACAAGAGACAACAATTATTGCAACAAAGTTTATAATCTCATTAAAGAGTTCACGCAATTCTAAGAAGTAAAAGAAGATGATTGGAATCTCTTAACTCCAATACAAATAAAACACACACAATCCATACTCCTAGTAATTGACATTGCTTCATGCAACACGCATGATGAGTTCACATAAGTTCTAAGAAGCAAAAAGATATCAAAATACAAAGAAAAACACACACAACCAAAAAGAAGAAACAATAAACGAGACAATAATTATTTGCAACAAAGTTTTATACTCCCATTAAGGAGTTCACATAAATTCTAAAAGGAGATGAATAATTGGAATCTCTTGGTTCCGATACAAAGAAAAACACACGCAATCCATACTCCTAGTAAAAAGTTCACTACATGAATTGCAAGAAAAAAAAGAGGGACAATTGACATTGCTTTATCCAACATGCACGATGAGTTCACATAAATTCTAAGAAGTAAAAGGAGATCAATAATCGGAATCTCACGGTTCCAATACAAAAAAATCACACACAACCAAAAAGAAGAAACAATTAACGAGACAGTATTTATTTGCAACAAAGTTTATACTCCTATCCGACATACATGATGAGTTCACATAAATTCTAAGAAATAAAATGAGGTCAATAATTGGAATCTCTTGGTTCTAATACAAAGAAAACACACTCAACCTATGAGGAGAAAGAATATACAAGAAAATAATTATTTGCAACAAGGTTTATACTCCCATTAAGGAGTTCACATAAATTCGAAGAGGTAAAAAGAGATTTGCAACAAAGTTTATACTCCCATTAAGGAGTTCACATAAATCCGAAGAAAAAGGAGATAAATAATCGGAATCCCTTGGTTCCAATACAAAGAAAATACACACAAACCATACTCCTATTGCAGAGTTCACCGCATGGATTGTAAGAAATAAAAAGAGACAAACAATATAACAAGGAAGAAAAATGTCACTATGTTTGGATGGTATTTTTCCACCACTAATTATCGTCATTACCACCAAAGACACTGGCATGCATTTCCTACCGTAGAAACAGATCGTTCTACAATCTCGGAATGAGGCGCAAATTCTGAAAAACTTAGATTGATAAAATAAAAGGACCAATAGCACATATAAAATAATATAGAAAGACTATGACAACCAATACCAAGTCTGGTTTCAAAAAAACCTATCAAACGTACCTTTCATGATGCTTGACATGAACCTTCTCTCTTTCTTAATGCTTCTTGTTTAGCCTCCCTTTGGACCTCTTCTTCAGCTACCCTTTCCTTGTAACCCTCATTTTGCGAATGAACTAGCTGTTTGCCGCTCCGTAACTCCTCATTTAAGAAAATATGACCATAAACCAAAAAACAAAAGTAGTTAATAACAATATAAATGACAAGGCGCTTAGAAACTATAATACATAATAATATTATGGGTAACAATTAGGTGAAACAACACATATCACCTTCATTAAATACCATGCTTGCTATTTGCCTCTCCGCAGCTCATAATTCCACAAGCCAAATTGAACAATAATAAGAGTATTAGAGGCACTAGATAACAAAATTAGCAAAACTTATTGAACAAGAAAAAAAAACACTTTATTTGTTGCTATTCTCAAAAATTATAAAGAAGTGATGAACGTGAATATTGTTACATTAAAAAAATGAGCCATTTGTCGTTGCTCCTCGTTCTCCTAACAAACAATATGAATGATCAGTATCACTTCCAAATTGAGCATTAAGAAATCTAACTTCATTTAGAAACTAAACTAGCCAAGGAATTAATTTTTTTTCTAATAAAATTTGCTTCCTATTTATCAGACCTTATCACGTAACCTAAGATAGATATACTAATTTTAGAAAGAAAACTAGTACCTGTCTCCATTATTTAATCTACTTGCTAAACACCTCTCCGCAACCCCATAATTCCATGTGTCAAATTGAAAATAAAAGATGGATTAGAACAACAAACAACAAAATTAGGAACTTAAATAAATAAGGAAACGATAACTGAGTAGATATTATCAATATATTAAAACAAAGCATGGAGCATGAATTCTGTTATGTTTAAGCTTGAGTGCAACCAGGCTACTAACAAGTTAAATGAAAATATCATTTTTGAATACGTAAGATTAAAAAAAAAAACCCACTAAATTTGCATACAAACTCGGTTTATCAACTGAACTGAAATCTTCCATACTATACAGTGAAAAGGGTAAGTGTCTCCACTCAAAAAACTATACAGTTAGGAAAATATCACTTCAACTAATAATCAAAACTTAGTAAATGGAAGTAAATGAAAAAATTTGTAGTTTTAAAAGAGAGACAATTAGGTACTAGCCATTATCAACAAAACAAAAGGAAGGTATAAGTATAAACACTGATACGTTAAAGATGTCCATGTGACAACATTAAACTTTTTGGTATAACCACTGAGAACATAAACTGCTGAAGTTTAAGGCTAGACTGACTAAGGGGATGAAAGAAGGTCAAGTGGCAATATGATGCAGCGGGCCTTTTTAAACAAAAAGTATTTGTTATCCATCTAACTTATCAAACTCCAACATCCTAATACCAATTGGCATGTTAGTTCAATAATAATCACTCAAACCGTGTTCATTGGACAAAATAAAAACTATCAACTCATTGAATTTTTGAATGTAGAAAATAAAACAAACAAATAATCAACTAGTATCAGATATAAACTCTACCTTTCACCCATATAGGGGGAGCACTCATTGCATTTGCTACAAGGAAAGACATTGCAATATCTTCACAGTTCCTGTCATGGAGTTGCATCATTCATGTCAACAACACAAACTTAAAGGACGACTGTGCAAGAAGGGAAAGTAAGCTAAAAAAAATAACAGGAAAAAAAAACCTGTTTTTGGTCATATATTCTCTTATTGAAGCCGGCATTTCATTTGTATACATGCTTAGATACTTTTTATGGAAGAAAGCTGCCTTGGAGAGTACCATACTATAAGTCCCCGTCCACCAAACAGACCACCACCCACCATATATGTAGTGATCCATATTGCCTTTTTGCATAAGATTTATCGAGATTAAAAAATTGAACCCACATATACTTTAACTATTAGAGGTAAAAGATAAACACAGCTGAAATCCAAGCGCAACTCACAAATAGATTTTTGTGTTATAAGCTGTTACATCATTTTTTTCCCCCTATGCTCTAAAGCCTCTGTATCCATTTAATTTAGCTAACAGCAATGGACAACAAAACTATTCCATTAAATTCCGACACTTATAACTTATAATGCATAACCTCCATGTGATCCATAAGGGTAAGTCTTGATAGGAAAAACTTAACATAGAACAACAATTATACAACAGTCAATCAAGCTAAAGACTGAGGATGATTTTGTCATGAAGATTGTTTTCCTCCTAAAGTTAAGAACAAAAGGAGCAACATGTCAAGCACAAGAACCAACAACAAAGGTGTAGCTCAGATATCACTCCATACATTATTCCGACATTGGATCTTAAAAATGATGAGCAGAAACTGACTGTGGCAAAGAGATAAAAGTAGCGCCAAAGAGGAGAAAAAAAAAAAAAGCAAGAATAGAGGTTTACAATGAAGGGGATAAAGTTCGATTAAGGCATACCGTTGAATCGATCCAATGAACACGGGGCACAAATCCCACCATTGTATCGGGTGCACTTAGCCAAACTTTGAAAGCAAACCCGACCGAAAAGCAAGGAAATATAACATCATCATCAATCGAGAAAACTGCATCGTTTTCAAATCTTTAATTTCTTTAAATCTGTTGTTCAAACTGTCTTCCGTATTGATATCAAATTTCAGTTCAACTTGCCGCCCATCTCTTGCATTGGAGTGTACAATATGGTCTAAAAACTCTCTAAGCGAATGGGATGGAGGGTCAGGCTCACTCCACACAACATGTATCGAGTCGAGCCCACCGCACCTTGTGTAGTGAGAAACCAACTGCTTCAAGAGATCATATCTCATCCACGTATTCATTAGAATAGCATATCCTTTCCTGCGTGCAAAGCATGCATTTTAGCAAGAGTGCATAAAAACTGGTATTCCCAAATGTCTACAATTGTGTTCTACTACTTGGGTCTAAGACATTTTTAATCATTTCATAAAATGTAATGAAATGTGAAAACAATGCTCTAAACTGAATCTTGATGGTATATAATGGGACTAAAACATGAACTTAACAATAGAAAATCTCAAAGTTTCAACCTTTTCTGTCCTCTACGCTAGAAAAGGAATAGGTTATGCTAATTGGTACTAAAAAAAATAACAAAAATTAAGATTCTGGGCTGCTACAGTACCATTTTCTGCAAATTTTCGAAAATAAATGCAATCAAAATTCCTGATTTTCTCATCCATCAAACTATATGGAATTCCAAAAGGATCATATGCATATTTTCAACATGAACTTTCCTGTTTGAGTTTAGTTTTGGCCCCAAATAAGTAAAAAGCTAGAAACCCGGTGCACGGCTCGCGAGCGCAATGAGCGCCAATCCGATGCGAACGCAGAGCAAAAGCTTGATCTTCATCGATCCAAGGGTCAAGATCGCAACCTGCTGGAACCGCCCATCTCTGGCATTGGAGTGTACAATATGGTCTAAAAACTCTCTAAGCGAATGGGATGGAGGGTCAGGCTCACTCCACACAACACGTATTGAGTCGAGCCCACCGCACCTTGTGTAGTGAGAAACCAACTGCTTCAAGAGATCATATCTCTTCCACGTATTCATTGGAATAGCATATCCTTTCCTGCGTGCAAAGCATGCATTTTAGCAAGAGTGCATAAAAACTGGTATTCCCAAATGTCTACAATTGTGTTCTACTACTTGGGTCTAAGACATTTTTAATCATTTCATAAAATGTAAATGAAATGTGAAAACAATTCTCTAAACTGAATCTTGATGGCATATAATGGGACTAAAACATGAACTTAACAATAGAAAATCTCAAAGTTTCAACCTTTTCTGTCCTCTACGCTAGAAAAGGAATAGGTTATGCTAATTGGTACTAAAAAAAATAACAATAGTTAAGATTCTGGGCTGCTACAGAACCATTTTCTGCAAATTTTCGAAAATAAATGCAATCAAAATTCCTAATTTTCTCATCCATCAAACTATATGGAATTCCAAAAGGATCATATGCATATTTTCAACATGAACTTTCCTGTTTGAGTATAGTTTTGGCCCCAAATAAGTAAAAAGCTAGAAACCCGGTGCACGGCTCGCGAGCGCAATGAGCGCCAATCCGATGCGAACGCAGAGCAAAAGCTTGATCTTCATCGATCCAAGGGTCAAGATCGCAACCTGCTGGAACCGCTGCATCGTCCGGCGGTTAAACAAGCTCCCTCTCATCGCCGCCGTGGCTGACCAGGAAAAGAAAAAAAAACCTCGGACAGAGTGAGTGAAAAAGCACCGCGGAAGACGAGTTGCGAGGATGAGTCGACCCAACACCATCAAAGAACCAAATACTTCCTTCTCTCCGGTTCCACCACGGGAAAAAGCCCCCAAACGAAGCCCCATTGACCGAGAGAGAGAGGACAGAGAGAACAAAGAAGAGCACTATTTTATAGACCATTCGGAATAACCCAACGGTCAGTTTTGCAAAAGAATACGATTTTGGTCAAAACCCAACACTTGGCTACGAAGAATGAAACTGATCAGTGAGAGAGGAGAGAGAAAGAAGAGAGAGAAAGAGGAGAGGGAAGGAGGAGAAATAGAAAGAAAATTGATGTTTGGTTGTTGCTTTTTTGATGTTTGTTTGGCTTTTGGTCACAGAAGCTTTTAACATGGCAGCGAAAATCGCTGGCAAGCAAGAAAACTCGGCGGACAAAAAAAAAAAAAAGGTAAACACTGATGAAAAAAAAAAAAAAAAAAAAAAGACGTGATCGCAAATGAACTACTCAAGAACTGAATGTGTTTGACATTTGAAAAATGATAATATAGCTGCCAAATCTCAATTTTCAATTGAATTCAAAAATGAAAGTAAATGAAACAAGGAAGTTAGTTTTATTTCTTAAAAAAAAATAAAGTGCATTAAATTAGGAGTCGAAAAAGAAATTGATTTTTTTTTTTTGGTTAGAATGAAAAAAAAATTGAATTGATGACGTGAATATGGGGTTTTTGTTTTCCAAAAAAAAAAAAAAAAAACTCTAATGAAATATTTCTCCCAACTTGATTTATGGAAGGGTAATTCAGGAAGAAAAAAGTAGTGAGTTTCAAATTTTGTTCAAATTTATAAATAAGTTTAATAGTGCGTGTATTTTAAAAGGGGTACTCTAAAATGGCCATTTTGTGTAAACGTTTCAGTTGGAAATGGAAAAAATTTTAATTTTCTTTTTACCATTATGGTGGATTGGTGGCAAAAAAAACCTACTTAGAACTTTTGTTTCTATCAAATCTCATGTTCGAGTCATAACGTACGTAAAGTCTAGTCTTTGGTAATATGGACCATGTGATGTCTATTCTTGAAGCCTGGGCTCTGTTGCTGTGAAGACCTAGGGTCAAGTTCCTTGTTATTCCATCGGTGCAATCAATGGGTCACTCAATGACCATTGGAACGGAGGCATGGGGACACCACCGATCCCCTTTTCATTTACCAAAAATAAAAAATAAAAAAATAAAAAAAAAAAGAAGATTTTCTTTTTAGTGTTTATTAATTTAAATTTGGCTGAGTTAGATTTGTTTTGCATATTGACTCAATTTGGGAATCTAGATATAATAGGTGTTAAAAAAATAAGTATGATTTTGATTTTCTTTTATTTTTTTTTAAGTCGACTTCAAATTTTTTTTTTTTTTAAATTCTAATCGATGTTTTAAACAAGCGTTTAACTACCATTGAATTTTTGAACACATATGGATTCATGATGATCATTGATCAAGATAAACACTCCAAACTTGATCAATCTCCATGCTCGGATTTGATTCATTTGAATGTGGCTATAATGCTTTTAATATCATTGTTTACTTATTTAAGCTCTTGTTTATATCTCACCATCTAAAATTAAATATTTTCGTTCTAAAATTTAATGAATGTTTGTACTTGCTTACAATATAATTAATAATTAAAAAGGACAAAACAGTTGTAAACAATATATTCATTGGAATATGATCTAGATCAACATATAATGATGAGGAAATGGTTTTTTATGATAATTGAAATTGATGTAAAAGTTGTTAAATTTTTTAGACATGTTGGAGAATCTAGGCTAAAATAAATAAAAAATAAAAATAAAAAAATGTTCGTGACAGTGACTAAACCGTCATGGGATTTGTAACAAATCTGTTATGTGACGGCCTTAGAAGAGTGACCAAAAGTCACTAATCAAGAATCATTGACTTTTCTTTTTTTTTTTTTTTAAGTGAAATTGGAAATGGAAAAAATCTAATTTTTTTTACTACTAGTGGGGCCACTGTTATCTATTTTTGAAGTCTAGAGTCTGCTAGGGACGGTAGAGTAAGGAAACCACAGATCCCTCTTTTATTTTTTTAAAAAATAAAACTTAATTTTCGTCTCAATGTATATTAATTTAAATCAGTTTAAGATTTAAAAAAATTAAGCACAAAAGTATTGTTGTTGGTGACATTATAGTAAGGTTGCAATAGTAATTTTGTAGTTTATTTAAATGAAACAAAAAGTATAGTACCCGTGTGATAACTTTTTTTTTTTTTAATGAGATACTTGTTTAGAACAATGATTGGAGTTGGAGTTTGTACGTTGTGATTGAAAAACGTGTTTGATTGAAGTATGAATTATAAATGTATTGCAATATAAGAAATAGTATAACAATTAAAATGTGTTCCAAGAAAAATGTAATATGAACTTTGTTTTAGTTCTCTTGTCATTTTATGTGATTAAAAAAATTTCATTTTGACTTGAAATAAAATAGTTATAGACTTTTAAATAAATTTGAATACTTTCAAAGTGGAAAAGAAAGAAAATTAGATGTAAATATGAGAGTTTTGGAGTTAAGTTGTAAAATTTCGTTTGCAATAATGTTCCAAACTATGACAGTCATCAGTCCTTATAAAAAAAGAATAAGCTGTACGATCTCATATTACTTGGTGATAGATAATAATAGTAAACAAATGAAGATAAAAATACAAAAAAAAAAAAAAAAAAAAAAAAAAAGCACCCCTGATTGATTAATCACTTGCTAGATAACAATTTTGAGGATTGATTTTCTCTCTTTTTTTATTCGTTATTTTCCTGGATTGTACTAAGTTAGCATTCCTTATTTTATATCTATATACATGAAATAATCTTTAAAAAAATTCTAAATACAAGAAAGTCGGCTACATAAATCCTTCAAGCATGATTGCAGGTATAAGAACAATGATTCCATGTATTTGTTTCTAATTTTGAGGTCTTAAATTCAAACCCTCCACCACAATTCAATGAAAAAAAAAAAAAAAAAAAAACACTCACGCACGAACAGTAATATTACTTTAGTTTAATATCAATGAAGTATACTCATAAGTAACTTGGTGACTTGAACTTTATTTACTTAAAAGGAGATTTTATTGCCAACCTTATCATTTCTTAAATTATCCATTAAATAAGTGAAATTTTATTTTTGTTTGTTACAGAACCTGCAATTAAATTTCGAAACTACTATTTTTTTTTTTTTGTCAGTTTTCGTTCCAGATTCTGTTCTTCAAAAAAGGGGAAAAAAAAAAGGATGGGTGGCCTTTTTTAATCATCTAATCTAATAAATGACCTAAATTTTTTTTCCTTTAGACAAAATTATTGTTTGTCATTTTTCAGATTTGGTCAATCAGTCATTGATTAGTCAATCAGTGATTAAATATAAAAAATAGTGATTGACTATGAAATTTGGTGATTTATACTATAGTCAATCAATGATTGACTTATGGTCAATCATTGATTGACGTATCATGTGGTTAATCACTGATTGACCATTTAAGACAATTGACTAACCATTTTAGGAAAAAAAAAGGGGGGGGGGGCTTTTAACTAATCTTTAAAAACTTCGAACTTCTTTAAAAAAAACTATTTAACTATAAATCCCTTCCAATTTTAAACTTTACTAAACGACATGTCGTTTCTTCGTGTGTTGTCGAGGAAAAACAACGTCTCTTTTACCCTTGTTTGTTCTTCCTTCTGTACCATTGAAAAAAAGAAGATACTAAAAGTTTATTTAAAAAAAAAAAAAACTCATTCGTTCAACTCAAAACTAAAAGATAATAGTAAAACATAAATTAAAACCTGTAAAATTCGAATCTAACGGTTAATAATTTTTCTCCTTTAGTCAAACAATTAAAGTAATGCCTGGAAAATTTTAAAAACTAAGTCAAACAATCCCCCCCCCCCCCCTCCAACAAAAAACCCAAAAAAAAAAAAATCAATTGCGAGTATTGGTCATTTATATGATAAGAATGGGAGATTGTCAAAAGGGTACAAGACAAGTTCTTATCTCCAAATTGAAGTCAGGGTCGTGAAATACTCCTCATCTTGTCCCCTCCCTGATATTTTAAGAATTTGTTATACATTTTATTTCTTTTTTATTATATTATTTTAATATTAATCTTTATCTTTGATATCGCTCTCTATATACCTATTTCATTCAGTTTTTTTTCCTCGTTTTTGCAAATCATTGAATTTATTTTGAATTTGACCTATTTTTTATTTATAACATTGTTGAAATTTTTGTTGATTTTAAATACTATAATTGGATTGGAGTGAAAAAAAATTATGTCTGTATCTTATATTTAAAGTGTTTCATGCGTGCGTATTAATATTACATGGCATATTATAATTAGGACATGATATGTTGCATAAGACTACGAATAAAATATTATCATATTATGTTGCATCAAGACACCCATTAGCACTACGACTGCCAATAATAGTGCATTTTCCCTTTCTAAAAAACTTCACTTGATTTGGTCATGTTGCGGCATCGCGGAGAGCGCCGTAAACGATCATGTCATCAGTGTCGTCATCCTTGAAGAGCAAATCGACACTCGTACTCTTCGTGACAAAGATGTCATTGATATTCGAACTCCGGCAATTCACCGGAGAATCGGAAAAAAAAAATGATCAAATTGATCATCACAAAGGAGGTGCTCTCAGATGGCATCGAGGAGAGCAAAATCGAACTCAAAACATGTCATCATTACCCCAGACACTGTGGAAATGTAACACTAGCTTAATTACAAGGGCTACGTTAGTAGCTAGTGATTGATTATTTATTTATTAATTTTTTAGGGTTGATTTTGTGAAGGTTTTGTTTGTTGAAATGGTTTTTTCCTCTCTGGTAAATTCCACAACAAGAAATATGAATCCACTCTTTTCAAGGCTCTTCATCTTCTCAATCTTACTCAGCCTTGGTACAACCGTTGTTTCTGTAGGCGTATGTCTTGGCTCTCTGAAATCCTTGTTCCTCCGGTTGAAGAACAGCCTTAGATTAATCGAGTTCGAATCTCGATAGTTGGAAGGAAAGTTCTGACTACTGCTATTGCGAAGGAGTGTCATGTGATCAAGACGGTCATGTGATTCATCAAAACTATGCAAATAAATATACATAGGATTATCAAAACTATGCAAGACCCTTAAACTTCCTCAATTTTGATGTATAGGATATGAGGGAGATCGGCTTTGAAAACGGGAAGTTAGACTTAAAACACATGCTTTGAATTTGATTAGAGTTTTAATTGTTCAAAGATTACGATCGAAACAAATGCTTAGACTCCAAGCACATGCTTTGAATTTGATTAGAATTTTAATTGTTCAAAAATTAAGATAGCAAAATACTAATCGCGTTATTATTAGTCGTCTCTTTAATTCTACTGTCAACATAGAGAGAGACAAAAAGGAAGAATTTCTCCATACTCGTATATCTCACTATCTTATTTTTTTTATTCCTTCCCATGCACATATCGGAAAAAACAATTATATTTCTTTCTTGCCATGTAGTTTTAAGTAATAAGATATCTTTAAGGGTTGATTTATTGTAATCCAGCTTTGAGATGTGTTTTGAACATCCTTTTCTTGTAGAAGTTGAAGAATTGGAAGATTGAGCCACCCACTTGTTTACAAGAAATAAAATTTAAAAAAAAATTTAATTAAAAAAATGGGGCGAAAGAGGCAGCAATTGCACGATAACATAAAATAACAGCATATCTAGAATAGCAAAATCATTTTCAAACTTGCATAAACAATTCTCGCATTATAAACGAGATCGTCTTTTCTTTGAAACTTTCTATGATAGAATATATCTATCGTTCCGTATGTTTTACTACTGTTAGAACTTAGATTTAATTAAAATCACATCAAATAAAAATCTAAAACAGAGTCAAATCGCTATGGTATTTTCCCATACCTAATCGTAGGACTTTCATTTTTTTATTTAAAAAAAAAAAAAAAAGAAAAAAAAAAGGGCAATCCTACGAAGCGATTTCACATGGATCACTAGCTTTGACTACCTGATATTGTGAACCTGCTAACTTTACGTTAAATATGTCCAACTTTTCCGGTGCCGATACTCGGGTTTAATATCACAGATGGAGGGGGATTTGACAAAGGTACAAAAAACTCTAGGAGTTATCTTCCACTTACGTGTGCAACTGTTAACATGAGTTAACTATCAACTGCCTTGTGTTACATGGTAAGATTACAAGAAATCAATCCAATAAGGATGCGCTATTATGCTAATGACGCGCTTACTTCAAAAATAATAATAATAATAAAAATAATAAATATCTTGCCTACAAAGCAAAAGTACGTAAAACATATGAGAGCGAGTTAACTTAAAAGGCAGATAAAAAGTGAAATGAGAAAGTTACATTTCAACAAGACGAAAGAAAAAGAAAAGAAAAATGAAACGAAAAATCACAACAAAAAAAAAGGTGCAATTTTACCCCTATTAAAGCTTTTAAAGTTGAATTGGTTAGTTTAAGCTTTATTCATTTTCCTTCATCTTTTGTTTACCCCGTGAATTCGATTAAGACTCGTTTCTCACTAGAGTTTGTCAAACAAGATATCATCCCTGCCCTGTAGTGCAAAATCTTAAAATCCCACAGGCACGGTTTCTAAAAAAGCTGGAGACATTTGTGCACACATTCAACCCTCATTCGAAGTATCAGCTCATGCAGGAATAAAGTTCCAATGCGGTCTACCAGAACAGTTCTGGACGACTGTGCAAGAAGGGAAAGTAAGCTAAAAAAATAACAGGAAAAAAAAACCTGTTTTTGGTCGTATATTCTCTGATTGAAGCCGGCATTTCATTTGTATACATGCTTAGATACTTTTTATGGAAGAAAGCTGCCTTGGAGAGTACCATACTGTAAGTCCCCGTCCACCAAACAGACCAGCACCCACCATATATGTAGTGATCCATATTGCCTTTCTGCATAAGATTTATCGAGATTTAAAAATTGAACCCACATATACTTTAACTATTAGAGGTAAAAGATAAACACAGTTGAAATCCAAGCGCAACTCACAAATAGATTCTTGTGTTATAAGCTGCTGCTACATTTTTTTTTCCCAATGCCCTAAAGCTTCTGTATCCATTTAATTTCAGCTAACAACAATGGACAACAAAACTATTCCATTAAATTCCGACACTTATAACTTATAATGCATAACCTCCATGTGATCGATAGGGGTAAGTCTTGATAGGAAAAACTCAACACAGAACAACAATTATACAACAGTCAATCAAGCAAAAGACTGATGATGATTTTGTCATGAAGATTGTTTTCCTCCTTGGCTCTCTGAAATCCTTGTTCCTCCAGTTGAAGAACAGCCTTAGATTAATCGAGTTCGATGCTCGATAGTTGGAAGGAAAGTTCTGACTACTGCTATTGAGGAGTGTCATGTGATCAAGACGGTCATGTGATTCATCTCGACTTGAGTGGCAAATCAATCTCTTGTGAGCCTCACAATTTGAGCGTTCTTCTCCAACATCTCATGTCAGATAATCACTTCAACTCTACAATCCCCTCACGTATCGGTACCCTCGCAAATTTGAGTTATCTGAGTTTGCCGAACAAGTGCCCATTGACATCTCCCGCATGTCGTTTTTTAATCACTGGATTGAAAAAATAAATAAATCAATCAAAGAAAATGATAATAAATGACTTTTGTTTTGAGTGTCGTTAAATATCTATAATGTTGTAATCCGTCCAAAGAAAAAATTCTAAAATAAAAAAAAAATCACAGTGTCCATTCTGTTTCTTGCTTTATTTTGTGTCACGATGTATAATTGCATATGATAAAGTATATTACTTGTCATAGAAATTTAAAATTAGGGGAAAAGGGAAAATGAACTTACGACAGAGAGAATATCCTTAGCCATCCCCCTTTTCATATGATGTAGGTCCAACCTTTGCATCTATGATCTCCTGTCGGACTGAACCTGATACGAACTAAGAATATCAATTGAAAAAAAAAAAAAAGTCGGGGAGAAAAGGAACACAGCAATATAAGCCCGTCAGAAGAAGTGAAAAAATGAAGCATACACATGTTAGTGGATGGTGTCATGAGAAAATAGTATCTTTAAAGCATCTTCAATGGTGGGAATTGTTCCACCATCGAAAAGAAAATTTGCGACTATCACAAGAAAAGAAAATTTGCGAATCCACGCCTATCCAAAGATAAAATTTGCAAATAGTAAAGCCATAGAGCTATTGATAGAACTAAAACATATTATCAGAACTCCTCTCTCATCTTTCCCAGGAAAAGAAAATCACAAAGCGTAGGTGCTTTCGACTATGATCAATCTTGCAACCGCCTGCATAAGACGTAGAGCGAAACATCTCATGTAATTACCTCTACTGTGCCAAAAGTAATAACAATGAGACATCAATTTAGACCACTTGGGGTACAAACACAAGACCACAAGACTAACTCACACGCCTCACTAGGAAACGCACTCACTTCATCCACACTCTTGCTTAGACACTTTGAATACACGTAGGCAGTGAGTCCAAGTAATTGGTGTGTGTAATGTCCAAGAGTGTGAGCCGTCAAGTGTTTGTGAGCTAGTGGAGTAAAAGTTTGCGAGTGCAGCCCAGTGAGCAATTAACAGTAATGTGTGTGAGTGATACTTTAGGATAGTATTTTTTACTCCAAGTGGTCATGTGTGTGTGTTTTATCTTTTTTTTTTTGCTTGACATTGGTGTTCACGGTTGGAACCGCAAAAAGAACAGTGAGTTTATAAACAAAAAAGATTTTTGGCATAATCAAAGGAAGACAAAACAATCAGAATAGTTGTAGTTGTAGATGGGCGGACCTGTTTCATGGTCAAGCATCCTGACTTTAGAAATTGTATTTCCAATATCCATTGTAAATCCCTGCCTGCACCTATTACAGAATTAAAATCTACGAGATAGAGGACCGTTTAATTCAATCAAGCATACTTAATTTTGATTCGACGATTAAGGTGAAAAAAAAAGAAGGCAGAAGTGAGATTGCAGAAGATTGGAAACCTGTCATGGAGAGCGAACAAAACTCCATCTGAAGAACAAGAAATCAAAATCTGGCATGTGGAGTAAACATAATATATATACAAGGGAGAAAAGAGTGGGAAAAACAAAGAATAGAGTAGTCGCCGCTATGGGCACATACTGTGTTGGGAGGATAGTGGAGCCAACTGCACTTGTTAAGCTGAATCTGATGAAGACGCCTTAGCCTGAAATGCAAGAATATCGGAGGCAAGAGTGCGATCACCACCAGACTTATGATGATCTTATGGATCAAACTCTTCACTGAAGACAATCCTATCGGAAATAATAAAACTCATCCTCCTCCATGTTTCTCACTTTGGCTCTGATTCGATGCTCCTTTTCTACTTCTACTTCTTCCCATCACCATTGCCATCGCCATCTTTCCTTCCTTCTTAACCCTTTACCATCTCGCTTCCTCCCACCTACAAATAGAAGAAGCTTTGACCGTTCCAACTAGACTTTTTTGGGCGCTGCCTTTAATGGGCTCGGGCCTGGGCCACAACATTTGCTCGCCATTTTAATGGCATTCTGTTTCTTTTCCCTCCAAAAAAGCAATTGAACAATAACAGACGGATTACAATAGTAAATAACAAAATTAACAACATTAAAATATAGAAGGAAACGATAAATCACATTAGTATAAGCCACTTCCAAAAATGAAATAAAACAAAATAAAAGAAAAAGAACTACAAATAGAAAAGGAAAACAATACCTATTTGTGGCGTTTAACGAGGTATATATCCTGGAATATACAAGCCCCTCCATAGCCCCTCGTTCCCAAAAAAAAAAAGAATGGTCAGTAAATTTTCCAAAAGAGTTTCATGATGCAAAGACAAAACATATAAAAAAATATAAAATATTCAAGTTACGTACATTGGAATTTTTGGGGAGAAGTTTCCTATTATGTTGTCACCCAACGTGTTTCCAACCGCAAATTACATAAACACCTCTCCATAGCCCTATAATTCCAAGTGTCAAATTCAAAAATAACAGACTGATTAGAATAGTAAACAACAAAATTACATAATAATATTACAGGTAACAAATAGGTGAAACAACACATATCACCTTCATTAAATACCATGCTTGCTATTTGCCTCTCTGCAGCTCATAATTCCACAAGCCAAATTGAACAATTATTAGTATTAGAGGCACCGGATAACAAAATTAGCAATGTGACCTAGAAAATTAGTACCTATCTCCATTATTTAATGTACTTGCCAAACACCTCTCCGCAACCCCATAATTCCATGTGTCAAATTGAAAAACAAAAGATGGATTAGAACAACAAACAACAAAATTAGGAACTTAAATAAATAAGGAAACGATAACTGAGTAGATACTATCAATATATTAAAACAAAGCATGGAGCATGAATTCTGTCATGTTTAAGCTTGAGTGCAACCAGGCTACTAACAAGTTATATGAAAATATCATTTTTTGAATAGGTTGGGGGGGAAAAAAATAAAAAAAAACCCACTAAATTTGCATACAAACTTGGTTTATCAGCTAAACTGACATCTTCCACACTATACAGTGAAAAGCGCAAGTGTCTCCACTCAAAAAACTGTACATTTCAGAAAATATCGTTTAAACTAATAATCAAAACTTAGTAAATGGAAGTAAATGACAAAATTTGCAATTATAAAAGAGAGACAATTAGGTACAAGCTATTATCAACAAAACAAAAGGAAAGTATAAGTATAAACACTGATGCGTTAAAGATGTCCATGTTACAACATCAAACTTCTTGGTAAAAACAAGTAATTTAGTAAGGTAAATAGGAAAATAATACCTATTTGGGGTGTTTGACGAGTTATATATCCTGGAATATACAAGCCCCTCCATAGCCCCTCGTTCCGAAATAAAAAAAGAATGTCAGGAAATTTTCCAAAATAGTTTCATGATGAAAAGCCGAAAAATATAAAAATACATAAAATATTCAAGTTACGTACATTGGAATTTTTGGGGAGAAGTTTCCTATTTTGTTGTTACCCAACGTGTTTCCAACAGCAAATTACATAAACACCTCTCCATAGCCCCATAATTCCATATGTCAAAATTGAAAAATAACAGACTGATTAGAATAGTAAACAACAAAATTAGCAACATTAACAATAAAAGGAAATGATAAATGGGTAGATATAACCAATACATTAAAGCAAAGCATGGAGCACGAATTCGGGAAGGTACGAGTATAAAAATTAATGCGTTGACGATGTTCATGATACAACATTTTTTTGGTAACATGCCTTGTGTGCACGCTGATGTATGTATGGATGCCTATATGACGTATGTATGCATCAATGGTGTACATGCATCTATTTATGATGTGTGCATGAATGTCTATACGTAGCCATGAATTTAAGGAATTCGTACAAAGTGATATGCAATTATAAAATCAACATTACATCGAATGCATCAATACATGATAAAAATATATTTAAATAAAAGAGAGAGAGAGAAAATGGTTGCACATGGTTGGTCGCATCCAACAATTTTTTTCCTGCAAACAGTGAGAGAGACAAAAACTAGATAGCAACAAAGTTTATACTCCCATTAAAGAGTTCACATAAATTCTAAAGTAAAGGGAGATAAAAAAATCGGAATCTCTCGATCCCATACAAAGAAAACACACACAACCCATAAGAAGAAAAGCAAAAAACGAGACAGTAATTATTTGGGACAAAGTTTATACTCCTATTAAGGAGTTCAAATAAATTCTAAGAAGCAAACAAAAATGAATTATTGGATTCTCGGTTCCAATACAAAGAAAAAAATATACAGCCTATATTTTTATCCAACACGCATGATGGGTTCACATAATTCTAAGAAGGAAAACGAGATGAATAATCGAAATCTCCAGGTTCCATAAAAAGAAAACACACACAACCAACAAGGAGACAATACAATGAAAACACACACAACCGATAAGGAGACAAATAATACAAGAGACAATAATTATTGTAACAAAGTTTATACTCTCATTAAAGAGTTCACCCAAATTCTAAGAAGTAAAAGAAGATGATTGGAATCTCTAACTTCCAATACAAATAAAACACACAATCCATACTCCTAGTAATTGACATTATCCAACACGCATGATGAGTTCACATAAGTTCTAAGAAGTAAAAAGAGATCAAAAGACAAAGAAAACACACACAATCAAAAGAAGAAACAATAAACGAACAACAATTATTTGCAACAAAGTTTATACTCCCATTAAGGAGTTCACATAAATTCTAAGAAGTAAAAGGAGATGAATAATTGGAATCTCTTGGTTCCGATACAAAGAAAACACACGTAATCCATACTCCTAGTAAAAAGTTCACTACATGAATTGCAAGAAAAAAGATAGGGATAATTGACATTGCTTTATCCAACATGCACGATGAGTTCACATAAATTCTAAGAAGTAAAAGGAGATCAATAATCGGAATCTCTCGGTTCCAATACAAAGAAATCACACACAATCAAAAAGAAGAAACAATAAACGAGACAATAATTATTTGCAACAAAGTTTATACTCCCATTAAGGAGTTCACATAAATTCTAAGAAGTAAAAGGAGAAGAATAATTGGAATCTCTTGGTTCCGATACAAAGAAAACACATGCAATCCATACTCCTAGTAAAAAGTTCACTACATGAATTGCAAGAAAAAAGAGAGGGACAATTGACATTGCTTTATCCAACATGCACGATGAGTTCACATAAATTCTAAGAAGTAAAAGGAGATCAATAATCGGAATCTCTCGGTTCCAATACAAAGAAATCACACACAACCAAAAGAAGAAACAATAAACGAGACAGTATTTATTTGCAACAAAGTTCATACTCCTATCCGACATACATAATGAGTTCACATAAATTCTAAAAAGTAAAAGGAGATCAATAATCGGAAGCAAGAAGAAACACTAACAATAAGATAGAAATATTAAAGCAATAATTAAGGCATAAGGTGCAAATTCTGAAATACCCGGTTTGATAAAATAAAGAGAGCAATAGCACATATAAAATAACATAGAAATACTATGACTACCAATACCAAGTTTGGTTTCAAAACGCCTTTCAAACGTACCTTTCATGATGTTGGAACATAGCTTCTCTCTTTCTTAATGCTTCTTGTTTAGCCTCCCTTTGGACCTCTTCTTCGGCTGCCTTTTCCATCTTGCCCTCATTTTGCGAATGCACTCGAGGTTTGCTGTTTCGTAGCTCCTCATTTAAGAAAATATAACCATAAACCGAAAACAAAACTAGTTAATAACAATATACATAACAAGACTATAACACGTAATAATATAATATGCTAACAAATAGGTAAAACGATATCTATCACCTTCATTAAATACCATGCTTGCTATTTACTTCTCGTAGCCCATAATTCCTCAAGCCAAATCGAACAATAATAAGAGTAATAGAGGCACTGGACAACAAAAATAGCAACAGTTATTTAAAATATAAAACGTTTTACCTGTTGCTATTCTCATTTATCATGTAAACAACAAAATTAGTAACACCAACAAATTTTAAAAAAAAAAAAAAAGTACTTAAGTTACGAAGACAGTACCTGTTTGTGTTGTTTGACAAGGTACATGTCCCATAAGCCCGGCATTATATATGGATTTTGTTGACTATGTGAAAAATTCACAAGGTATCACCTTAAGAATTTATTAACTAAACCTAGACCATAACTCCTTGCAGTCCAAGTTCAGTGTCACAATTAACCCCTGTGACCAAGGTTGGTGTCGCATTTAACCCCTGCAACCTAGGTTAGTACCGCATTTAACCCCTGCGGCCTAGGTTAAGTGTCGCATTTAACCCCTGCGACCAAGGTTCGTACCGCACTTAACCCCTGCGGCCAGGTTGAGTGTCACATTTAACCCCTGTGATAAAGGTTGAGTTTCACATAGTCAAGTTTTCAAGTATAGATATACGTATATATATAAGTTTATATACATAAGCATGGTATAAGTATATATAGCCCCTCGTTCCGGAAAAGAAAAAAAAAAAAAAAGAATGTCAGTAAATTTTCCAAAAGAGTTTAGAAAGTGATATGCAATTATAAAATCAACATTACATCAAATACATCAATACATGATAAAACTATATATATAAAAGAGAGAAAATTGTTGCGCATTGGTCGCATCCAACAATTTTTTTCCTGCAAACAACAAAAGAGAGACAAAAACTAGACAGCAACAAACTTTATACTCCTATTAAAGAGTTCACAAAAATTCTAAATTACAAGGAGATAACAAAATCGGAATCTCTCGATCCCAATACAAAGAAAACACACACAACCCATAAGAAGACAAGCAAAAAACGAGACAATAATTATTTGGGATAAAGTTTATACTCCTATTAAGGAGTTCACATAAATTCTAAGAAGTAAACGGAAATTAATTATCGGATTCTCGGTTCCAATACAAAAATATATATATATAAAGCCTATATTCTCAATAAAGAGTTCACTACATGAATTGTAAGAAATAAAAAGAGAAACGATTGACATCGTTTTATTCAACACGCATGATGAGTTCACAAAAATTCTAAGGAGTAAAATGAGGTCAATAATTGGAATCTCTCGGTTCCAATACAAAGATAACACACTCAATCTATGAGGAGAAAGAATAAACAACAAAATAATTATTTGCAACAATGTTTATACTCCCATTAAGGAGTTCACATAAATTCTAAGAGGTAAAAAGAGATTTGCAACAACGTTTATACTCCCATTAAGGAGTTCACATAAATCCTAAGAAAAATGAGATAAATAATCGGAATCCCTTGGTTCCAATACAAAGAAAACACACACAAACCATACTCCTAGTGTGGAGTTCACCGCATGAATTGTAAGAAATAAAAAGAGACAAACAATATAACAAGGAAGAAAAATGTCACTATGTTTGGATGGTATTTTTCCACCACTAATTGTCATCATTACCACCAAAGACACTGACATGCATTTCCTACAGTACAAACAGATCATTCTACAATCTCGGAATGAGACGCAAATTCTGAAAAACTTAGTTTGATAAAATAGAAGGATCAATAGCACATACAAAATAATATAGAAAGACAATGACTACCAATACCAAGTCTGGTTTCAAAAAATCTATCAAACGTACCTTTCGTGATGCTTGACATATACCTTCTCTCTTTCTTAATGCTTCTTGTTTAGCCTCCCTTTGGACCTCTTCTTCAGCTACCCTTTCCTTGTAACCCTCATTTTGCGAATGAACTAGCTGTTTGCCGCTCCGTAACTCCTCAGTGAAGAAAATATGACCATAAACCAAAAACAAAAGTAGTTAATAACAATATAAATGACAAGGCGCTTAGAAACTACAATACATAATAATATTATAGGTAACAAATAGGTGAAACAACACATATGACCTTCATTAAATACTATGCTTGCTATTTGCCTCTCCACAGCTCGTAATTCCACAAGCCAAATTGAACAATAATAAGAGTATTAGAGCCACTGGATAACAAAATTAGCAAAACTTATTGAACAAAAAAAAAAATGCTTTATTTGTTGCTATGCTCAAAAAATTAAAAACAAGGGATGAACGTGAATATTGCTACATTAAAAAATGAGCCATTTGTCCTTACTCCTCGTTCTCCTAACAGACAATATGAAGGATCAGTAACACTTCCAAATTGAGCATTAAGGAATCTAACTTCATTTAGAAACTAAACTAGCCAAGGAATTAATTTTTTTTCTAATAAAATTTGCTTCCTATTTATCAAACCTATCACGTAACCTAAAGTAGATATACTAATTTTAGAAAGAAAACTAGTACCTGTCTCTATTATTTAATGTACTTGCCAAACACCTCTCCGCAACCCCATAATTCCATGTGTCAAATTGAAAAAGAAAAGATGGATTAGAACAACAAACAACAAAATTAGGAACTTAAATAAATAAGGAAACGATAACTGAGTATATGTTATCAATATATTAAAACAAAGCATGGAGCATGAATTCTGTTATGTTTAAGATTGAGTGCAACCAGGCTACTAACAAGTTAAATGAAAATATAATTTCTTGAATACGTAAGATAAAAAAACCCACTAAATTTGCATACAAACTCGTTTTATCAGCTGAACTGACATCTTCCACACTATACAGTGAAAAGGGTAAGTGTCTCCACTCAAAAAACTGTACAGTTAGGAAAATATCATTTCAACTAATAATCAAAACTTAGTAAATGGAAGTAAATGACAAAGTTTGCAGTTATAAAAGAGAGACAATTAGGTACTAGCTATTATCAACAAAACAAAAGGAAGGTATAAGTATAAACATTGATACGTTAAAGATGTCCGCGTTACAACATTAAACTTTTTAGTAAAAACAAATAATTTAGTAAGGAAAACTGGAAAACAATACCTATTCGTGGTGTTTGACGAGGTATATATCCTGGAATATACAAGCCCCTCCATAGCCCCTCGTTCCAGGAAAAAAAAAAAAAAAAGAATGGTCAGCAAATTTTCCGAAAGAGTTTCGTGATGCAAAGACAAAACATATAAAAAAATATAAAATATTCAAGTTACGTACATTGAAATTTTTGGGGAGAAGCTTCCTATTATGTTGTCACCTAACGTGTTTCCAATAGCAAATTACATAAACACCTCTCCATAGCCCCATAACTCCATGTGTCAAATTCAAAAATAACAGACTGATTAGAATAGTAAACAACAAAATTACATAATAATATTATACGTAACAAATAGGTGAAACAACACATATCACCTTCATTAAATACCATGCTTGCTATTTGCCTCTCCACAGCTCATAATTCCACAAGCCAAATTGAACAATAATAAGAGTATTAGAGGCACTGGATAACAAAATTAGCAAAACTTATTCAACCAAAAAAAGAAAAACATTTTATTTGTTGCAATTCTCAAAAAATTAAAAAGAAGCGATGAACGTGGATATTGCTACATTGAAAAATGAGCCATTTGTCCTTGCTCCTCGTTCTCCTAACGGACAATATGAAGGACCACTAACACTTTCAAATTGAGCATTAAGAAATCTAACTTCATTTAGAAACTAAACTATCCAAGGAATTTTTTTTTTCTAAATAAAATTTGCTTCCTATTTATCAAACCTATCATGTAACCTAAAGTAGATATACTAATTTTAAAAAGAAAACTAGTACCTGTCTCCATTATTTAATGTACTAGCTTCCCATTATTTAATGTACTTGCCAAACACCTCTCCGCAACTCCATAATTCCATGTGTCAAATTGAAAAATAAAAGATGGATTAGAACAACAAACAACAAAATTAGGAACTTAAATAAATAAGGAAATGATAACTGAGTAGATACTATCAATATATTAAAACAAAGCATGGAGCATGAATTCTGTTATGTTTAAGCTTGAGTGCAACCATGCTACTAACAAGTTAAATGAAATTATCATTTTTTGAATACGTAAGATAAAAAAAAACCCACTAAATTTGCATACAAACTCGGTTTATCAACTGAACTGACATCTTCCACACTATACAGTGAAAAGGGTAAGTGTCTCCACTCAAAAAACTGTACAGTTAGGAAAATATCATTTCAACTAATAATCAAAACTTAGTAAATGGAAGTAAATGACAAAATTTGCAGTTATAAAAGAGAGACAATTAGGTACTAGTTATTATCAACAAAACAAAAGGAAGGCACAAGTATAAACACTAATACGTTAAAGATGTCCGTGTTACAACATTAAACTTTTTGAAAAAAACAAGTAATTTAAGTAAGGAAAACTGGAAAATAATACCTATTTGTGGTGTTTGACGAGGTATATATCCTGGAATATACAAGCCCCTCCATAGCCCTTCGTTCCGAAATAAAAAAAGAATGTCAGTAAATTTTTCAAAATAGTTTCAAGATGAAAAGCCAAAAAATATAAAAATATATAAAATATTCAAGTTACGTACATTGGAATTTTTGGGGAGAAGTTTCCTATTATGTTGTCACCCAACGTGTTTCCAACCGCAAATTACATAAACACCTCTCCATAGCCCTATAATTCCAAGTGTCAAATTCAAAAATAATAGACTGATTAGAATAGTAAACAACAAAATTACATAATAATATTACAGGTAACAAATAGGTGAAATAACACATATCACCTTCATTAAATACCATGCTTGCAATTTGTCTCTCCGCAGCTCATAATTCCACAAGCCAAATGGAACAATTATTAGTATTAGAGGCACCGGATAACAAAATTAGCAATGTAACCTAAAGTAAATATACTAATTTTAGAAAGAAAACTAGTACCTATCTCCATTATTTAATGTACTTGCCAAACACCTATCCGCAACCCCATAATTCCATGTGTCAAATTGAAAAACAAAAGATGGATTAGAACAACAAACAACAAAATTAGGAACTTAAATAAATAAGGAAACGATAACTGAGTAGGTATTATCAATATATTAAAACAAAGCATGGAGCATGAATTCTGTCATGTTTAAGCTTGAGTGCAACCAGGCTACTAACAAGTTAAATGAAAATATCATTTTTTGAGTAGGTTAGGGGGGAAAAAAAAAACCCACTAAATTTGCATACAAACTTGGTTTATCAGCTGAACTGACATCTTCCACACTATACAGTGCAAAGCGCAAGTGTCTCCACTCAAAAAACTATACAGTTCAGAAAATATCGTTTCAACTAATAATCAAAACTTAGTAAATGGAAGTAAATGACAAAATTTGCAATTATTAAAGAGAGACAATTAGGTACAAGCTATTATCAACAAAACAAAAGGAAGGTATAAGTATAAACACTGATGCGTTAAAGATGTCCATCTTACAACATCAAACTTCTTGGTAAAAACAAGTAATTTAGTAAGGTAAATAGGAAAATAATACCTATTTGGGGTGTTTGACGAGGTATATATCCTGGAATATACAAGCCCCTCCATAGCCCCTCGTTCCGAAATAAAAAAAGAATATCAGGAAATTTTCCAAAATAGTTTCATGATGAAAAGCCAAAAATATAAAAATATATAAAATATTCAAGTTACGTACATTGGAATTTTTGGGGAGAAGTTTCCTATTTTGTTGTCACCCAACGTGTTTCCAACAGCAAATTACATAAACACCTCTCCATAGCCCCATAATTCCATATGTCAAAATTGAAAAATAACAGACTGATTAGAATAGTAAACAACAAAATTAGCAACATTAACAAATAAAAGGAAATGATAAATGGGTAGATATAACCAATACATTAAAGCAAAGCATGGAGCACGAATTCGGGAAGGTACGAGTATAAAAATTAATGCGTTGACGATGTTCATGATACAACATTTTTTTGGTAACATGCCTTGTGTGCACGCTGATGTATGTATGTATGCCTATATGACGTATGTATGCATCAGTGGTGTACATGCATCTATTTATGATGTGTGCATGAATGTCTATACGTAGCCATGAATTTAAGGAATTCGTACAAAGTGATATGCAATTATAAAATCAACATTACATCGAATGCATCAATACATGATAAAAATATATTTACATAAGAGAGAGAGAGAGAAAATGGTTGCACATGGTTGGTCGCATCCAACAATTTTTTTCCTGCAAACAGCGAAAGAGAGACAAAAACTAGATAGCAACAAAGTTTATACTCCCATTAAAGAGTTCATATAAATTCTAAAGTAAAGGGAGATAAAAAAAAATCAGAATCTCTCGATCCCAATACAAAGAAAACACACACAACCCATAAGAAGAAAAGCAAAAAACGAGACAGTAATTATTTGGGATAAAGTTTATACTCCTATTAAGGAGTTCACATAAATTCTAAGAGGCAAACAAAAATGAATTATTGGATTCTCGGTTCCAATACAAAGAAAAAAATATACAGTCTATATTCTCAGTAAGGAGTTCACTGCATGAATTGTAAGAAATAAAAAGAGAAATGATTGACATTGTTTTATCCAACACGCATGATGGGTTCACATAATTCTAAGAAGGAAAACGAGATGAATAATCGAAATCTCCAGGTTCCATAAAAAGAAAACACACACAACCAACAAGGAGACAATACAACGAAAACACACACAACCGATAAGGAGACAAATAATACAAGAGACAATAATTATTGCAACAAAGTTTATACTCTCATTAAAGAGTTCACGCAAATTCTAAGAAGTAAAAGAAGATTATTGGAATCTCTAACTTCCAATACAAATAAAACACACAATCCATACTCCTAGTAATTGACATTATCCAACACGCATGATGAGTTCACATAAGTTCTAAGAAGTAAAAAGAGATCAAAAGACAAAGAAAACACACACAATCAAAAGAAGAAACAATAAACGAGACAACAATTATTTGCAACAAAGTTTATACTCCCATTAAGGAGTTCACATAAATTCTAAGAAGTAAAAGGAGATCAATAATCGGAATCTCTCGGTTCCAATACAAAGAAATCACACACAGTCAAAAAGAAGAAACAATAAACGAGACAATAATTATTTGCAACAAAGTTTATACTCCCATTAAGGAGTTCACATAAATTCTAAGAAGTAAAAGGAGATGAATAATTGGAATCTCTTGGTTCCGATACAAAGAAAACACACGTAATCCATACTCCTAGTAAAAAGTTCACTACATGAATTGCAAGAAAAAAGAGAGGGATAATTGACATTGCTTTATCCAACATGCACGATGAGTTCACATAAATTCTAAGAAGTAAAAGGAGATCAATAATCGGAATCTCTCGGTTCCAATCCAAAGAAATCACACACAATCAAAAAGAAGAAACAATAAACGAGACAATAATTATTTGCAACAAAGTTTATACTCCCATTAAGGAGTTCACATAAATTCTAAGAAGTAAAAGGAGAAGAATAATTGGAATCTCTTGGTTCCGATACAAAGAAAACACACGCAATCCATACTCCTAGTAAAAAGTTCACTACATGAATTGCAAGAAAAAAGAGAGGGACAATTGACATTGCTTTATCCAACATGCACGATGAGTTCACATAAATTCTAAGAAGTAAAAGGAGATCAATAATCGGAATCTCTCGGTTCCAATACAAAGAAATCACACACAACCAAAAAGAAGAAACAATAAACGAGACAGTATTTATTTGCAACAAAGTTCATACTCCTATCCGACATACATAATGAGTTCACATAAATTCTAAAAAGTAAAAGGAGATCAATAATCGGAAGCAAGAAGAAACACTAACAATAAGATAGAAATATTAAAGCAATAATTAAGGCATAAGGTGCAAATTCTGAAATACCCGGTTTGATAAAATAAAGAGAGCAATAGCACATATAAAATAACATAGAAATACTATGACTACCAATACCAAGTTTGGTTTCAAAACGCCTTTCAAACGTACCTTTCATGATGCTTGGAACGTAGCTTCTCTCTTTCTTAATGCTTCTTGTTTAGCCTCCCTTTGGACCTCTTCTTCGGCTGCCTTTTCCATCTTGCCCTCATTTTGCGAATGCACTCGAGGTTTGCTGCTTCGTAGCTCCTCATTTAAGAAAATATAACCATAAACCAAAAACAAAACTAGTTAATAACAATATACATAACAAGACTATAACACGTAATAATATAATATGCTAACAAATAGGTAAAACGATATCTATCACCTTCATTAAATACCATGCTTGCTATTTACTTCTCGTAGCCCATAATTCCTCAAGCCAAATCGAACAATAATAAGAGTAATAGAGGCACTGGACAACAAAAATAGCAACAGTTATTTAAAATATAAAACGTTTTACCTGTTGCTATTCTCATTTATCATGTAAACAACAAAATTAGTAACACCAACAAATTTAAAAAAAAAAAAAAAAAAGTACTTAAGTTACGAAGACAGTACCTGTTTGTGTTGTTTGACAAGGTACATGTCCCATAAGCCCGGCATTATATATGGATTTTGTTGACTATGTGAAAAATTCCCAAGGTATCACCTTAAGAATTTATTAACTAAACCTAGACCACAACTCCTTGCAGTCCAAGTTCAGTGTCACAATTAACCCCTGTGACCAAGGTTGGTGTCGCATTTAACCCCTGCAACCTAGGTTAGTACCGCATTTAACCCCTGCGGCCTAGGTTAAGTGTCGCATTTAACCCCTGCGACCAAGGTTCGTACCGCACTTAACCCCTGCGGCCAGGTTGAGTGTCACATTTAACCCCTGTGATAAAGGTTGAGTTTCACATAGTCAAGTTTTCAAGTATAGATATACGTATATATATAAGTTTATATACATAAGTATGGTATAAGTATATATAGCCCCTCGTTCCGGAAAAGAAAAAAAAAAAAAAAGAATGTCAGTAAATTTTCCAAAAGAGTTTAGAAAGTGATATGCAATTATAAAATCAACATTACATCAAATACATCAATACATGATAAAACTATATATATAAAAGAGAGAAAATTGTTGCGCATTGGTCGCATCCAACAATTTTTTTCCTGCAAACAACAAAAGAGAGACAAAAACTAGACAGCAACAAACTTTATACTCCTATTAAAGAGTTCACAAAAATTCTAAATTACAAGGAGATAACAAAATCGGAATCTCTCGATCCCAATACAAAGAAAACACACACAACCCATAAGAAGACAAGCAAAAAACGAGACAATAATTATTTGGGATAAAGTTTATACTCCTATTAAGGAGTTCACATAAATTCTAAGAAGTAAACGGAAATTAATTATCGGATTCTCGGTTCCAATACAAAAATATATATATATAAAGCCTATATTCTCAATAAAGAGTTCACTACATGAATTGTAAGAAATAAAAAGAGAAACGATTGACATTGTTTTATTCAACACGCATGATGAGTTCACAAAAATTCTAAGGAGTAAAATGAGGTCAATAATTGGAATCTCTCGGTTCCAATACAAAGATAACACACACAACAAACAAGGAGACAATACAACGAAAACACACACAACCAATAAGGGGACAAATAATACAAGAGACAACAATTATTGCAACAAAGTTTATAATCTCATTAAAGAGTTCACGCAAATTCTAAGAAGTAAAAGAAGATGATTGGAATCTCTTAACTCCAATACAAATAAAACACACACAATCCATACTCCTAGTAATTGACATTGCTTCATGCAACACGCATGATGAGTTCACAAAAGTTCTAAGAAGCAAAAAGATATCAAAATACAAAGAAAACACACACAACCAAAAAGAAGAAACAATAAACGAGACAATAATTATTTGCAACAAAGTTTATACTCCCATTAAGGAGTTCACATAAATTCTAAAAGGAGATGAATAATTGGAATCTCTTGGTTCCGATACAAAGAAAACACACGCAATCCATACTCCTAGTAAAAAGTTCACTACATGAATTGCAAGAAAAAAAAGAGGGACAATTGACATTGCTTTATCCAACATGCACGATGAGTTCACATAAATTCTAAGAAGTAAAAGGAGATCAATAATCGGAATCTCACGGTTCCAATACAAAAAAATCACACACAACCAAAAAGAAGAAACAATTAACGAGACAGTATTTATTTGCAACAAAGTTTATACTCCTATCCGACATACATGATGAGTTCACATAAATTCTAAGAAATAAAATGAGGTCAATAATTGGAATCTCTTGTTCTAATACAAAGAAAACACACTCAACCTATGAGGAGAAAGAATATACAAGAAAATAATTATTTGCAACAAGGTTTATACTCCCATTAAGGAGTTCACATAAATTCGAAGAGGTAAAAAGAGATTTGCAACAAAGTTTATACTCCCATTAAGGAGTTCACATAAATCCGAAGAAAAAGGAGATAAATAATCGGAATCCCTTGGTTCCAATACAAAGAAAATACACACAAACCATACTCCTATTGCAGAGTTCACCGCATGGATTGTAAGAAATAAAAAGAGACAAACAATATAACAAGGAAGAAAAATGTCACTATGTTTGGATGGTATTTTTCCACCACTAATTATCGTCATTACCACCAAAGACACTGGCATGCATTTCCTACCGTAGAAACAGATCGTTCTACAATCTCGGAATGAGGCGCAAATTCTGAAAAACTTAGATTGATAAAATAAAAGGACCAATAGCACATATAAAATAATATAGAAAGACTATGACAACCAATACCAAGTCTGGTTTCAAAAAACCTATCAAACGTACCTTTCATGATGCTTGACATGAACCTTCTCTCTTTCTTAATGCTTCTTGTTTAGCCTCCCTTTGGACCTCTTCTTCAGCTACCCTTTCCTTGTAACCCTCATTTTGCGAATGAACTAGCTGTTTGCCGCTCCGTAACTCCTCATTTAAGAAAATATGACCATAAACCAAAAACAAAAGTAGTTAATAACAATATAAATGACAAGGCGCTTAGAAACTATAATACATAATAATATTATGGGTAACAATTAGGTGAAACAACACATATCACCTTCATTAAATACCATGCTTGCTATTTGCCTCTCCGCAGCTCATAATTCCACAAGCCAAATTGAACAATAATAAGAGTATTAGAGGCACTAGATAACAAAATTAGCAAAACTTATTGAACAAGAAAAAAAACACTTTATTTGTTGCTATTCTCAAAAAATTATAAAGAAGTGATGAACGTGAATATTGTTACATTAAAAAAATGAGCCATTTGTCGTTGCTCCTCGTTCTCCTAACAAACAATATGAATGATCAGTATCACTTCCAAATTGAGCATTAAGAAATCTAACTTCATTTAGAAACTAAACTAGCCAAGGAATTAATTTTTTTTCTAATAAAATTTGCTTCCTATTTATCAGACCTTATCACGTAACCTAAGATAGATATACTAATTTTAGAAAGAAAACTAGTACCTGTCTCCATTATTTAATCTACTTGCTA
The DNA here is from genome assembly GCA_025413485.1 of Ficus microcarpa. Lineage (NCBI taxonomy): Eukaryota > Viridiplantae > Streptophyta > Magnoliopsida > Rosales > Moraceae > Ficus > Ficus microcarpa. Next base: position 3,711,201 of record CM046378.1, read on the forward strand.
AACACCTCTCCGCAACCCCATAATTCCATGTGTCAAATTGAAAAATAAAAGATGGATTAGAACAACAAACAACAAAATTAGGAACTTAAATAAATAAGGAAACGATAACTGAGTAGATATTATCAATATATTAAAACAAAGCATGGAGCATGAATTCTGTTATGTTTAAGCTTGAGTGCAACCAGGCTACTAACAAGTTAAATGAAAATATCATTTTTTGAATACGTAAGATTAAAAAAAAAACCCACTAAATTTGCATACAAACTCGGTTTATCAACTGAACTGAAATCTTCCATACTATACAGTGAAAAGGGTAAGTGTCTCCACTCAAAAAACTATACAGTTAGGAAAATATCACTTCAACTAATAATCAAAACTTAGTAAATGGAAGTAAATGAAAAAATTTGTAGTTTTAAAAGAGAGACAATTAGGTACTAGCCATTATCAACAAAACAAAAGGAAGGTATAAGTATAAACACTGATACGTTAAAGATGTCCATGTGACAACATTAAACTTTTTGGTATAACCACTGAGAACATAAACTGCTGAAGTTTAAGGCTAGACTGACTAAGGGGATGAAAGAAGGTCAAGTGGCAATATGATGCAGCGGGCCTTTTTAAACAAAAAGTATTTGTTATCCATCTAACTTATCAAACTCCAACATCCTAATACCAATTGGCATGTTAGTTCAATAATAATCACTCAAACCGTGTTCATTGGACAAAATAAAAACTATCAACTCATTGAATTTTTGAATGTAGAAAATAAAACAAACAAATAATCAACTAGTATCAGATATAAACTCTACCTTTCACCCATATAGGGGGAGCACTCATTGCATTTGCTACAAGGAAAGACATTGCAATATCTTCACAGTTCCTGTCATGGAGTTGCATCATTCATGTCAACAACACAAACTTAAAGGACGACTGTGCAAGAAGGGAAAGTAAGCTAAAAAAAATAACAGGAAAAAAAAACCTGTTTTTGGTCATATATTCTCTTATTGAAGCCGGCATTTCATTTGTATACATGCTTAGATACTTTTTATGGAAGAAAGCTGCCTTGGAGAGTACCATACTATAAGTCCCCGTCCACCAAACAGACCACCACCCACCATATATGTAGTGATCCATATTGCCTTTTTGCATAAGATTTATCGAGATTAAAAATTGAACCCACATATACTTTAACTATTAGAGGTAAAAGATAAACACAGCTGAAATCCAAGCGCAACTCACAAATAGATTTTTGTGTTATAAGCTGTTACATCATTTTTTTTCCCCCTATGCTCTAAAGCCTCTGTATCCATTTAATTTTAGCTAACAGCAATGGACAACAAAACTATTCCATTAAATTCCGACACTTATAACTTATAATGCATAACCTCCATGTGATCCATAAGGGTAAGTCTTGATAGGAAAAACTTAACATAGAACAACAATTATACAACAGTCAATCAAGCTAAAGACTGAGGATGATTTTGTCATGAAGATTGTTTTCCTCCTAAAGTTAAGAACAAAAGGAGCAACATGTCAAGCACAAGAACCAACAACAAAGGTGTAGCTCAGATATCACTCCATACATTATTCCGACATTGGATCTTAAAAATGATGAGCAGAAACTGACTGTGGCAAAGAGATAAAAGTAGCGCCAAAGAGGAGAAAAAAAAAAAAAGCAAGAATAGAGGTTTACAATGAAGGGGATAAAGTTCGATTAAGGCATACCGTTGAATCGATCCAATGAACACGGGGCACAAATCCCACCATTGTATCGGGTGCACTTAGCCAAACTTTGAAAGCAAACCCGACCGAAAAGCAAGGAAATATAACATCATCATCAATCGAGAAAACTGCATCGTTTTCAAATCTTTAATTTCTTTAAATCTGTTGTTCAAACTGTCTTCCGTATTGATATCAAATTTCAGTTCAACTTGCCGCCCATCTCTTGCATTGGAGTGTACAATATGGTCTAAAAACTCTCTAAGCGAATGGGATGGAGGGTCAGGCTCACTCCACACAACATGTATCGAGTCGAGCCCACCGCACCTTGTGTAGTGAGAAACCAACTGCTTCAAGAGATCATATCTCATCCACGTATTCATTAGAATAGCATATCCTTTCCTGCGTGCAAAGCATGCATTTTAGCAAGAGTGCATAAAAACTGGTATTCCCAAATGTCTACAATTGTGTTCTACTACTTGGGTCTAAGACATTTTTAATCATTTCATAAAATGTAATGAAATGTGAAAACAATGCTCTAAACTGAATCTTGATGGTATATAATGGGACTAAAACATGAACTTAACAATAGAAAATCTCAAAGTTTCAACCTTTTCTGTCCTCTACGCTAGAAAAGGAATAGGTTATGCTAATTGGTACTAAAAAAAATAACAAAAATTAAGATTCTGGGCTGCTACAGTACCATTTTCTGCAAATTTTCGAAAATAAATGCAATCAAAATTCCTGATTTTCTCATCCATCAAACTATATGGAATTCCAAAAGGATCATATGCATATTTTCAACATGAACTTTCCTGTTTGAGTTTAGTTTTGGCCCCAAATAAGTAAAAAGCTAGAAACCCGGTGCACGGCTCGCGAGCGCAATGAGCGCCAATCCGATGCGAACGCAGAGCAAAAGCTTGATCTTCATCGATCCAAGGGTCAAGATCGCAACCTGCTGGAACCGCCCATCTCTGGCATTGGAGTGTACAATATGGTCTAAAAACTCTCTAAGCGAATGGGATGGAGGGTCAGGCTCACTCCACACAACACGTATTGAGTCGAGCCCACCGCACCTTGTGTAGTGAGAAACCAACTGCTTCAAGAGATCATATCTCTTCCACGTATTCATTGGAATAGCATATCCTTTCCTGCGTGCAAAGCATGCATTTTAGCAAGAGTGCATAAAAACTGGTATTCCCAAATGTCTACAATTGTGTTCTACTACTTGGGTCTAAGACATTTTTAATCATTTCATAAAATGTAAATGAAATGTGAAAACAATTCTCTAAACTGAATCTTGATGGCATATAATGGGACTAAAACATGAACTTAACAATAGAAAATCTCAAAGTTTCAACCTTTTCTGTCCTCTACGCTAGAAAAGGAATAGGTTATGCTAATTGGTACTAAAAAAAATAACAATAGTTAAGATTCTGGGCTGCTACAGAACCATTTTCTGCAAATTTTCGAAAATAAATGCAATCAAAATTCCTAATTTTCTCATCCATCAAACTATATGGAATTCCAAAAGGATCATATGCATATTTTCAACATGAACTTTCCTGTTTGAGTATAGTTTTGGCCCCAAATAAGTAAAAAGCTAGAAACCCGGTGCACGGCTCGCGAGCGCAATGAGCGCCAATCCGATGCGAACGCAGAGCAAAAGCTTGATCTTCATCGATCCAAGGGTCAAGATCGCAACCTGCTGGAACCGCTGCATCGTCCGGCGGTTAAACAAGCTCCCTCTCATCGCCGCCGTGGCTGACCAGGAAAAGAAAAAAAAACCTCGGACAGAGTGAGTGAAAAAGCACCGCGGAAGACGAGTTGCGAGGATGAGTCGACCCAACACCATCAAAGAACCAAATACTTCCTTCTCTCCGGTTCCACCACGGGAAAAAGCCCCCAAACGAAGCCCCATTGACCGAGAGAGAGAGGACAGAGAGAACAAAGAAGAGCACTATTTTATAGACCATTCGGAATAACCCAACGGTCAGTTTTGCAAAAGAATACGATTTTGGTCAAAACCCAACACTTGGCTACGAAGAATGAAACTGATCAGTGAGAGAGGAGAGAGAAAGAAGAGAGAGAAAGAGGAGAGGGAAGGAGGAGAAATAGAAAGAAAATTGATGTTTGGTTGTTGCTTTTTTGATGTTTGTTTGGCTTTTGGTCACAGAAGCTTTTAACATGGCAGCGAAAATCGCTGGCAAGCAAGAAAACTCGGCGGACAAAAAAAAAAAAAAAGGTAAACACTGATGAAAAAAAAAAAAAAAAAAAAAAGACGTGATCGCAAATGAACTACTCAAGAACTGAATGTGTTTGACATTTGAAAAATGATAATATAGCTGCCAAATCTCAATTTTCAATTGAATTCAAAAATGAAAGTAAATGAAACAAGGAAGTTAGTTTTATTTCTTAAAAAAAAATAAAGTGCATTAAATTAGGAGTCGAAAAAGAAATTGATTTTTTTTTTTTGGTTAGAATGAAAAAAAAATTGAATTGATGACGTGAATATGGGGTTTTTGTTTTCCAAAAAAAAAAAAAAAACTCTAATGAAATATTTCTCCCAACTTGATTTATGGAAGGGTAATTCAGGAAGAAAAAGTAGTGAGTTTCAAATTTTGTTCAAATTTATAAATAAGTTTAATAGTGCGTGTATTTTAAAAGGGGTACTCTAAAATGGCCATTTTGTGTAAACGTTTCAGTTGGAAATGGAAAAAATTTTAATTTTCTTTTTACCATTATGGTGGATTGGTGGCAAAAAAAACCTACTTAGAACTTTTGTTTCTATCAAATCTCATGTTCGAGTCATAACGTACGTAAAGTCTAGTCTTTGGTAATATGGACCATGTGATGTCTATTCTTGAAGCCTGGGCTCTGTTGCTGTGAAGACCTAGGGTCAAGTTCCTTGTTATTCCATCGGTGCAATCAATGGGTCACTCAATGACCATTGGAACGGAGGCATGGGGACACCACCGATCCCCTTTTCATTTACCAAAAATAAAAAATAAAAAAATAAAAAAAAAAAGAAGATTTTCTTTTTAGTGTTTATTAATTTAAATTTGGCTGAGTTAGATTTGTTTTGCATATTGACTCAATTTGGGAATCTAGATATAATAGGTGTTAAAAAAATAAGTATGATTTTGATTTTCTTTTATTTTTTTTTAAGTCGACTTCAAATTTTTTTTTTTTTTAATTCTAATCGATGTTTTAAACAAGCGTTTAACTACCATTGAATTTTTGAACACATATGGATTCATGATGATCATTGATCAAGATAAACACTCCAAACTTGATCAATCTCCATGCTCGGATTTGATTCATTTGAATGTGGCTATAATGCTTTTAATATCATTGTTTACTTATTTAAGCTCTTGTTTATATCTCACCATCTAAAATTAAATATTTTCGTTCTAAAATTTAATGAATGTTTGTACTTGCTTACAATATAATTAATAATTAAAAAGGACAAAACAGTTGTAAACAATATATTCATTGGAATATGATCTAGATCAACATATAATGATGAGGAAATGGTTTTTTATGATAATTGAAATTGATGTAAAAGTTGTTAAATTTTTTAGACATGTTGGAGAATCTAGGCTAAAATAAAAAAAAATAAAAATAAAAAAATGTTCGTGACAGTGACTAAACCGTCATGGGATTTGTAACAAATCTGTTATGTGACGGCCTTAGAAGAGTGACCAAAAGTCACTAATCAAGAATCATTGACTTTTCTTTTTTTTTTTTTTTAAGTGAAATTGGAAATGGAAAAAACTAATTTTTTTTACTACTAGTGGGGCCACTGTTATCTATTTTTGAAGTCTAGAGTCTGCTAGGGACGGTAGAGTAAGGAAACCACAGATCCCTCTTTTATTTTTTTAAAAAATAAAACTTAATTTTCGTCTCAATGTATATTAATTTAAATAGTTTAAGATTTAAAAAAATTAAGCACAAAAGTATTGTTGTTGGTGACATTATAGTAAGGTTGCAATAGTAATTTTGTAGTTTATTTAAATGAAACAAAAAGTATAGTACCCGTGTGATAACTTTTTTTTTTTTAATGAGATACTTGTTTAGAACAATGATTGGAGTTGGAGTTTGTACGTTGTGATTGAAAAACGTGTTTGATTGAAGTATGAATTATAAATGTATTGCAATATAAGAAATAGTATAACAATTAAAATGTGTTCCAAGAAAAATGTAATATGAACTTTGTTTTAGTTCTCTTGTCATTTTATGTGATTAAAAAAATTTCATTTTGACTTGAAATAAAATAGTTATAGACTTTTAAATAAATTTGAATACTTTCAAAGTGGAAAAGAAAGAAAATTAGATGTAAATATGAGAGTTTTGGAGTTAAGTTGTAAAATTTCGTTTGCAATAATGTTCCAAACTATGACAGTCATCAGTCCTTATAAAAAAAGAATAAGCTGTACGATCTCATATTACTTGGTGATAGATAATAATAGTAAACAAATGAAGATAAAAATACAAAAAAAAAAAAAAAAAAAAAAAAAACACCCCTGATTGATTAATCACTTGCTAGATAACAATTTTGAGGATTGATTTTCTCTCTTTTTTTATTCGTTATTTTCCTGGATTGTACTAAGTTAGCATTCCTTATTTTATATCTATATACATGAAATAATCTTTAAAAAAATTCTAAATACAAGAAAGTCGGCTACATAAATCCTTCAAGCATGATTGCAGGTATAAGAACAATGATTCCATGTATTTGTTTCTAATTTTGAGGTCTTAAATTCAAACCCTCCACCACAATTCAATGAAAAAAAAAAAAAAAAAAAAACACTCACGCACGAACAGTAATATTACTTTAGTTTAATATCAATGAAGTATACTCATAAGTAACTTGGTGACTTGAACTTTATTTACTTAAAAGGAGATTTTATTGCCAACCTTATCATTTCTTAAATTATCCATTAAATAAGTGAAATTTTATTTTTGTTTGTTACAGAACCTGCAATTAAATTTCGAAACTACTATTTTTTTTTTTTTTGTCAGTTTTCGTTCCAGATTCTGTTCTTCAAAAAAGGGGAAAAAAAAAGGATGGGTGGCCTTTTTTAATCATCTAATCTAATAAATGACCTAAATTTTTTTTCCTTTAGACAAAATTATTGTTTGTCATTTTTCAGATTTGGTCAATCAGTCATTGATTAGTCAATCAGTGATTAAATATAAAAAATAGTGATTGACTATGAAATTTGGTGATTTATACTATAGTCAATCAATGATTGACTTATGGTCAATCATTGATTGACGTATCATGTGGTTAATCACTGATTGACCATTTAAGACAATTGACTAACCATTTTAGGAAAAAAAAAAAGAGGGGGGGGGGCTTTTAACTAATCTTTAAAAACTTCGAACTTCTTTAAAAAAAACTATTTAACTATAAATCCCTTCCAATTTTAAACTTTACTAAATGACATGTCGTTTCTTCGTGTGTTGTCGAGGAAAAACAACGTCTCTTTTACCCTTGTTTGTTCTTCCTTCTGTACCATTGAAAAAAAGAAGATACTAAAAGTTTATTTAAAAAAAAAAAAAAAACTCATTCGTTCAACTCAAAACTAAAAGATAATAGTAAAACATAAATTAAAACCTGTAAAATTCGAATCTAACGGTTAATAATTTTTCTCCTTTAGTCAAACAATTAAAGTAATGCCTGGAAAATTTTAAAAACTAAGTCAAACAATCCCCCCCCCCCCCCCTCCAACAAAAAACCCAAAAAAAAAAAAAAATCAATTGCGAGTATTGGTCATTTATATGATAAGAATGGGAGATTGTCAAAAGGGTACAAGACAAGTTCTTATCTCCAAATTGAAGTCAGGGTCGTGAAATACTCCTCATCTTGTCCCCTCCCTGATATTTTAAGAATTTGTTATACATTTTATTTCTTTTTATTATATTATTTTAATATTAATCTTTATCTTTGATATCGCTCTCTATATACCTATTTCATTCAGTTTTTTTTCCTCGTTTTTGCAAATCATTGAATTTATTTTGAATTTGACCTATTTTTTATTTATAACATTGTTGAAATTTTTGTTGATTTTAAATACTATAATTGGATTGGAGTGAAAAAAAATTATGTCTGTATCTTATATTTAAAGTGTTTCATGCGTGCGTATTAATATTACATGGCATATTATAATTAGGACATGATATGTTGCATAAGACTACGAATAAAATATTATCATATTATGTTGCATCAAGACACCCATTAGCACTACGACTGCCAATAATAGTGCATTTTCCCTTTCTAAAAAACTTCACTTGATTTGGTCATGTTGCGGCATCGCGGAGAGCGCCGTAAACGATCATGTCATCAGTGTCGTCATCCTTGAAGAGCAAATCGACACTCGTACTCTTCGTGACAAAGATGTCATTGATATTCGAACTCCGGCAATTCACCGGAGATCGGAAAAAAAAAAAATGATCAAATTGATCATCACAAAGGAGGTGCTCTCAGATGGCATCGAGGAGAGCAAAATCGAACTCAAAACATGTCATCATTACCCCAGACACTGTGGAAATGTAACACTAGCTTAATTACAAGGGCTACGTTAGTAGCTAGTGATTGATTATTTATTTATTAATTTTTTAGGATTGATTTTGTGAAGGTTTTGTTTGTTGAAATGGTTTTTTCCTCTCTGGTAAATTCCACAACAAGAAATATGAATATACTCTTTTCAGGGCTCTTTATCTTCTCAATCTTACTCAGCCTTGGTACAACCGTTGTTTCTGTAGGCGTATGTCTTGGCTCTCTGAAATCCTTGTTTCTCCAGTTGAAGAATAGCCTTAGATTAATCGAGTTCGAATCTCGATAGTTGGAAGGAAAGTTCTGACTACTGCTATTGCGAAGGAGTGTCATGTGATCAAGACGGTCATGTAATTCGTCAAAACTATGCAAATAAATATACATAGGATTATCAAAACTATGCAAGACCTTAAACTTCCTCAATTTTGATGTATAGGATATGAGGGAGATCGGCTTTGAAAACGGGAAGTTAGACTTAAAACACATGCTTTGAATTTGATTAGAGTTTTAATTGTTCAAAGATTACGATCGAAACAAATGCTTAGACTCCAAGCACATGCTTTGAATTTGATTAGAATTTAATTGTTCAAAAATTAAGATAGCAAATACTAATTGCGTTATTATTAGTCGTCTCTTTAATTCTACTGTCAACATAGAGAGAGACAAAAAGGAAGAATTTCTCCATACTCGTATATCTCACTATCTTATTTTTTTTATTCCTTCCCATGACATATCGGAAAAAAACAATTATATTTCTTTCTTGCCATGTAGTTTTAAGTAATAAGATATCTTTAAGGGTTGATTTATTGTAATCCAGCTTTGAGATGTATTTTGAACCATCCTTTTTTCTTGTAGAAGTTGAAGAATTGGAAGATTGAGCCACCCACTTGTTTACAAGAAATAAAATTTAAAAAAAAATTAATTAAAAAAATGGGGGAAAGAGGCAGCAATTGCACGATAACATAAAATAACAGCATATCTAGAATAGCAAAATCATTTTCAAACTTGCATAAACAATTCTCGCATTATAAACGAGATCTTCTTTTCTTTGAAACTTTCTATGATAGAATATATCTATCGTTCCGTATGTTTTACTACTGTTAGAACTTAGATTTAATTAAAATCACATCAAATAAAAATTTAAAACAGAGTCAAATCGCTATGGTATTTTCCCATACCTAATCGTAGGACTTTCATTTTTTTTATTTAAAAAAAAAAAAAAAAAAAAAAAAAGGCAATCCTACGAAGCGATTTCACATGGATCACTAGCTTTGACTACCTGATATTGTGAACCTGCTAACTTTACGTTAAATATGTCCAACTTTTCCGGTGCCGATACTCGGGTTTAATATCACAGATGGAGGGGGATTTGACAAAGGTACAAAAAACTCTAGGAGTTATCTTCCACTTACGTGTGCAACTGTTAACATGAGTTAACTATCAACTGCCTTGTGTTACATGGTAAGAGTACAAGAAAATCAATCCAATAAGGATGCGCTATTATGCTAATGACGCGCTTACTTCAAAATAATAATAATAATAAAAATAATAATAATAACTAATAATACATTGATAACGTAGAAAATTCGGCTAGCATGCATCCTAGGGCTATTAACCTGAAAGCCGCAATCAACTCTAAAACAACAAAGAGTAGAATTCGGCGATCTAAAGCGTAAGCTAAGTTCTACCTTCACCACCATCAAAACTTGGCATTACCAAAGCCAGATGCTGCGGCATATCGACAGCCTTAACAGTTGTAGTATCAAAGCATTCGCCCAAAACTCGGCAACAAATCTATTAACGCACTCGGTTCTTTCACTATGACCTCCCAAGCTACTGATTCCCGTTGAACCAATCTCAAATATCTTGCCTACAAAGCAAAAGTACGTAAAACATATGAGAGCGAGTTAACTTAAAAGGCAGATAAAAAGTGAAATGAGAAAGTTACATTTCAACAAGACGAAAGAAAAAGAAAAGAAAAATGAAACGAAAAATCACAACAAAAAAAAAAGGTGCAATTTTACCCCTATTAAAGCTTTTAAAGTTGAATTGGTTAGTTTAAGCTTTATTCATTTTCCTTCATCTTTTGTTTACCCCGTGAATTCGATTAAGACTCGTTTCTCACTAGAGTTTGTCAAACAAGATATCATCCCTGCCCTGTAGTGCAAAATCTTAAAATCCCACAGGCACGGTTTCTAAAAAAGCTGGAGACATTTGTGCACACATTCAACCCTCATTCGAAGTATCAGCTCATGCAGGAATAAAGTTCCAATGCGGTCTACCAGAACAGTTCT
>CM046378.1:3721875-3762095 GCA_025413485.1 Ficus microcarpa
GCAGTCCAAGTTCAGTGTCACAATTAACCCCTGTGACCAAGGTTGGTGTCGCATTTAACCCCTGCAACCTAGGTTAGTACCGCATTTAACCCCTGCGGCCTAGGTTAAGTGTCGCATTTAACCCCTGCGACCAAGGTTCGTACCGCACTTAACCCCTGCGGCCAGGTTGAGTGTCACATTTAACCCCTGTGATAAAGGTTGAGTTTCACATAGTCAAGTTTTCAAGTATAGATATACGTATATATATAAGTTTATATACATAAGCATGGTATAATATATAGCCCCTCGTTCCGGAAAAGAAAAAAAAAAAAAGAATGTCAGTAAATTTTCCAAAAGAGTTTAGAAAGTGATATGCAATTATAAAATCAACATTACATCAAATACATCAATACATGATAAAACTATATATATAAAAGAGAGAAAATTGTTGCGCATTGGTCGCATCCAACAATTTTTTTCCTGCAAACAACAAAAGAGAGACAAAAACTAGACAGCAACAAACTTTATACTCCTATTAAAGAGTTCACAAAAATTCTAAATTACAAGGAGATAACAAAATCGGAATCTCTCGATCCAATACAAAGAAAACACACACAACCCATAAGAAGACAAGCAAAAAACGAGACAATAATTATTTGGGATAAAGTTTATACTCCTATTAAGGAGTTCACATAAATTCTAAGAAGTAAACGGAAATTAATTATGGATTCTCGGTTCCAATACAAAAATATATATACAAAGCCTATATTCTCAATAAAGAGTTCACTACATGAATTGTAAGAAATAAAAAGAGAAACGATTGACATTGTTTTATTCAACACGCATGATGAGTTCACAAAAATTCTAAGGAGTAAAATGAGTCAATAATTGGAATCTCTCGGTTCCAATACAAAGATAACACACTCAACCTATGAGGAGAAAGAATAAACAACAAAATAATTATTTGCAACAATGTTTATACTCCCATTAAGGAGTTCACATAAATTCTAAGAGGTAAAAAGAGATTTGCAACAAGTTTATACTCCATTAAGGAGTTCACATAAATCCTAAGAAAAAGGAGATAAATAATCGGAATCCCTTGGTTCCAATACAAAGAAAACACACACAAACCATACTCCTAGTGTGGAGTTCACCGCATGATTGTAAGAAATAAAAGAGACAAACAATATAACAAGGAAGAAAAATGTCACTATGTTTGGATGGTATTTTTCCACCACTAATTGTCATCATTACCACCAAAGACACTGACATGCATTTCCTACAGTACAAACAGATCATTCTACAATCTCGGAATGAGACGCAAATTCTGAAAAACTTAGTTTGATAAAATAGAAGGATCAATAGCACATACAAAATAATATAGAAAGACAATGACTACCAATACCAAGTCTGGTTTCAAAAAATCTATCAAACGTACCTTTCGTGATGCTTGACATGTACCTTCTCTCTTTCTTAATGCTTCTTGTTTAGCCTCCCTTTGGACCTCTTCTTCAGCTACCCTTTCCTTGTAACCCTCATTTTGCGAATGAACTAGCTGTTTGCCGCTCCGTAACTCTTCAGTGAAGAAAATATGACCATAAACCAAAAAACAAAAGTAGTTAATAACAATATAAATGACAAGGCGCTTAGAAACTACAATACATAATAATATTATAGGTAACAAATAGGTGAAACAACACATATGACCTTCATTAAATACTATGCTTGCTATTTGCCTCTCCACAGCTCGTAATTCCACAAGCCAAATTGAACAATAATAAGAGTATTAGAGCCAGTGGATAACAAAATTAGCAAAACTTATTGAACAAAAAAAAAATGCTTTATTTGTTGCTATGCTCAAAAAATTAAAAACAAGGGATGAACGTGAATATTGCTACATTAAAAAATGAGCCATTTGTCCTTAACTCCTCGTTCTCCTAACAGACAATATGAAGGATCAGTAACACTTCCAAATTGAGCATTAAGGAATCTAACTTCATTTAGAAACTAAACTAGCCAAGGAATTAATTTTTTTTCTAATAAAATTTGCTTCCTATTTATCCAAAACTATCACGTAACCTAAGGTAGATATACTAATTTTAGAAAGAAAACTAGTACCTGTCTCTATTATTTAATGTACTTGCCAAACACCTCTCCGCAACCCATAATTCCATGTGTCAAATTGAAAAAGAAAAGATGGATTAGAACAACAAACAACAAAATTAGGAAACTTAAATAAATAAGGAAACGATAACTGAGTATATGTTATCAATATATTAAAACAAAGCATGGAGCATGAATTCTGTTATGTTTAAGCTTGAGTGCAACCAGGCTACTAACAAGTTAAATGAAAATATAATTTCTTGAATACGTAAGATAAAAAAACCCACTAAATTTGCATACAAACTCGTTTTATCAGCTGAACTGACATCTTCCACACTATACAGTGAAAAGGGTAAGTGTCTCCACTCAAAAAACTGTACAGTTAGGAAAATATCATTTCAACTAATAATCAAAACTTAGTAAATGACAAAGTTTGCAGTTATAAAAGAGAGACAATTAGGTACTAGCTATTATCAACAAAAACAAAAGGAAGGTATAAGTATAAACATTGATACGTTAAAGATGTCCGCGTTACAACATTAAACTTTTTAGTAAAAACAAATAATTTAGTAAGGAAAACTGGAAAACAATACCTATTCGTGGTGTTTGACGAGGTATATATCCTGGAATATACAAGCCCCTCCATAGCCCCTCGTTCCAGGAAAAAAAAAAAAAAAGAATGGTCAGCAAATTTTCCGAAAGAGTTTCGTGATGCAAAGACAAAACATATAAAAAAATATAAAATATTCAAGTTACGTACATTGAAATTTTTGGGGAGAAGCTTCCTATTATGTTGTCACCTAACGTGTTTCCAATAGCAAATTACATAAACACCTCTCCATAGCCCCATAACTCCATGTGTCAATTCAAAAATAACAGACTGATTAGAATAGTAAACAACAAAATTACATAATAATATTATACGTAACAAATAGGTGAAACAACACATATCACCTTCATTAAATACCATGCTTGCTATTTGCCTCTCCGCAGCTCATAATTCCACAAGCCAAATTGAACAATAATAAGAGTATTAGAGGCACTGGATAACAAAATTAGCAAAACTTATTCAACCAAAAAAAGAAAAACATTTTATTTGTTGCAATTCTCAAAAATTAAAAAGAAGCGATGAACGTGGATATTGCTACATTGAAAAATGAGCCATTTGTCCTTGCTCCTCGTTCTCCTAACGGACAATATGAAGGACCACTAACACTTTCAAATTGAGCATTAAGAAATCTAACTTCATTTAGAACTAAACTATCCAAGGAATTTTTTTTTTCTAAATAAAATTTGCTTCCTATTTATCAAACCTATCATGTAACCTAAAGTAGATATACTAATTTTAAAAAGAAAACTAGTACCTATCTCCATTATTTAATGTACTAGCTTCCCATTATTTAATGTACTTGCCAAACACCTCTCCGCAACTCCATAATTCCATGTGTCAAATTGAAAAATAAAAGATGGATTAGAACAACAAACAACAAAATTAGGAACTTAAATAAATAAGGAAATGATAACTGAGTAGATACTATCAATATATTAAAACAAAGCATGGAGCATGAATTCTGTTATGTTTAAGTTTGAGTGCAACCATGCTACTAACAAGTTAAATGAAATTATCATTTTTTGAATACGTAAGATAAAAAAAACCCACTAAATTTGCATACAGACTCGGTTTATCAACTGAACTGACATCTTCCACACTATACAGTGAAAAGGGTAAGTGTCTCCACTCAAAAAACTGTACAGTTAGGAAAATATCATTTCAACTAATAATCAAAACTTAGTAAATGGAAGTAAATGACAAAATTTGCAGTTATAAAATAGAGACAATTAGGTACTAGTTATTATCAACAAAACAAAAGGAAGGCACAAGTATAAACACTAATACGTTAAAGATGTCCGTGTTACAACATTAAACTTTTTGAAAAAAACAAGTAATTTAAGTAAGGAAAACTGGAAAATAATACCTATTTGTGGTGTTTGACGAGGTATATATCCTGGAATATACAAGCCCCTCCATAGCCCTCGTTCCGAAATAAAAAAAGAATGTCAGTAAATTTTTCAAAATAGTTTCAAGATGAAAAGCCAAAAAATATAAAAATATATAAAATATTCAAGTTACGTACATTGGAATTTTTGGGGAGAAGTTTCCTATTATGTTGTCACCCAACGTGTTTCCAACCGCAAATTACATAAGCACCTCTCCATAGCCCTATAATTCCAAGTGTCAAATTCAAAAATAATAGACTGATTAGAATAGGAAACAACAAAATTACATAATAATATTACAGGTAACAAATAGGTGAAATAACACATATCACCTTCATTAAATACCATGCTTGCTATTTGTCTCTCCGCAGCTCAAAATTCCACAAGCCAAATGGAACAATTATTAGTATTAGAGGCACCGGATAACAAAATTAGCAATGTAACCTAAAGTAAATATACTAATTTTAGAAAGAAAACTAGTACCTATCTCCATTATTTAATGTACTTGCCAAACACCTATCCGCAACCCCATAATTCCATGTGTCAAATTGAAAAACAAAAGATGGATTAGAACAACAAACAACAAAATTAGGAACTTAAATAAATAAGGAAACGATAACTAAGTAGGTATTATCAATATATTAAAACAAAGCATAGAGCATGAATTCTGTCATGTTTAAGCTTGAGTGCAACCAGGCTACTAACAAGTTAAATGAAAATATCATTTTTTGAGTAGGTTAGGGGGGGAAAAAAAACCCACTAAATTTGCATACAAACTTGGTTTATCAGCTGAACTGACATCTTCCACACTATACAGTGCAAAGCGCAAGTGTCTCCACTCAAAAAACTGTACAGTTCAGAAAATATCGTTTCAACTAATAATCAAAACTTAGTAAATGGAAGTAAATGACAAAATTTGCAATTATTAAAGAGAGACAATTAGGTACAAGCTATTATCAACAAAACAAAAGGAAGGTATAAGTATAAACACTGATGCGTTAAAGATGTCCATCTTACAACATCAAACTTCTTGGTAAAAACAAGTAATTTAGTAAGGTAAATAGGAAAATAATACCTATTTGGGGTGTTTGACGAGGTATATATCCTGGAATATACAAGCCCCTCCATAGCCCCTCGTTCCGAAATAAAAAAAGAATACCAGGAAATTTTCCAAAATAGTTTCATGATGAAAAGCCAAAAATATAAAAATATATAAAATATTCAAGTTACGTACATTGGAATTTTTGGGGAGAAGTTTCCTATTTTGTTGTTACCCAACGTGTTTCCAACAGCAAATTACATAAACACCTCTCCATAGCCCCATAATTCCATATGTCAAAATTGAAAAATAACATACTGATTAGAATAGTAAACAACAAAATTAGCAACATTAACAAATAAAAGGAAATGATAAATGGGTAGATATAACCAATACATTAAAGCAAAGCATGGAGCACGAATTCGGGAAGGTACGAGTATAAAAATTAATGCGTTGACGATGTTCATGATACAACATTTTTTTGGTAACATACCTTGTGTGCACGCTGATGTATGTATGGATGCCTATATGACGTATGTATGCATCAATGGTGTACATGCATCTATTTATGATGTGTGCATGAATGTCTATACGTAGCCATGAATTTAAGGAATTCGTAGAAAGTGATATGCAATTATAAAATCAACATTACATCGAATGCATCAATACATGATAAAAATATATTTACATAAGAGAGAGAGAGAGAAAATGGTTGCACATGGTTGGTCGCATCCAACAATTTTTTTCCTGCAAACAGCGAAAGAGAGACAAAAACTAGATAGCAACAAAGTTTATACTCCCATTAAAGAGTTCATATAAATTCTAAAGTAAAGGGAGATAAAAAAAAAATCAGAATCTCTCGATCCCAATACAAAGAAAACACACACAACCCATAAGAAGAAAAGCAAAAAACGAGACAGTAATTATTTGGGATAAAGTTTATACTCCTATTAAGGAGTTCACATAAATTCTAAGAGGCAAACAAAAATGAATTATTGGATTCTCGGTTCCAATACAAAGAAAAAAATATACAGTCTATATTCTCAGTAAGGAGTTCACTGCATGAATTGTAAGAAATAAAAAGAGAAATGATTGACATTGTTTTATCCAACACGCATGATGGGTTCACATAATTCTAAGAAGGAAAACGAGATGAATAATCGAAATCTCCAGGTTCCATAAAAAGAAAACACACACAACCAACAAGGAGACAATACAACGAAAACACACACAACCGATAAGGAGACAAATAATACAAGAGACAATAATTATTGCAACAAAGTTTATACTCTCATTAAAGAGTTCACGCAAATTCTAAGAAGTAAAAGAAGATGATTGGAATCTCTAACTTCCAATACAAATAAAACACACAATCCATACTCCTAGTAATTGACATTATCCAACACGCATGATGAGTTCACATAAGTTCTAAGAAGTAAAAAGAGATCAAAAGACAAAGAAAACACACACAATCAAAAGAAGAAACAATAAACGAGACAACAATTATTTGCAACAAAGTTTATACTCCCATTAAGGAGTTCACATAAATTCTAAGAAGTAAAAGGAGATGAATAATTGGAATCTCTTGGTTCCAATACAAAGAAAACACTCGGAATCCATACTCCTAGTAAAAAGTTCACTACATGAATTGCAAGAAAAAAGAGAGGGAGAATTGACATTGCTTTATCCAACATGCACGATGAGTTCACATAAATTCTAAGAAATAAAAGGAGATCAATAATTGGAATCTCTCGGTTCCAATACAAAGAAACCACACACAATCAAAAAGAAGAAACAATAAACGAACAACAATTATTTGCAACAAAGTTTATACTCCCATTAAGGAGTTCACATAAATTCTAAGAAGTAAAAGGAGATGAATAATTGGAATCTCTTGGTTCCGATACAAAGAAAACACACGTAATCCATACTCCTAGTAAAAAGTTCACTACATGAATTGCAAGAAAAAATAGAGGGATAATTGACATTGCTTTATCCAACATGCACGATGAGTTCACATAAATTCTAAGAAGTAAAAGGAGATCAATAATCGGAATCTCTCGGTTCCAATACAAAGAAATCACACACAATCAAAAAGAAGAAACAATAAACGAGACAATAATTATTTGCAACAAAGTTTATACTCCCATTAAGGAGTTCACATAAATTCTAAGAAGTAAAAGGAGAAGAATAATTGGAATCTCTTGGTTCCGATACAAAGAAAACACACGCAATCCATACTCCTAGTAAAAAGTTCACTACATGAATTGCAAGAAAAAAGAGAGGGACAATTGACATTAATTTATCCAACATGCACGATGAGTTCACATAAATTCTAAGAAGTAAAAGGAGATCAATAATCGGAATCTCTCGGTTCCAATACAAAGAAATCACACACAACCAAAAAGAAGAAACAATAAACGAGACAGTATTTATTTGCAACAAAGTTCATACTCCTATCCGACATACATAATGAGTTCACATAAATTCTAAAAAGTAAAAGGAGATCAATAATCGGAAGCAAGAAGAAACACTAACAATAAGATAGAAATATTAAAGCAATAATTAAGGCATAAGGTGCAAATTCTGAAATACCCGGTTTGATAAAATAAAGAGAGCAATAGCACATATAAAATAACATAGAAATACTATGACTGCCAATACCAAGTTTGGTTTCAAAACGCCTTTCAAACGTACCTTTCATGATGCTTGGAACATAGCTTCTCTCTTTCTTAATGCTTCTTGTTTAGCCTCCCTTTGGACCTCTTCTTCGGCTGCCTTTTCCATCTTGCCCTCATTTTGCGAATGCACTCGAGGTTTGCTGCTTCGTAGCTCCTCATTTAAGAAAATATAACCATAAACCAAAAACAAAACTAGTTAATAACAATATACATAACAAGACTATAACACGTAATAATATAATATGCTAACAAATAGGTAAAACGATATCTATCACCTTCATTAAATACCATGCTTGCTATTTACTTCTCGTAGCCCATAATTCCTCAAGCCAAATCGAACAATAATAAGAGTAATAGAGACACTGGACAACAAAAATAGCAACAGTTATTTAAAATATAAAACGTTTTACCTGTTGCTATTCTCATTTATCATGTAAACAACAAAATTAGTAACACCAACAAATTTAAAAAAAAAAAAAAAAAAAAAAAAAGTACTTAAGTTACGAAGACAGTACCTGTTTGTGTTGTTTGACAAGGTACATGTCCCATAAGCCCGGCATTATATATGGATTTTGTTGACTATGTGAAAAATTCCCAAGGTATCACCTTAAGAATTTATTAACTAAACCTAGACCACAACTCCTTGCAGTCCAAGTTCAGTGTCACAATTAACCCCTGTGACCAAGGTTGGTGTCGCATTTAACCCCTGTGACCAAGGTTGGTGTCGCATTTAACCCCTGCGGCCTAGGTCAAGTGTCGCATTTAACCCCTGCGACCAAGGTTCGTACCGCACTTAACCCCTGCGGCCAGGTTGAGTGTCACATTTAACCCCTGTGATAAAGGTTGAGTTTCACATAGTCAAGTTTTCAAGTATAGATATACGTATATATATAAGTTTATATACATAAGCATGGTATAAGTATATATAGCCCCTCGTTCCGGAAAAGAAAAAAAAAAAAAAAAGAATGTCAGTAAATTTTCCAAAAGAGTTTAGAAAGTGATATGCAATTATAAAATCAACATTATATCAAATACATCAATACATGATAAAACTATATATATAAAAGAGAGAAAATTGTTGCGCATTGGTCGCATCCAACAATTTTTTTCCTGCAAACAACAAAAGAGAGACAAAAACTAGACAGCAACAAACTTTATACTCCTATTAAAGAGTTCACAAAAATTCTAAATTACAAGGAGATAACAAAATCGGAATCTCTCGATCCCAATACAAAGAAAACACACACAACCCATAAGAAGACAAGCAAAAAACGAGACAATAATTATTTGGGATAAAGTTTATACTCCTATTAAGGAGTTCACATAACTTCTAAGAAGTAAACGGAAATTAATTATCGGATTCTCGGTTCCAATACAAAAATATATATATATAAAGCCTATATTCTCAATAAAGAGTTCACTACATGAATTGTAAGAAATAAAAAGAGAAACGATTGACATTGTTTTATTCAACACGCATGATGAGTTCACAAAAATTCTAAGGAGTAAAATGAGGTCAATAATTGGAATCTCTCGGTTCCAATACAAAGATAACACACTCAACCTATGAGGAGAAAGAATAAACAACAAAATAATTATTTGCAACAATGTTTATACTCCCATTAAGGAATTCACATAAATTCTAAGAGGTAAAAAGAGATTTGCAACAACGTTTATACTCCCATTAAAGAGTTCACATAAATCCTAAGAAAAAGGAGATAAATAATCGGAATCCCTTGGTTCCAATACAAAGAAAACACACACAAACCATACTCCTAGTGTGGAGTTCACCGCATGAATTGTAAGAAATAAAAAGAGACAAACAATATAACAAGGAAGAAAAATGTCACTATGTTTGGATGGTATTTTTCCACCACTAATTGTCATCATTACCACCAAAGACACTGACATGCATTTCCTACAGTACAAACAGATCATTCTACAATCTCGGAATGAGGCGCAAATTCTGAAAAACTTAGTTTGATCAAATAGAAGGATCAATAGCACATACAAAATAATATAGAAAGACAATGACTACCAATACCAAGTTTGGTTTCAAAAAATCTATCAAACGTACCTTTCGTGATGCTTGACATGTACCTTCTCTCTTTCTTAATGCTTCTTGTTTAGCCTCCCTTTGGACCTCTTCTTCAGCTACCCTTTCCTTGTAACCCTCATTTTGCGAATGAACTAGCTGTTTGCCGCTCCGTAACTCCTCAGTGAAGAAAATATGACCATAAACCAAAAACAAAAGTAGTTAATAACAATATAAATGACAAGGCGCTTAGAAACTACAATACATAATAATATTATAGGTAACAAATAGGTGAAACAACACATATGACCTTCATTAAATACTATGCTTGCTATTTGCCTCTCCACAGCTCGTAATTCCACAAGCCAAATTGAACAATAATAAGAGTATTAGAGCCACTGGATAACAAAATTAGCAAAACTTATTGAACAAAAAAAAAAAATGCTTTATTTGTTGCTATGCTCAAAAAATTAAAAACAAGGGATGAACGTGAATATTGCTACATTAAAAAATGAGCCATTTGTCCTTACTCCTCGTTCTCCTAACAGACAATATGAAGGATCAGTAACACTTCCAAATTGAGCATTAAGGAATCTAACTTCATTTAGAAACTAAACTAGCCAAGGAATTAATTTTTTTTCTAATAAAATTTGCTTCCTATTTATCAAACCTATCACGTAACCTAAAGTGTTTAAGCTTGAGTGCAACCATGCTACTAACAAGTTAAATGAAAATATAATTTCTTGAATACGTAAGATAAAAAACCCACTAAATTTGCATACAAACTCGTTTTATCAGCTGAACTGACATCTTCCACACTATACAGTGAAAAGGGTAAATGTCTCCACTCAAAAAACTGTACAGTTAGGAAAATATCATTTCAACTAATAATCAAAACTTAGTAAATGGAAGTAAATGACAAAGTTTGCAGTTATAAAAGAGAGACAATTAGGTACTAGCTATTATCAACAAAACAAAAGGAAGGTATAAGTATAAACATTGATACGTTAAAGATGTCCGCGTTACAACATTAAACTTTTTAGTAAAAACAAGTAATTTAGTAAGGAAAACTGGAAAACAATACCTATTCGTGGTGTTTGACAAGGTATATATCCTGGAATATACAAGCCCCTCCATAGCCCCTCGTTCCAGGAAAAAAAAAAAAAAAAGAATGGTCAGCAAATTTTCCGAAAGAGTTTCGTGATGCAAAGACAAAACATATAAAAAAATATAAAATATTCAAGTTACGTACATTGAAATTTTTGGGGAGAAACTTCCTATTATGTTGTCACCTAACATGTTTCCAATAGCAAATTACATAAACACCTCTCCATAGCCCCATAACTCCATGCGTCAAATTCAAAAATAACAAACTGATTAGAATAGTAAACAACAAAATTACATAATAATATTATACGTAACAAATAGGTGAAACAACACATATCACCTTCATTAAATACCATGCTTGCTATTTGCCTCTCCGCAGCTCATAATTCCACAAGCCAAATTGAACAATAATAAGAGTATTAGAGGCACTGGATAACAAAATTAGCAAAACTTATTCAACCAAAAAAAAAAAAAAACATTTTATTTGTTGCTATTCTCAAAAAATTAAAAAGAAGCGATGAACGTGGATATTGTTACATTGAAAAATGAGCCATTTGTCCCTGCTCCTCGTTCTCCTAACGGACAATATGAAGGACCACTAACACTTTCAAATTGAGCATTAAGAAATCTAACTTCGTTTAGAAACTAAACTATCGAAGGAATTTTTTTTTTCTAAATAAAATTTGCTTCCTATTTATCAAACCTATCATGTAACCTAAAGTAGATATACTAATTTTAAAAAGAAAACTAGTACCTGTCTCCATTATTTAATGTACTAGCTTCCCATTATTTAATGTACTTGCCAAACACCTCTCCGCAACTCCATAATTCCATGTGTCAAATTGAAAAATAAAAGATGGATTAGAACAACAAACAACAAAATTAGGAACTTAAATAAATAAGGAAATGATAACTGAGTAGATACTATCAATATATTAAAACAAAGCATGGAGCATGAATTTTGTTATGTTTAAGCTTGAGTGCAACCGTTCTACTAACAAGTTAAATGAAATAATCATTTTTTGAATACGTAAGATAAAAAAAAAACCCACTAAATTTGCATACAAACTCGGTTTATCAACTGAACTGACATCTTCCACACTATACAGTGAAAAGGGTAAGTGTCTCCACTCAAAAAACTGTACAGTTAGGAAAATATCATTTCAACTAATAATCAAAACTTAGTAAATGGAAGTAAATGACAAAATTTGCAGTTATAAAAGAGAGACAATTAGGTACTAGTTATTATCAACAAAACAAAAGGAAGGCACAAGTATAAACACTAATACGTTAAAGATGTCCGTGTTACAACATTAAACTTTTTGGAAAAAACAAGTAATTTAAGTAAGGAAAACTGGAAAATAATACCTATTTGTGGTGTTTGACGAGGTATATATCCTGGAATATACAAGCCCCTCCATAGCCCCTCGTTCCGAAATAAAAAAAGAATGTCAGTAAATTTTTCAAAATAGTTTCAAGATGAAAAGCCAAAAAATATAAAAATATATAAAATATTCAAGTTACGTACATTGAAATTTTTGGGGAGAAGTTTCCTATTATGTTGTCACCCAACGTGTTTCCAACCGCAAATTACATAAACACCTCTCCATAGCCCTATAATTCCAAGTGTCAAATTCAAAAATAATAGACTGATTAGAATAGTAAACAACAAAATTACATAATAATATTACAGGTAACAAATAGGTGAAATAACACATATCACCTTCATTAAATACCATGCTTGCTATTTGTCTCTCCGCAGCTCATAATTCCACAAGCCAAATTGAACAATTATTAGTATTAGAGGCACCGGATAACAAAATTAGCAATGTAACCTAAAGTAAATATACTAATTTTAGAAAGAAAATTAGTACCTATCTCCATTATTTAATGTACTTGCCAAACACCTATCCGCAACCCCATAATTCCATGTGTCAAATTGAAAAACAAGAGATGGATTAGAACAACAAACAAC
The DNA here is from genome assembly GCA_025413485.1 of Ficus microcarpa. Lineage (NCBI taxonomy): Eukaryota > Viridiplantae > Streptophyta > Magnoliopsida > Rosales > Moraceae > Ficus > Ficus microcarpa. Next base: position 3,734,793 of record CM046378.1, read on the forward strand.
AAAATTAGGAACTTAAATAAATAAGGAAACGATAACTGAGTAGATACTATCAATATATTAAAACAAAGCATGGAGCATGAATTCTGTCATGTTTAAGCTTGAGTGCAACCAGGCTACTAACAAGTTAAATGAAAATATCATTTTTTGAATAGGTTGGGGGGGAAAAAAATAAAAAAAAAACCCACTAAATTTGCATACAAACTTGGTTTATCAGCTGAACTGACATCTTCCACACTATATAGTGAAAAGCGCAAGTGTCTCCACTCAAAAAACTGTACAGTTCAGAAAATATCGTTTCAACTAATAATCAAAACTTAGTAAATGGAAGTAAATGACAAAATTTGCAATTATAAAAGAGAGACAATTAGGTACAAGCTATTATCAACAAAACAAAAGGAAGGTACAAGTATAAACACTGATGCGTTAAAGATGTCCATCTTACAACATCAAACTTCTTGGTAAAAACAAGTAATTAGTAAGGTAAATAGGAAAATAATACCTATTTGGGGTGTTTGACGAGGTATATATCCTGGAATATACAAGCCACTCCATAGCCCCTCGTTCCGAAATAAAAAAAGAGTGTCAGGAAATTTTCCAAAATAGTTTCATGATGAAAAGCCAAAAATATAAAAATATATAAAATATTCAAGTTACGTACATTGGAATTTTTGGGGAGAAGTTTCCTATTTTGTTGTTACCCAACGTGTTTCCAACAGCAAATTACATAAACACCTCTCCATAGCCCCATAATTCCATATGTCAAAATTGAAAAATAACAGACTGATTAGAATAGTAAACAACAAAATTAGCAACATTAACAAATAAAAGGAAATGATAAATGGGTAGATATAACCAATACATTAAAGCAAAGCATGGAGCACGAATTCGGGAAGGTACGAGTATAAAAATTAATGCGTTGACGATGTTCATGATACAACATTTTTTTGGTAACATGCCTTGTGTGCACGCTGATGTATGTATGGATGCCTATATGACGTATGTATGCATCAGTGGTGTACATGCATCTATTTATGATGTGTGCATGAATGTCTATACGTAGCCATGAATTTAAGGAATTCGTACAAAGTGATATGCAATTATAAAATCAACATTACATCGAATGCATCAATACATGATAAAAATATATTTACATAAAAGAGAGAGAGAGAAAATGGTTGCACATGGTTGGTCGCATCCAACAATTTTTTTCCTGCAAACAGCGAAAGAGAGACAAAAACTAGATAGCAACAAAGTTTATACTCCCATTAAAGAGTTCATATAAATTCTAAAGTAAAGGGAGATAAAAAAAAAAATCAGAATCTCTCGATCCCAATACAAAGAAAACACACACAACCCATAAGAAGAAAAGCAAAAAACGAGACAGTAATTATTTGGGATAAAGTTTATACTCCTATTAAGGAGTTCACATAAATTCTAAGAGGCAAACAAAAATGAATTATTGGATTCTCGGTTCCAATACAAAGAAAAAAATATACAGTCTATATTCTCAGTAAGGAGTTCACTGCATGAATTGTAAGAAATAAAAAGAGAAATGATTGACATTGTTTTATCCAACACGCATGATGGGTTCACATAATTCTAAGAAGGAAAACGAGATGAATAATCGAAATCTCCAGGTTCCATAAAAAGAAAACACACACAACCAACAAGGAGACAATACAACGAAAACACACACAACCGATAAGGAGACAAATAATACAAGAGACAATAATTATTGCAACAAAGTTTATACTCTCATTAAAGAGTTCACGCAAATTCTAAGAAGTAAAAGAAGATGATTGGAATCTCTAACTTCCAATACAAATAAAACACACAATCCATACTCCTAGTAATTGACATTATCCAACACGCATGATGAGTTCACATAAGTTCTAAGAAGTAAAAAGAGATCAAAATACAAAGAAAACACACACAATCAAAAGAAGAAACAATAAACGAGACAATAATTATTTGCAACAAAGTTTATACACTCATTAAGGAGTTCACATAAATTCTAAGAAGTAAAAGGAGATGAATAATTGGAATCTCTTGGTTCCGATACAAGAAAACACACGTAATCCATACTCCTAGTAAAAAGTTCACTACATGAATTGCAAGAAAAAAGAGAGGGATAATTGACATTGCTTTATCCAACATGCACGATGAGTTCACATAAATTCTAAGAAGTAAAAGGAGATCAATAATCGGAATCTCTCGGTTCCAATACAAAGAAATCACACACAACCAAAAAGAAGAAACAATAAACGAGACAATAATTATTTGCAACAAAGTTTATACTCCCATTAAGGAGTTCACATAAATTCTAAGAAGTAAAAGGAGATGAATAATTGGAATCTCTTGGTTCCGATACAAAGAAAGCACACGCAATCCATACTCCTAGCAAAAAGTTCACTACATGAATTGCAAGAAAAAAGATAGGGACAATTGACATTGCTTTATCCAACATGCACGATGAGTTCACATAAATTCTAAGAAGTAAAAGGAGATTAATAATCGGAATCTCTCGGTTCCAATACAAAGAAATCACACACAACCAAAAAGAAGAAACAACAAACGAGACAGTATTTATTTGCAACAAAGTTCATACTCCTATCTGACATACATGATGAGTTCACATAAATTCTAAGAAGTAAAAGGAGATCAATAATCAGAAGCAAGAAGAAACACTAACAGTAAGACAGAAATATTAAAGCAATAATTAAGGCATAAGGTGCAAATTCTGAAATACTCGATTTGATAAAATAAAGAGAGCAATAGCACATATAAAATAACATAGAAATACTATGACTACCAATACCAAGTTTGGTTTCAAAACGCCTTTCAAACGTACCTTTCATGATGCTTGGAACATAGCTTCTCTCTTTCTTAATGCTTCTTGTTTAGCCTCCCTTTGGACCTCTTCTTCGGCTGCCTTTTCCATCTTGCCTTCATTTTGCGAATGCACTTGATGTTTGCTGCTTCGTAGCTCCTCATTTAAGAAAATATAACCATAAACCAAAAACAAAACTAGTTAATAACAATTTATATAACAAGACTATAACACGTAATAATATAATATGCTAACAAATAGGTAAAACGATATCTATCATCTTCATTAAATACCATGCTTGCTATTTACTTCCCGTAGCCCATAATTCCTCAAGCCAAATCGAACAATAATAAGAGTAATAGAGACACTGGACAACAAAAATAGCAACAGTTATTTAAAAAACAAAACGTTTTACCTGTTGCTATTCTCATTTATCATGTAAACAACAAAATTAGTAACACCAACAAATTTAAAAAAAAAAAAAAAAAGTACTTAAGTTACGAAGACAGTACCTGTTTGTGTTGTTTGACACGGTACATGTCCCATAAGCCCGGCATTATATATGGATTTTGTTGACTATGTGAAAAATTCCCAAGGTATCACCTTAAGAATTTATTAACTAAACCTAGACCACAACTCCTTGCAATCCAAGTTCAGTGTCACAATTAACCCCTGTGACCAAGGTTGGTGTCGCATTTAACCCCTGCAACCTAGGTTAGTACCGCATTTAACCCCTGCGGCCTAGGTTAAGTGTCGCATTTAACCCCTGCGACCAAGGTTAGTACCGCACTTAACCCCTGCGGCCAGGTTGAGTGTCACATTTAACCCCTGTGATAAAGGTTGAGTTTCACATAGTCAAGTTTTCAAGTATAAATATACGTATATATATAAGTTTATATACATAAGCATAGTATAAGTATATATAGCCCCTCGTTCCGGAAAAGAAAAAACAAAAACAAAAAAAAAAGAATGTCAGTAAATTTTCCAAAAGAGTTTAGAAAGTGATATGCAATTATAAAATCAACATTACATCAAATACATCAATACATGATAAAACTATATATATAAAAGAGAAAGAAAATTGTTACTCATGGTTGGTGGCATCCAACAATTTTTTTTCCTGCAAACAACAAAAGAGAGACAAAAACTAGACAGTAACAAAGTTTATACTCCCATTAAAGAGTTCACATAAATTCTAAATTACAAGGAGATAACAAAATCGGAATCTCTCGATCCCAATTCAAAGAAAACACACACAACCTATAAGAAGAAGAGCAAAAAACGAGACAGTAATTATTTGGGATAAAGTTTATACTCCTATTAAGGAGTTCACATAAATTCTAAGCAGTAAACGGAAATGAATTATTGGATTCTCGGTTCCAATATAAAGATAAAATATAAAGCCTATATTCTCAGTAAAGAGTTCACTGCATGAATTGTAAGAAAGAAAAAGAGAAATGATTGGCATTGTTTTATCCAACAAGCATGATGGGTTCACATAATTCTAAGAAGGAAAACGAGATGAATAATCGAAATCTCTAGGTTCCATACAAATAAAACACACACAACAAACAAGGAGACAATACAACGAAAACACACACAACCAATAAGGGGACAAATAATACAAGAGACAACAATTATTGCAACAAAGTTTATAATCTCATTAAAGAGTTCACGCAAATTCTAAGAAGTAAAAGAAGATGATTGGAATCTCTTAACTTCCAATACAAATAAAACACACACAATTCATACTCCTAGTAATTGACATTGCTTTATGCAACACGCATGATGAGTTCACATAAGTTCTAAGAAGTAAAAAGATATCAAAATACAAAGAAAACACACACAACCAAAAAGAAGAAACAATAAACGAGACAATAATTATTTACAACAAAGTTTATACTCCCATTAAGGAGTTCACATAAATTCTAAAAGGAGATGAATAATTGGAATCTCTTGGTTCCGATACAAAGAAAACACACTCAGTCCATACTCCTAGTAAAAAGTTCACTACATGAATTGCAAGAAAAAAGAGAGGGACAATTGACATTGCTTTATCCAACATGCACGATGAGTTCACATAAATTCTAAGAAGTAAAAGGAGATCAATAATCGGAATCTCACGGTTCCAATACAAAAAAATCACACACAACCAAAAAGAAGAAACAATTAACGAGACAGTATTTGTTTGCAACAAAGTTTATACTCCTATCCGACATACATGATGAGTTCACATAAATTCTAAGAAATAAAATGAGGTCAATAATTGGAATCTCTTGGTTCCAATACAAAGAAAACACACTCAACCTATGAGGAGAAAGAATATACAAGAAAATAATTATTTGCAACAAGGTTTATACTCCCATTAAGGAGTTCACATAAATTCTAAGAGGTAAAAAGAGATTTGCAACAAAGTTTATACTCCCAATAAGGAGTTCACATAAATCCAAAGAAAAAGGAGATAAATAATCGGAATCCCTTGGTTCCAATACAAAGAAAACACACACAAACCATACTCCTATTGCGGAGTTCACCGCATGGATTGTAAGAAATAAAAAGAGACAAACAATATAACAAGGAAGAAAAATGTCACTATGTTTGGATGGTATTTTTCCACCACTAATTATCGTCATTACCACCAAAGACACTGGCATGCATTTCCTACCGTAGAAACAGATCGTTCTAAAATGTCGGAATGAGGCGCAAATTCTGAAAAACTTAGATTGATAAAATAAAATGACCAATAGCACATATAAAATAATATAGAAAGACTATGACAACCAATACCAAGTCTGGTTTCAAAAAACCTATCAAACGTACCTTTCATGATGCTTGACATGTACCTTCTCTCTTTCTTAATGCTTCTTGTTTAGCCTCCCTTTGGACCTCTTCTTCAGCTACCCTTTCCTTGTTACCCTCATTTTGCGAATGAACTAGCTGTTTGCCGCTCCGTAACTCCTCATTTAAGAAAATATGACCATAAACCAAAAACAAAAGTAGTTAATAACAATATAAATGACAAGGCGCTTAGAAACTATAATACATAATAATATTATAGGTAACAATTAGGTGAAACAACACATATCACCTTCATTAAATACCATGCTTGCTATTTGCCTCTCTGCAGCTCATAATTCCACAAGCCAAATTGAACAATAATAAGAGTATTAGAGGCACTGGATAACAAAATTAGCAAAACTTATTGAACAAGAAAAAAAACGCTTTATTTGTTGCTATTCTCAAAATATTTAAAAGAAGTGATGAACGTGAATATTGTTACATTAAAAAAATGAGCCATTTGTCGTTGCTCCTCATTCTCCTAACAGACAATATGAAGGATCAGTATCACTTCCAAATTGAGCATTAAGAAATCTAACTTCATTTAGAAACTAAACTAGCCAAGGAATTAATTTTTTTTCTAATAAAATTTGCTTCCTATTTATCAGACCTTATCATGTAACCTAAGATAGATATACTAATTTTAGAACGAAAACTAGTACCTGTCTCCATTATTTAATCTACTTGCTAAACACCTCTCCGCAACCCCATAATTCCATGTGTCAAATTGAAAAATAAAAGATGGATTAGAACAACAAACGACAAAATTAGGAACTTAAATAAATAAGGAAACGATAACTGAGTAGATATTATCAATATATTAAAACAAAGCATGGAGCTTGAATTCTGTTATGTTGGAGCTTGAGTGCAACCAGGCTACTAACAAGTTAAATGAAAATATCATTTTTTGAATACGTAAGATAAAAAAAAACCCACTAAATTTGCATACAAACTCGGTTTATCAACTGAACTGACATCTTCCACACTATACAGTGAAAAGGGTAAGTGTCTCCACTCAAAAAACTGTACAGTTAAGAAAATATCACTTCAACTAATAATCAAAACTTAGTAAATGGAAGTAAATGACAAAAGTTGTAGACGTAGCAATAATAATTGTGACGACTTAGTAAAAGAGCTTCAATTCATTTAGAAAAACCATACATGCTTTCTTAGTTAGTAGAAAAAGATCATTTCAATTAGGAAACGAACTTTGTACACAAGAGGCATTAGTTACCTACCAGGATCAAACATATCATGCAACTAGAACCAAGATATTTAATTGAGAAAGAAATACTATACCTGTCTGTCACCATCATTGTACGAGAAACTTGTTAAATGCCTCTTCAGTCCCCTCTCCGCAGCCCATTCCATCAATTTGAAAAATAATAAAAGTATTAGAGGCAGGAAATGACAACATTTGCAACAGTAATGAATAGAAAAATGATAAATTAGGAGCTATGATCAACAAAACAAATACAAGTAATAAGTAAAAATGTTGTTACGTTGAAAATATTCTAGTTAAAAGTGCGAATCAGCAGATTAAAAGGCTTCTTCTGACACTAAACTAAAGGATGGTTGCTTATTTTGGTAGATACTAGATTGTCATCGGGATTTTGGGAAATCGCGTGTGGTTCGTTAGGACGTGTGTAGATCTCATATAACAAAAGTGTATATCTCCATAGCCCTGTTATGGTACCCCTACCATCAAATATTTCTTGACAAACCCAATGAACTTCCATGTTTTCCACCTTCACGTTTTCAGCAAAAGTTTACTTTGTGCACTGAGGGATTATCTTTTGATTAGCCAATGATAATAGCAATAAAATTGATCTCTAGCTTTCAGATTGTTTCAAAATTTACATTACCCGCTGCAAATTACTTATGGGCCATCTTAGCCTATGGTGAGTTTCAAATGAAGGTGAAAGTAATAGGTCTAGACAGTTTCCATAGAAAAAGAGGACAATGATCGAACCACTGAGAACATAAACTGCTGAAGTTTACGGCTAGACTGACTAAGGGGATGAAAGAAGGTCAAGTGGCAATATGATGCAGCGGGCCTTTTTAAACAAAAAGTACTTGTTATCCATCTAACTTATCAAACTCCAACATCCTAATACCAATTGGCACGTTAGTTCAATAATAATCACTCAAACCGTGTTCATTGGACAAAATAAAAACTATCAACTCATTGAATTTTTGAATGTAGAAAATAAAACAAACAAATAATCAACTAGTATCAGATATAAACTCTACCTTTCACCCATATAGGGGGAGCACTCGTTGCATTTGCTACAAGGAAAGACATTGCAATATCTTCACAGTTCCTGTCATGGAGTTGCATCATTCATGTCAACAACACAAACTTAAAGGACGACTGTGCAAGAAGGGAAAGTAAGCTAAAAAAAATACCAGGAAAAAAAAACCTGTTTTTGGTCTTATATTCTCTTATTGAAGCCGGCATTTCATTTGTATACATGCTTAGATACTTTTTATGGAAGAAAGCTGCCTTGGAGAGTACCATACTATAAGTCCCCGTCCACCAAACAGACCACCACCCACCATATATGTAGTGATCCATATTGCCTTTCTGCATAAGATTTATCGAGATTAAAAAATTGAACCCACATATACTTTAACTATTAGAGGTAAAAGATAAACACAGCTGAAATCCAAGCACAACTCACAAATAGATTTTTGTGTTATAAGCTGTTACATCATTTTTTTCCCCCCCTATGCTCTAAAGCCTCTGTATCCATTTAATTTCAGCTAACAGCAATGGACAACAAAACTATTCCATTAAATTCCGACACTTACAACTTATAATGCATAACCTCCATGTGATCCATAAGGGTAAGTCTTGATAGGAAAAACTTAACATAGAACAACAATTATACAACAGTCAATCAAGCTAAAGACTGATGATGATTTTGTCATGAAGATTGTTTTCCTCCTAAAGTTAAGAACAAAAGGAGCAACATGTCAAGCACAAGAACCAACAACAAAGGTGTAGCTCAGATATCACTCCATACATTATTCCGACATTGGATCTTAAAAATGATGAGCAGAAACTGACTGTGGCAAAGAGATAAAAGTAGCGCCAAAGAGGAGAAAAAAAAAATGCAAGAATAGAGGTTTACAATGAAGGGGATAAAGTTCGATTAAGGCATACCGTTGGATCGATCCAATGAACACGGGGCACAAATCCCACCATTGTATCGGGTGCACTTAGCCAAACTTTGAAAGCAAACCCAACCGACAAGCAAGGAAATATAACATCATCATCAATCGAGAAAACTGCATTGTTTTCAAATCTTTAATTTCTTTAAATCTGTTGTTCAAACTGTCTTCCGTATTGATATCAAATTTCAGTTCAACTTGCCGCCCATCTCTTGCATTGGAGTGTACAATATGGTCTAAAAACTCTCTAAGCGAATGGGATGGAGGGTCAGGCTCACTCCACACAACATGTATCGAGCCGAGCCCACCGCACCTTGTGTAGTGAGAAACCAACTGCTTCAAGAGATCATATCTCTTCCACGTATTCATTGGAACAGCATATCCTTTCCTGCGTGCAAAGCATGCATTTTAGCAAGAGTGCATAAAAACTGGTATTCCCAAATGTCTACAATTGTGTTCTACTACTTGGGTCTAAGACATTTTTAATCATTTCATAAAATGTAAATGAAATGTGAAAACAATGCTCTAAACTGAATCTTGATGATATATAATGGGACTAAAACATGAACTTAACAATAGAAAATCTCAAAGTTTCAACCTTTTCTGTCCTCTACGCTAGAAAAGGAATAGGTTATGCTAATTGGTACTAAAAAAAATAACAAAAATTAAGATTCTGGGCTGCTACAGTACCATTTTCTGCAAATTTTCGAAAATAAATGCAATCAAAATTCCTGATTTTCTCATCCATCAAACTATATGGAATTCCAAAAGGATCATATGCATATTTTCAAGATGAACTTTCCTGTTTGAGTTTAGTTTTGGCCCCAAATAAGTAAAAAGCTAGAAACCCGGTGCACGGCTCGCGAGCGCAATGAGCGCCAATCCGATGCGAACGCAGAGCAAAAGCTTGATCTTCATCGATCCAAGGGTCAAGATCGCAACCTGCTGGAACCGCCCATCTCTTGCATTGGAATGTACAATATGGTCTAAAAACTCTCTAGGCGAATGGGATGGAGGGTCAGGCTCACTCCACACAACACGTATCGAGTCGAGCCCACCGCACCTTGTGTAGTGAGAAACCAACTGCTTCAAGAGATCATATCTCTTCCACGTATTCATTAGAATAGCATATCCTTTCCTGCGTGCAAAGCATGCATTTTAGCAAGAGTGCATAAAAACTGGTATTCCCAAATGTCTACAATTGTGTTCTACTACTTGGGTCTAAGACATTTTTAATCATTTCGTAAAATGTAAATGAAATGTGAAAACAATTCTCTAAACTGAATCTTGATGGCATATAATGGGACTAAAACATGAACTTAACAATAGAAAATCTCAAAGTTTCAACCTTTTCTGTCCTCTACGCTAGAAAAGGAATAGGTTATGCTAATTGGTACTAAAAAAAATAACAAAAGTTAAGATTCTGGGCTGCTACAGTACCATTTTCTGCAAATTTTCGAAAATAAATGCAATCAAAATTCCTAATTTTCTCATCCATCAAACTATATGGAATTCCAAAAGGATCATATGCATATTTTCAACATGAACTTTCCTGTTTGAGTATAGTTTTGGCCCCAAATAAGTAAAAAGCTAGAAACCCGGTGCACGGCTCGCGAGCGCAATGAGCGCCAATCCGATGCGAACGCAGAGCAAAAGCTTGATCTTCATCGATCCAAGGGTCAAGATCGCAACCTGCTGGAACCGCTGCATCGTCCGGCGGTTAAACAAGCTCCCTCTCATCGCCGCCGTGGCTGACCAGGAAAAGAAAAAAAAACCTCGGACAGAGGGAGTGAAAAAGCACCGCGGAAGACGAGTTGCGAGGATGAGTCGACCCAACACCATCAAAGAACCAAACACTTCCTTCTCTCCGGTTCCACCACGGGAAAAAGCCCCCAAACGAAGCCCCATTGACCGAGAGAGAGAGAGAACAGAGAGAACAAAGAAGAGCACTATTTTATAGACCATTCGGAATAACCCAACGGTCAGTTTTTCAAAAGAATACGATTTTGGTCAAAACCCAAAACTTGGCTACGAAGAATGAAACTGATCAGTGAGAGAGGAGAGAGAAAGAAGAGAGAGAAAGAGGAGAGGGAAGGAGGAGAAATAGAAAGAAAATTGATGTTTGGTTGTTGCTTTTTTGATGTTTGTTTGGCTTTTGGTCACAGAAGCTTTTAACATGGCAGCGAAAATCGCTGGCAAGCAAGAAAACTCGGCGGACAAAAAAAAAAAAAAAAAAAAAAAAAAAAGACGTGATCGCAAATGAACTACTCAAGAACTGAATGTGTTTGACATTTGAAAAAAGATAATATAGCTGCCAAATCTCAATTTTCAATTGAATTAAAAAATGAAAGTAAATGAAATAAGGAAGTTAGTTTTATTTCTTAAAAAAAAATAAAGTGCATTAAATTAGGAGTCGAGAAAGAAATTGATTTTTTTTTTTTTTTTGGCTAGAATGAAAAAGAAAATGAATTGATGAGGTGAATATGGGGCTTTTGTTTTCCAAAAAAAAAAACTCTAATGAAATATCTATCCCAACTTGATTTATGGAAGGGTAATTCAGGAAGGAAAAAGTAATGAGTTTCAAATTTTGTTCAAATTTATAAATAAGTTTAATAGTGCGTGTATTTTGAAAGGGGTACTCTAAAATGGCCATTTTGTGTAAACGTTTCAGTTGGAAATGGAAAAAAATTTTAATTTTCTTTTTACCACTATGGTGGATTGGTGGCAAAGAAAGCCTACTTAAAACTTTTGCTTCTATCAGGTCTCAGGTTCGAGTCATAACGTACGTAAAGTCTAGCCTTTTGTAATATGGATCATGTGATGTCTATTCTTGAAGCCTGGGGTCTGTTGCTGTGAAGACCTAGGGTCAAGTTCCTTGTCATTCTATCAGTGCAATCAGTGGGTCACTCAATGACCATTGGAACGGAGGCATGGGGACACCACCAATCCCCTTTTCATTTACCAAAAAAAAAAAATCAAAACAAAGAAGATTTTCTTTTTAGTGTTTATTAATTTAAATTTGACTGAGTTAGATTTGTTTTGCATATTGATTCAATTTGAGAATCTAAATATAATAGGTGTTAAAAAATAAGTATGATTTTGATTTTCTTTTATTTTTTTTAAGTCGACTTCAAATTTTTTTTTTAATTCTAATCGATGTTTTAAACAAGCGTTTAACTACCATTGAATTTTTGAACACATATGGATTCATGATGATTATTGATCAAGATAGACACTCCAAACTTGATCTATCTCCATGCTCGGATTTGATTCATTTGAATGTGACTATGATGCTTTTAATATCATTGTTTACTTATTTAAGCTCTTGTTTATATCTCACCATCTAAAATTAAATATTTTCATTCTTAAATCTAATGTATGTTTGTACTTGCTTACAATATAATTAATAATTAAAAAGGACAAAACAGGTGTAAACAATATATTCATCGGAATATGATCTAGATTAACATATAATGCTGAGGAAATGGTTTTTTATGATAATTGAAATTGATGTAAAAGTTGTTAAAATTTTTAGACATGTTGGAGAATCTAGGCTAAAATAAAATAAAAATAAAAATAAAAAAATGTTCGTGACAGTAACTAAACCATCATGGGATTTGTAACAAATCTGTTATGTGACGGCCTTAGAAGAGTAACCAAAAGTCACTAATCAAGAATCATTGACTTTTCTCTTTTTTTTTTTTTTTTAAGTGAAATTGGAAATGGAAAAAACCTAATTTTTTTTACCACTAGTAGGGCCACTGTTATCTATTTTTGAAGCTTAGAGTCTGCTAGGGATGATAGAGTAAGGAAAGCACAGATCCCTCTTTTATTTTTTTTAAAAATAAAACTTAATTTTCGTCTCAATGTATATTAAAATTTAAATTAGTTTAAGATTTAAAAAAATTAAGCACAAAAGTATTGTTGTTGGTGACATTATAATAAGGTTGCAATAATAATTTTGTAGTTTATTTAAATGAAACAAAAAGTATAGTGCCCGTGTGATAACTTTTTTTTTTAATGAGATACTTGTTTAGAACAATAATTGGAGTTGGAGTTTGTACGTTGTGATTGAAAAACGTGTTTGATTGAAGTATGAATTATAAATGTACTGCAATATAAAAAATAGTATAACAATTAAAATGTGTTCCGAGAAAAATGTAATATGAACTTTGTTTTAGTTCTCTTGTCATTTTATGTGATTAAAAAAAATTCATTTTGACTTGAAATAAAATAGTTATAGACTTTTAAATAAATTTGAATACTTTCAAAGTGGAAAAGAAAGAAAATTAGATGTAAATATGAGATTTTGGAGTTAAGGGGTGTTTGGTGTGTTAGTTTGAGTTGAAATATTTAGTTGTAATAGTAATTTTTTGAATTTCAGAAAAAAAAAACTTTTGGAAAAGACAAAAACTTTTAGAAAAAAAAAAAAAAAAGTTGAAATGAGTTGAGTGTATTTACCAAACTCCCTAAGTTGTAAAATTTCGTTTGCAATAATATTCCAAACTATGACAGTCATCAGTCCCTGTAAAAAAAGAATAAGCTGTACGATCTCATATTGCTTGGTGATGGATGATAATAGTAAACAAATGAAGATAAAAAATAAAAATAAAATAAAAATAAAAATAAAAAAACCCTGATTGATTAATCACTTGCTAGATAACAATTTTGAGGATTGATTTTCTCTCTTTTTGTATTCGTTATTTTCCTGGATTGTACTAAGTTAGCATTCCTTATTTTATACCTATATACATGAAATTATCTTTAAAAAAATTCAAAATGCAAGAAAGTCGGCTACATAAATCCTTCAAGCATGATTGCAGGTATAAGAACAATGATTCCATGTATTTGTTTCTAATTTTTGAGGTCTTAAATTCAAACCCTCCACCACAATTCAATGGAAAAAAAAAAAAAAAAAAAAAAAAAAAAAACACTCACGCACGCACATTAATATTACTTTAGTTTAATATCAATGAAGTATACTCATAAGTAACTTGGTGACTTGAACTTTATTTACTTAAAAGGAGATTTTATTGCCAACCTTCCATTTATTTTAATAACATCATTTCTTAAATTATCCATTAAATAAGTGAAATTTTATTTTTGTTTGTTACAGAACCTGCAATTAAATTTCTAAACTACTATTTTTTTTTGTCAGTTTTCGTTCCAGATTCTGTTTTTCAAAAAAGAAAAAAAAAAAAGGATGGGTGGCCTTTTTTAATCATCTAATCTAATAAATGACCTAAATTTTTTTCCTTTAGACAAAATTGTTGTTTGTCATTTTTCAGATTTGATCAATCAGTCATTGATTAGTCAATCAGTGATTAAATATAAAAAATAGTTATTGACTATGAAATTTGGTGATTTATATTATAATTAATCAATGATTGAACATAAGTCAATCATTGATTGACGTATCATGTGGTTAATCACTAATTGACCATTTAAGACAACTGATTAACCATTTTAGGAAAAAAAAAAAAGGGGGGGGGGACTTTTAACTAATCTTTAAAAACTTCGGCCATTTATTAAAAAACTTCTTTAAAAAAAACTATTTAACTATAAATCCCTTTTAATTTTAAACTTTACTAAACGACATGTCGTTTCTTCGTGTGTTGTCGAGGAAAAACAACGTCTCTTTTACCCTTGTTTGTTCTTCCTTTTGTAACATTGAAAAAAAGAAGATACTAAAAGTTTATTTAAAAAAAAAAAAAAAAAAAACTCATTCGTTCAACTCAAAACTAAAAGATAATAGTAAAACATAAATTAAAACCTGTAAAATTCGAATCTAACAGTTAATAATTTTTCTCCTTTAGTCAAACAATTAAAGTAATGCCTTGGAAAATTTTAAAAACTAAGTCAAACAATCCCCCCTCCCCCCTCCAAAAAAAAAAACCCAAAAAAAAAAAATCATTTGCGAGTATCGGTCCTTTATATGAAAAGAAGGGGGATTGTCAAAAGGGTACAAGACAAGTTCTTATATCCAAATTGAAGTCAGGGTCGTGAAATACTCCTCATCTTGTCCCCTCCCTGATATTTTAAGAATTTGTTATACATTTTATTTCTTTTTTATTATATTATTTTAATATTAATCTTTATCTTTGATATCGCTCTCTATATACCTATTTCATTCAGTTTTTTTTTCCTCGTTTTTGCAAATCATTGAATTTATTTTGAATTTGACCTATTTTTTATTTATAACATTGTTGAAATTTTTGTTGATTTTAAATACTATAATTGGATTGGAGTGAAAAAAATTATGTCTGTATCTTATATTTAAAGTGTTACATGCGTGCGTATTAATAGTACATGGCATATTATAATTAGGACATGATATGTTGCATAAGACTACGAATAAAATATTATCATATTATGTTGCATCAAGACACCCATTAGCACTACGACAGCCAATAATAGTGCGTTTTCCCTTTCTAAAAAACTTCACTTGATTTGGTCACTTTGCGGCATCGCGGAGAGCGCCGTAAATGATCATGTCATCGGTGTCGTCATCCTTGAAGAGCAAATCGACACTCCTACTCTTCGTGACAAAGATGTCACTGATATTCGAACTCCGGCAATTCACCGGAGAATCGGAAAAAAAAAATGATCAAATTGATCATCACAAAGGAGGTGCTCTCAGATGGCATCGAGGAGAGCAAAATCGGACTCAAAACATGTCATCATTACCCCAGACACTATGGAAATGTAACACTAGCTTAATTACAAGGGCTGCGTTAGTAGCAAGTGATTGATTATTTATTTATTTTTTTTTAGGGTTGATTTTGTGAAGGTTTTGTTTGTTGAAATGGTTTTTTCCTCTCTGGTAAATTCCACAACAAGAAATATGAATCCACTCTTTTCAAAGCTCTTCATCTTCTCAATCTTACTCAGCCTTGGTACAGCCGTTGTTTCTGTAGGCGTATGTCTTGCTCTCTGAATCCTTTCCTCCAGTTGAAGAACAGCCTTAGATTAATCGAGTTCGAATCTCGATAGTTGGAAGGAAAGTTCTGACTACTGCTATTGCGAAGGAGTGTCATGTGATCAAGACGTCATGTGATTCATCAAAACTATGCAAATAAATATACATAGGATTATCAAAACTATGCAAGACCCTTAAACTTCCTCAATTTTGATGTATAGGATATGAGGGAGATCGGCTTTGAAAACGGGAAGTTAGACTTAAAACACATGCTTTGAATTTGATTAGAGTTTTAATTGTTCAAAGATTACGATCGAAACAAATGCTTAGACTCCAAGCACATGCTTTGAATTTGATTAGAATTTTAATTGTTCAAAAATTAAGATAGCAAAATACTAATCGCGTTATTATTAGTCGTCTCTTTAATTCTACTGTCAACATAGAGAGAGACAAAAAGGAAGAATTTCTCCATACTCGTATATCTCACTATCTTATTTTTTTTATTCCTTCCCATGCACATATCGGAAAAAACAATTATATTTCTTTCTTGCCATGTAGTTTTAAGTAATAAGATATCTTTAAGGGTTGATTTATTGTAATCCAGCTTTGAGATGTATTTTGAACATCCTTTTCTTGTAGAAGTGAAGAATTGGAAGATTGAGCCACCCACTTGTTTACAAGAAATAAAATTTAAAAAAAAATTTAATTAAAAAAATGGGGCGAAAGAGGCAGCAATTGCACGATAACATAAAATAACAGCATATCTAGAATAGCAAAATCATTTTCAAACTTGCATAAACAATTCTCGCATTATAAACGAGATCTTCTTTTCTTTGAAACTTTCTATGATAGAATATATCTATCGTTCCGTATGTTTTACTACTGTTAGAACTTAGATTTAATTAAAATCACATCAAATAAAAATTTAAAACAGAGTCAAATCGCTATGGTATTTTCCCATACCTAATCGTAGGACTTTCATTTTTTTATTTAAAAAAAAAAAAAAAAAAAAGGGCAATCCTACGAAGCGATTTCACATGGATCACTAGCTTTGACTACCTGATATTGTGAACCTGCTAACTTTACGTTAAATATGTCCAACTTTTCCGGTGCCGATACTCGGGTTTAATATCACAGATGGAGGGGGATTTGACAAAGGTACAAAAAACTCTAGGAGTTATCTTCCACTTACGTGTGCAACTGTTAACATGAGTTAACTATCAACTGCCTTGTGTTACATGGTAAGAGTACAAGAAATCAATCCAATAAGGATGCGCTATTATGCTAATGACGCGCTTACTTCAAAAATAATAATAATAATAAAAATAATAATAATAACTAATAATACATTGATAACGTAGAAAATTAGCTAGCATGCATCCTAGGGCTATTAACCTGAAGAGCCGCGACAACTCTAAAACAACAAAGAGTAGAATTCGGCGATCTAAAGCGAAAGCTAAGTTCTACTCTCACCACCATCAAAACTTGGCATTACCAAAGCCAGATGCTGCGGCAATCGACAGCCTTAACAGTTGTAGGTATCAAAGGCATTCGCCCAAACTCGGCAACAAATCTATTAACGCACTCGGTTCTTTTTCACTATGACCTCCCAAGCTACTGATTCCCGTTGAACCAATCTCAAATATCTTGCCTACAAAGCAAAAGTACGTAAAACATATGAGAGCGAGTTAACTTAAAAGGCAGATAAAAAGTGAAATGAGAAAGTTACATTTCAACAAACGAAAGAAAAAGAAAAGAAAAATGAAACGAAAAATCACAAAAAAAAAAAAAGGTGCAATTTTACCCCTATTAAAGCTTTTAAAGTTGAATTGGTTAGTTTAAGCTTTATTCATTTTCCTTCATCTTTTGTTTACCCCGTGAATTCGATTAAGACTCGTTTCTCACTAGAGTTTGTCAAACAAGATATCATCCCTGCCCTGTAGTGCAAAATCTTAAATCCCACAGGCACGGTTTCTAAAAAAGCTGGAGACATTTGTGCACACATTCAACCCTCATTCGAAGTATCAGCTCATGCAGGAATAAAGTTCCAATGCGGTCTACCAGAACAGTTCTGTTCATTTTGATAAATAGTCCTGCTGATAAAACTAAGAATGCCGGTACTCATTTTGATAGAAAGTCCTGCTGATGCAGGGGATTTGCGAACAACGGACAGCCCGTGTTTTTGTCCCACCTTCTTTCTATCTTTCAAAAGGCAAGGAAAACCTCAACCTTTTCCGCTACAGGTGCCCCTTTGTGACTTACTTCTCTCTATTGTTCAACTCTCAAAAGGCCTCTATTGAGACAGAGTTAAAGTGCGCATCAGCAAATTAAAAGGCTTTTTCTGACACTAAACTTAAAGGATGGTTGCTTATTTTGGTAGATGCTTGATTGTCATTGGGATTTTGGGAAATCTCATGTGGTTCGTTAAGACGTGTGTAGATCTCATAGAACAGAAGTGTATATCTCCATAGCCCTGTTATGGTAGCTCTACCATCAAATATTTCTTGACAAACCCAATGAACTTCCATGTTTTCCACTTTCACGTTTTCAGCAAAAGTTTGCTTACTGAACCCAATGAACTTCCAATGAACTTCCATGTCAATACAACACGTGTCATGGAGTTGCATTATTCATGTCAACAACACAAACTTAAAGGACGACTGTGCAAGAAGGGAAAGTAAGCTAAAAAAATAACAGGAAAAAAAAACCTGTTTTTGGTCGTATATTCTCTGATTGAAGCCGGCATTTCATTTGTATACATGCTTAGATACTTTTTATGGAAGAAAGCTGCCTTGGAGAGTACCATACTGTAAGTCCCCGTCCACCAAACAGACCAGCACCCACCATATATGTAGTGATCCATATTGCCTTTCTGCATAAGATTTATCGAGATTAAAAAATTGAACCCACATATACTTTAACTATTAGAGGTAAAAGATAAACACAGTTGAAATCCAAGCGCAACTCACAAATAGATTCTTGTGTTATAAGCTGCTGCTACATTTTTTTTTCCCAATGCCCTAAAGCTTCTGTATCCATTTAATTTCAGCTAACAACAATGGACAACAAAACTATTCCATTAAATTCCGACACTTATAACTTATAATGCATAACCTCCATGTGATCGATAGGGGTAAGTCTTGATAGGAAAAACTCAACACAGAACAACAATTATACAACAGTCAATCAAGCAAAAGACTGATGATGATTTTGTCATGAAGATTGTTTTCCTCCTTGGCTCTCTGAAATCCTTGTTCCTCCAGTTGAAGAACAGCCTTAGATTAATCGAGTTCGATGCTCGATAGTTGGAAGGAAAGTTCTGACTACTGCTATTGAGGAGTGTCATGTGATCAAGACGGTCATGTGATTCATCTCGACTTGAGTGGCAAATCAATCTCTTGTGAGCCTCACAATTTGAGCGTTCTTCTCCAACATCTCATGTCAGATAATCACTTCAACTCTACAATCCCCTCACGTATCGGTACCCTCGCAAATTTGAGTTATCTGAGTTTGCCGAACAAGTGCCCATTGACATCTCCCGCATGTCGTTTTTTAATCACTGGATTGAAAAAATAAATAAATCAATCAAAGAAAATGATAATAAATGACTTTTGTTTTGAGTGTCGTTAAATATCTATAATGTTGTAATCCGTCCAAAGAAAAAATTTTAAAATAAAAAAAAAATCACAGTGTCCATTCTGTTTCTTGCTTTATTTTGTGTCACGATGTATAATTGCATATGATAAAGTATATTACTTGTCATAGAAATTTAAAATTAGGGGAAAAGGGAAAATGAACTTACGACAGAGAGAATATCCTTAGCCATCCCCCTTTTCATATGATGTAGGTCCAACCTTTGCATCTATGATCTCCTGTCGGACTGAACCTGATACGAACTAAGAATATCAATTGAAAAAAAAAAAAAAAAGTCGGGGAGAAAAGGAACACAGCAATATAAGCCCGTCAGAAGAAGTGAAAAAATGAAGCATACACATGTTAGTGGATGGTGTCATGAGGAAATAGTATCTTTAAAGCATCTTCAATGGTGGGAATTGTTCCACCATCGAAAAGAAAATTTGCGACTATCACAAGAAAAGAAAATTTGCGAATCCACGCCTATCCAAAGATAAAATTTGCAAATAGTAAAGCCATAGAGCTATTGATAGAACTAAAACATATTATCAGAACTCCTCTCTCATCTTTCCCAGGAAAAGAAAATCACAAAGCGTAGGTGCTTTCGACTATGATCAATCTTGCAACCGCCTGCATAAGACGTAGAGCGAAACATCTCATGTAATTACCTCTACTGTGCCAAAAGTAATAACAATGAGACATCAATTTAGACCACTTGGGGTACAAACACAAGACCACAAGACTAACTCACACGCCTCACTAGGAAACGCACTCACTTCATCCACACTCTTGCTTAGACACTTTGAATACACGTAGGCATGTGAGTCCAAGTAATTGGTGTGTGTAATGTCCAAGAGTGTGAGCCGTCAAGTGTTTGTGAGCTAGTGGAGTAAAAGTTTGCGAGTGCAGCCCAGTGAGCAATTAACAGTAATGTGTGTGAGTGATACTTTAGGATAGTATTTTTTACTCCAAGTGGTCATGTGTGTGTGTTTTATCTTTTTTTTTTTTGCTTGACATTGGTGTTCACGGTTGGAACCGCAAAAAGAACAGTGAGTTTATAAACAAAAATGATTTTTGGCATAATCAAAGGAAGACAAAACAATCAGAATAGTTGTAGTTGTAGATGGGCGGACCTGTTTCATGGTCAAGCATCCTGACTTTAGAAATTGTATTTCCGAATATCCATTGTAAATCCCTGCCTGCACCTATTACAGAATTAAAATCTACGAGATAGAGGACCGTTTAATTCAATCAAGCATACTTAATTTTGATTCGACGATTAAGGTGAAAAAAAAAGAAGGCAGAAGTGAGATTGCAGAAGATTGGAAACCTGTCATGGAGAGCGAACAAAACTCCATCTGAAGAACAAGAAATCAAAATCTGGCATGTGGAGTAAACATAATATATATACAAGGGAGAAAAGAGTGGGAAAAACAAAGAATAGAGTAGTCGCCGCTATGGGCACATACTGTGTTGGGAGGATAGTGGAGCCAACTGCACTTGTTAAGCTGAATCTGATGAAGACGCCTTAGCCTGAAATGCAAGAATATCGGAGGCAAGAGTGCGATCACCACCAGACTTATGATGATCTTATGGATCAAACTCTTCACTGAAGACAATCCTATCGGAAATAATAAAACTCATCCTCCTCCATGTTTCTCACTTTGGCTCTGATTCGATGCTCCTTTTCTACTTCTACTTCTTCCCATCACCATTGCCATCGCCATCTTTCCTTCCTTCTTAACCCTTTACCATCTCGCTTCCTCCCACCTACAAATAGAAGAAGCTTTGACCGTTCCAACTAGACTTTTTTGGGCGCTGCCTTTAATGGGCTCGGGCCTGGGCCACAACATTTGCTCGCCATTTTAATGGCATTCTGTTTCTTTTCCCTCCAAAAAAGCAATTGAACAATAACAGACGGATTACAATAGTAAATAACAAAATTAACAACATTAAAATATAGAAGGAAACGATAAATCACATTAGTATAAGCCAGCTTCCAAAAATGAAATAAAACAAAATAAAAGAAAAAGAACTACAAATAGAAAAGGAAAACAATACCTATTTGTGGCGTTTAACGAGGTATATATCCTGGAATATACAAGCCCCTCCATAGCCCCTCGTTCCCAAAAAAAAAAAGAATGGTCAGTAAATTTTCCAAAAGAGTTTCATGATGCAAAGACAAAACATATAAAAAAATATAAAATATTCAAGTTACGTACATTGGAATTTTTGGGGAGAAGTTTCCTATTATGTTGTCACCCAACGTGTTTCCAACCGCAAATTACATAAACACCTCTCCATAGCCCTATAATTCCAAGTGTCAAATTCAAAAATAACAGACTGATTAGAATAGTAAACAACAAAATTACATAATAATATTACAGGTAACAAATAGGTGAAACAACACATATCACCTTCATTAAATACCATGCTTGCTATTTGCCTCTCTGCAGCTCATAATTCCACAAGCCAAATTGAACAATTATTAGTATTAGAGGCACCGGATAACAAAATTAGCAATGTGACCTAGAAAATTAGTACCTATCTCCATTATTTAATGTACTTGCCAAACACCTCTCCGCAACCCCATAATTCCATGTGTCAAATTGAAAAACAAAAGATGGATTAGAACAACAAACAACAAAATTAGGAACTTAAATAAATAAGGAAACGATAACTGAGTAGATACTATCAATATATTAAAACAAAGCATGGAGCATGAATTCTGTCATGTTTAAGCTTGAGTGCAACCAGGCTACTAACAAGTTAAATGAAAATATCATTTTTTGAATAGGTTGGGGGGGAAAAAAATAAAAAAAACCCACTAAATTTGCATACAAACTTGGTTTATCAGCTAAACTGACATCTTCCACACTATACAGTGAAAAGCGCAAGTGTCTCCACTCAAAAAACTGTACATTTCAGAAAATATCGTTTAAACTAATAATCAAAACTTAGTAAATGGAAGTAAATGACAAAATTTGCAATTATAAAAGAGAGACAATTAGGTACAAGCTATTATCAACAAAACAAAAGGAAAGTATAAGTATAAACACTGATGCGTTAAAGATGTCCATGTTACAACATCAAACTTCTTGGTAAAAACAAGTAATTTAGTAAGGTAAATAGGAAAATAATACCTATTTGGGGTGTTTGACGAGTTATATATCCTGGAATATACAAGCCCCCCCATAGCCCCTCGTTCCGAAATAAAAAAAGAATGTCAGGAAATTTTCCAAAATAGTTTCATGATGAAAAGCCGAAAAATATAAAAATATATAAAATATTCAAGTTACGTACATTGGAATTTTTGGGGAGAAGTTTCCTATTTTGTTGTTACCCAACGTGTTTCCAACAGCAAATTACATAAACACCTCTCCATAGCCCCATAATTCCATATGTCAAAATTGAAAAATAACAGACTGATTAGAATAGTAAACAACAAAATTAGCAACATTAACAATAAAAGGAAATGATAAATGGGTAGATATAACCAATACATTAAAGCAAAGCATGGAGCACGAATTCGGGAAGGTACGAGTATAAAAATTAATGCGTTGACGATGTTCATGATACAACATTTTTTTGGTAACATGCCTTGTGTGCACGCTGATGTATGTATGGATGCCTATATGACGTATGTATGCATCATGGTGTACATGCATCTATTTATGATGTGTGCATGAATGTCTATACGTAGCCATGAATTTAAGGAATTCGTAGAAAGTGATATGCAATTATAAAATCAACATTACATCGAATGCATCAATACATGATAAAAATATATTTAAATAAAAGAGAGAGAGAGAAAATGGTTGCACATGGTTGGTCGCATCCAACAATTTTTTTCCTGCAAACAGTGAGAGAGACAAAAACTAGATAGCAACAAAGTTTATACTCCCATTAAAGAGTTCACATAAATTCTAAAGTAAAGGGAGATAAAAAAATCGGAATCTCTCGATCCCAATACAAAGAAAACACACACAACCCATAAGAAGAAAAGCAAAAAACGAGACAGTAATTATTTGGGACAAAGTTTATACTCCTATTAAGGAGTTCAAATAAATTCTAAGAAGCAAACAAAAATGAATTATTGGATTCTCGGTTCCAATACAAAGAAAAAAATATACAGCCTATATTCTCAGTAAGGAGTTCGCTGCATGAATTGTAAGAAATAAAAAGAGAAATGATTGACATTGTTTTATCCAACACGCATGATGGGTTCACATAATTCTAAGAAGGAAAACGAGATGAATAATCGAAATCTCCAGGTTCCATAAAAAGAAAACACACACAACCAACAAGGAGACAATACAACGAAAACACACACAACCGATAAGGAGACAAATAATACAAGAGACAATAATTATTGCAACAAAGTTTATACTCTCATTAAAGAGTTCACCCAAATTCTAAGAAGTAAAAGAAGATGATTGGAATCTCTAACTTCCAATACAAATAAAACACACAATCCATACTCCTAGTAATTGACATTATCCAACACGCATGATGAGTTCACATAAGTTCTAAGAAGTAAAAAGAGATCAAAAGACAAAGAAAACACACACAATCAAAAGAAGAAACAATAAACGAACAACAATTATTTGCAACAAAGTTTATACTCCCATTAAGGAGTTCACATAAATTCTAAGAAGTAAAAGGAGATGAATAATTGGAATCTCTTGGTTCCGATACAAAGAAAACACACGTAATCCATACTCCTAGTAAAAAGTTCACTACATGAATTGCAAGAAAAAAGAGAGGGATAATTGACATTGCTTTATCCAACATGCACGATGAGTTCACATAAATTCTAAGAAGTAAAAGGAGATCAATAATCGGAATCTCTCGGTTCCAATACAAAGAAATCACACACAATCAAA
Organism: Ficus microcarpa; assembly: GCA_025413485.1. Classification (NCBI taxonomy): domain Eukaryota; kingdom Viridiplantae; phylum Streptophyta; class Magnoliopsida; order Rosales; family Moraceae; genus Ficus; species Ficus microcarpa. Next base: position 3,759,076 of record CM046378.1, read on the forward strand.
AAGAAGAAACAATAAACGAGACAATAATTATTTGCAACAAAGTTTATACTCCCATTAAGGAGTTCACATAAATTCTAAGAAGTAAAAGGAGAAGAATAATTGGAATCTCTTGGTTCCGATACAAAGAAAACACATGCAATCCATACTCCTAGTAAAAAGTTCACTACATGAATTGCAAGAAAAAAGAGAGGGACAATTGACATTGCTTTATCCAACATGCACGATGAGTTCACATAAATTCTAAGAAGTAAAAGGAGATCAATAATCGGAATCTCTCGGTTCCAATACAAAGAAATCACACACAACCAAAAAGAAGAAACAATAAACGAGACAGTATTTATTTGCAACAAAGTTCATACTCCTATCCGACATACATAATGAGTTCACATAAATTCTAAAAAGTAAAAGGAGATCAATAATCGGAAGCAAGAAGAAACACTAACAATAAGATAGAAATATTAAAGCAATAATTAAGGCATAAGGTGCAAATTCTGAAATACCCGGTTTGATAAAATAAAGAGAGCAATAGCACATATAAAATAACATAGAAATACTATGACTACCAATACCAAGTTTGGTTTCAAAACGCCTTTCAAACGTACCTTTCATGATGCTTGGAACATAGCTTCTCTCTTTCTTAATGCTTCTTGTTTAGCCTCCCTTTGGACCTCTTCTTCGGCTGCCTTTTCCATCTTGCCCTCATTTTGCGAATGCACTCGAGGTTTGCTGTTTCGTAGCTCCTCATTTAAGAAAATATAACCATAAACCGAAAACAAAACTAGTTAATAACAATATACATAACAAGACTATAACACGTAATAATATAATATGCTAACAAATAGGTAAAACGATATCTATCACCTTCATTAAATACCATGCTTGCTATTTACTTCTCGTAGCCCATAATTCCTCAAGCCAAATCGAACAATAATAAGAGTAATAGAGGCACTGGACAACAAAAATAGCAACAGTTATTTAAAATATAAAACGTTTTACCTGTTGCTATTCTCATTTATCATGTAAACAACAAAATTAGTAACACCAACAAATTTAAAAAAAAAAAAAAAAAGTACTTAAGTTACGAAGACAGTACCTGTTTGTGTTGTTTGACAAGGTACATGTCCCATAAGCCCGGCATTATATATGGATTTTGTTGACTATGTGAAAAATTCCCAAGGTATCACCTTAAGAATTTATTAACTAAACCTAGACCACAACTCCTTGCAGTCCAAGTTCAGTGTCACAATTAACCCCTGTGACCAAGGTTGGTGTCGCATTTAACCCCTGCAACCTAGGTTAGTACCGCATTTAACCCCTGCGGCCTAGGTTAAGTGTCGCATTTAACCCCTGCGACCAAGGTTCGTACCGCACTTAACCCCTGCGGCCAGGTTGAGTGTCACATTTAACCCCTGTGATAAAGGTTGAGTTTCACATAGTCAAGTTTTCAAGTATAGATATACGTATATATATAAGTTTATATACATAAGCATGGTATAAGTATATATAGCCCCTCGTTCCGGAAAAGAAAAAAAAAAAAAAGAATGTCAGTAAATTTTCCAAAAGAGTTTAGAAAGTGATATGCAATTATAAAATCAACATTACATCAAATACATCAATACATGATAAAACTATATATATAAAAGAGAGAAAATTGTTGCGCATTGGTCGCATCCAACAATTTTTTCCTGCAAACAACAAAAGAGAGACAAAAACTAGATAGCAACAAACTTTATACTCCTATTAAAGAGTTCACAAAAATTCTAAATTACAAGGAGATAACAAAATCGGAATCTCTCGATCCCAATACAAAGAAAACACACACAACCCATAAGAAGACAAGCAAAAAACGAGACAATAATTATTTGGGATAAAGTTTATACTCCTATTAAGGAGTTCACATAAATTCTAAGAAGTAAACGGAAATTAATTATCGGATTCTCGGTTCCAATACAAAAATATATATATATAAAGCCTATATTCTCAATAAAGAGTTCACTACATGAATTGTAAGAAATAAAAAGAGAAACGATTGACATTGTTTTATTCAACACGCATGATGAGTTCACAAAAATTCTAAGGAGTAAAATGAGGTCAATAATTGGAATCTCTCGGTTCCAATACAAAGATAACACACTCAATCTATGAGGAGAAAGAATAAACAACAAAATAATTATTTGCAACAATGTTTATACTCCCATTAAGGAGTTCACATAAATTCTAAGAGGTAAAAAGAGATTTGCAACAACGTTTATACTCCCATTAAGGAGTTCACATAAATCCTAAGAAAAAGGAGATAAATAATCGGAATCCCTTGGTTCCAATACAAAGAAAACACACACAAACCATACTCCTAGTGTGGAGTTCACCGCATGAATTGTAAGAAATAAAAAGAGACAAACAATATAACAAGGAAGAAAAATGTCACTATGTTTGGATGGTATTTTTCCACCACTAATTGTCATCATTACCACCAAAGACACTGACATGCATTTCCTACAGTACAAACAGATCATTCTACAATCTCGGAATGAGACGCAAATTCTGAAAAACTTAGTTTGATAAAATAGAAGGATCAATAGCACATACAAAATAATATAGAAAGACAATGACTACCAATACCAAGTCTGGTTTCAAAAAATCTATCAAACGTACCTTTCGTGATGCTTGACATGTACCTTCTCTCTTTCTATGCTTCTTGTTTAGCCTCCCTTTGGACCTCTTCTTCAGCTACCCTTTCCTTGTAACCCTCATTTTGCGAATGAACTAGCTGTTTGCCGCTCCGTAACTCCTCAGTGAAGAAAATATGACCATAAACCAAAAACAAAAGTAGTTAATAACAATATAAATGACAAGGCGCTTAGAAACTACAATACATAATAATATTATAGGTAACAAATAGGTGAAACAACACATATGACCTTCATTAAATACTATGCTTGCTATTTGCCTCTCCACAGCTCGTAATTCCACAAGCCAAATTGAACAATAATAAGAGTATTAGAGCCACTGGATAACAAAAT
>CM046378.1:3762195-3799110 GCA_025413485.1 Ficus microcarpa
ATCCACTCTTTTCAAGGCTCTTCATCTTCTCAATCTTACTCAGCCTTGGTACAACCGTTGTTTCTGTAGGCGTATGTCTTGTTCCTCCGATTGAAGAACAGCCTTAGATTAATCGAGTTCGAATCTCGATAGTTGGAAGGAAAGTTCTGACTACTGCTATTGCGAAGGAGTGTCATGTGATCAAGAGGATTATCAAAACTATGCAAGACCTTAAACTTCCTCAATTTTGATGTATAGGATATGAGGGAGATCGGCTTTGAAAACGGGAAGTTAGACTTAAAACACATGCTTTGAATTTGATTAGAGTTTTAATTGTTCAAAGATTACGATCGAAACAAATGCTTAGACTCCAAGCACATGCTTTGAATTTGATTAGAATTTTAATTGTTCAAAAATTAAGATAGCAAAATACTAATCGCGTTATTATTAGTCGTCTCTTTAATTCTACTGTCAACATAGAGAGAGACAAAAAGGAAGAATTTCTCCATACTCGTATATCTCACTATCTTATTTTTTTTATTCCTTCCCATGCACATATCGGAAAAAACAATTATATTTCTTTCTTGCCATGTAGTTTTAAGTAATAAGATATCTTTAAGGGTTGATTTATTGTAATCCAGCTTTGAGATGTATTTTGAACATCCTTTTCTTGTAGAAGTCGAAGAATTGGAAGATTGAGCCACCCACTTGTTTACAAGAAATAAAATTTAAAAAAAAATTTAATTAAAAAAATGGGGCGAAAGAGGCAGCAATTGCACGATAACATAAAATAACAGCATATCTAGAATAGCAAAATCATTTTCAAACTTGCATAAACAATTCTCGCATTATAAACGAGATCTTCTTTTCTTTGAAACTTTCTATGATAGAATATATCTATCGTTCCGTATGTTTTACTACTGTTAGAACTTAGATTTAATTAAAATCACATCAAATAAAAATTTAAAACAGAGTCAAATCGCTATGGTATTTTCCCATACCTAATCGTAGGACTTTCATTTTTTTATTTAAAAAAAAAAAAAAAAAAAAGGGCAATCCTACGAAGCGATTTCACATGGATCACTAGCTTTGACTACCTGATATTGTGAACCTGCTAACTTTACGTTAAATATGTCCAACTTTTCCGGTGCCGATACTCGGGTTTAATATCACAGATGGAGGGGGATTTGACAAAGGTACAAAAACTCTAGGAGTTATCTTCCACTTACGTGTGCAACTGTTAACATGAGTTAACTATCAACTGCCTTGTGTTACATGGTAAGAGTACAAGAAATCAATCCAATAAGGATGCGCTATTATGCTAATGACGCGCTTACTTCAAAAATAATAATAATAATAAAAATAATAATAATAACTAATAATACATTGATAACGTAGAAAATTAGCTAGCATGCATCCTAGGGCTATTAACCTGAAGAGCCGCGACAACTCTAAAACAACAAAGAGTAGAATTCGGCGATCTAAAGCGAAAGCTAAGTTCTACTCTCACCACCATCAAAACTTGGCATTACCAAAGCCAGATGCTGCGGCAATCGACAGCCTTAACAGTTGTAGGTATCAAAGGCATTCGCCCAAACTCGGCAACAAATCTATTAACGCACTCGGTTCTTTTTTCACTATGACCTCCCAAGCTACTGATTCCCGTTGAACCAATCTCAAATATCTTGCCTACAAAGCAAAAGTACGTAAAACATATGAGAGCGAGTTAACTTAAAAGGCAGATAAAAAGTGAAATGAGAAAGTTACATTTCAACAAACGAAAGAAAAAAAAAGAAAAATGAAACGAAAAATCACAAAAAAAAAAAAGGTGCAATTTTACCCCTATTAAAGCTTTTAAAGTTGAATTGGTTAGTTTAAGCTTTATTCATTTTCCTTCATCTTTTGTTTACCCCGTGAATTCGATTAAGACTCGTTTCTCACTAGAGTTTGTCAAACAAGATATCATCCCTGCCCTGTAGTGCAAAATCTTAAACTCCCACAGGCACGGTTTCTAAAAAAGCTGGAGACATTTGTGCACACATTCAACCCTCATTCGAAGTATCAGCTCATGCAGGAATAAAGTTCCAATGCGGTCTACCAGAACAGTTCTGTTCATTTTGATAAATAGTCCTGCTGATAAAACTAAGAATGCCGGTACTCATTTTGATAGAAAGTCCTGCTGATGCAGGGGATTTGCGAACAACGGACAGCCCGTGTTTTTGTCCCACCTTCTTTCTATCTTTCAAAAGGCAAGGAAAACCTCAACCTTTTCCGCTACAGGTGCCCCTTTGTGACTTACTTCTCTCTATTGTTCAACTCTCAAAAGGCCTCTATTGAGACAGAGTTAAAGTGCGCATCAGCAAATTAAAAGGCTTTTTCTGACACTAAACTTAAAGGATGGTTGCTTATTTTGGTAGATGCTTGATTGTCATTGGGATTTTGGGAAATCTCATGTGGTTCGTTAAGACGTGTGTAGATCTCATAGAACAGAAGTGTATATCTCCATAGCCCTGTTATGGTAGCTCTACCATCAAATATTTCTTGACAAACCCAATGAACTTCCATGTTTTCCACTTTCACGTTTTCAGCAAAAGTTTGCTTACTGAACCCAATGAACTTCCAATGAACTTCCATGTCAATACAACACGTGTATGGAGTTGCATATTCATGTCAACAAACAAACTTAAAGGACGACTGTGCAAGAAGGGAAAGTAAGCTAAAAAATAACAGGAAAAAAAAACCTGTTTTTGGTCGTATATTCTCTGATTGAAGCCGGCATTTCATTTGTATACATGCTTAGATACTTTTATGGAAGAAAGCTGCTTGGAGAGTACCATACTGTAAGTCCCGTCCACCAAACAGACCAGCACCCACCATATATGTAGTGATCCATATTGCCTTTCTGCATAAGATTTATCGAGATTAAAAATTGAACCCACATATACTTTAACTATTAGAGGTAAAAGATAAACACAGTTGAAATCCAAGCGCAACTCACAAATAGATTCTTGTGTTATAAGCTGCTGCTACATTTTTTTTTTCCCAATGCCCTAAAGCTTCTGTATCCATTTAATTTCAGCTAACAACAATGGACAACAAAACTATTCCATTAAATTCCGACACTTATAACTTATAATGCATAACCTCCATGTGATCGATAGGGGTAAGTCTTGATAGGAAAAACTCAACACAGAACAACAATTATACAACAGTCAATCAAGCAAAAGACTGATGATGATTTTGTCATGAAGATTGTTTTCCTCCTTGGCTCTCTGAAATCCTTGTTCCTCCAGTTGAAGAACAGCCTTAGATTAATCGAGTTCGATGCTCGATAGTTGGAAGGAAAGTTCTGACTACTGCTATTGAGGAGTGTCATGTGATCAAGACGGTCATGTGATTCATCTCGACTTGAGTGGCAAATCAATCTCTTGTGAGCCTCACAATTTGAGCGTTCTTCTCCAACATCTCATGTCAGATAATCACTTCAACTCTACAATCCCCTCACGTATCGGTACCCTCGCAAATTTGAGTTATCTGAGTTTGCCGAACAAGTGCCCATTGACATCTCCCGCATGTCGTTTTTTAATCACTGGATTGAAAAATAAATAAATCAATCAAAGAAAATGATAATAAATGACTTTTGTTTTGAGTGTCGTTAAATATCTATAATGTTGTAATCCGTCCAAAGAAAAAATTTTAAAATAAAAAAAAATCACAGTGTCCATTCTGTTTCTTGCTTTATTTTGTGTCACGATGTATAATTGCATATGATAAAGTATATTACTTGTCATAGAAATTTAAAATTAGGGGAAAAGGGAAAATGAACTTACGACAGAGAGAATATCCTTAGCCATCCCCTTTTCATATGATGTAGGTCCAACCTTTGCATCTATGATCTCCTGTCAGACTGAACCTGATACGAACTAAGAATATCAATTGAAAAAAAAAAAAAAAGTCGGGGAGAAAAGGAACACAGCAATATAAGCCCGTCAGAAGAAGTGAAAAAATGAAGCATACACATGTTAGTGGATGGTGTCATGAGGAAATAGTATCTTTAAAGCATCTTCAATGGTGGGAATTGTTCCACCATCGAAAAGAAAATTTGCGACTATCACAAGAAAAGAAAATTTGCGAATCCACGCCTATCCAAAGATAAAATTTGCAAATAGTAAAGCCATAGAGCTATTGATAGAACTAAAACATATTATCAGAACTCCTCTCTCATCTTTCCAGGAAAAGAAAATCACAAAGCGTAGGTGCTTTCGACTATGATCAATCTTGCAACCGCCTGCATAAGACGTAGAGCGAAACATCTCATGTAATTACCTCTACTGTGCCAAAAGTAATAACAATGAGACATCAATTTAGACCACTTGGGGTACAAACACAAGACCACAAGACTAACTCACACGCCTCACTAGGAAACGCACTCACTTCATCCACACTCTTGCTTAGACACTTTGAATACACGTAGGCATGTGAGTCCAAGTAATTGGTGTGTGTAATGTCCAAGAGTGTGAGCCGTCAAGTGTTTGTGAGCTAGTGGAGTAAAAGTTTGCGAGTGCAGCCCAGTGAGCAATTAACAGTAATGTGTGTGAGTGATACTTTAGGATAGTATTTTTTACTCCAAGTGGTCATGTGTGTGTGTTTTATCTTTTTTTTTTTTTGCTTGACATTGGTGTTCACGGTTGGAACCGCAAAAAGAACAGTGAGTTTATAAACAAAAAAGATTTTTGGCATAATCAAAGGAAGACAAAACAATCAGAATAGTTGTAGTTGTAGATGGGCGGACCTGTTTCATGGTCAAGCATCCTGACTTTAGAAATTGTATTTCCGAATATCCATTGTAAATCCCTGCCTGCACCTATTACAGAATTAAAATCTACGAGATAGAGGACCGTTTAATTCAATCAAGCATACTTAATTTTGATTCGACGATTAAGGTGAAAAAAAAAGAAGGCAGAAGTGAGATTGCAGAAGATTGGAAACCTGTCATGGAGAGCGAACAAAACTCCATCTGAAGAACAAGAAATCAAAATCTGGCATGTGGAGTAAACATAATATATATACAAGGGAGAAAAGAGTGGGAAAACAAAGAATAGAGTAGTCGCCGCTATGGGCACATACTGTGTTGGGAGGATAGTGGAGCCAACTGCACTTGTTAAGCTGAATCTGATGAAGACGCCTTAGCCTGAAATGCAAGAATATCGGAGGCAAGAGTGCGATCACCACCAGACTTATGATGATCTTATGGATCAAACTCTTCACTGAAGACAATCCTATCGGAAATAATAAAACTCATCCTCCTCCATGTTTCTCACTTTGGCTCTGATTCGATGCTCCTTTTCTACTTCTACTTCTTCCCATCACCATTGCCATCGCCATCTTTCCTTCCTTCTTAACCCTTTACCATCTCGCTTCCTCCCACCTACAAATAGAAGAAGCTTTGACCGTTCCAACTAGACTTTTTGGGCGCTGCCTTTAATGGGCTCGGGCATGGGCCACAACATTTGCTCGCCATTTTAATGGCATTCTGTTTCTTTTCCCTCCAAAAAAGCAATTGAACAATAACAGACGGATTACAATAGTAAATAACAAAATTAACAACATTAAAATATAGAAGGAAACGATAAATCACATTAGTATAAGCCAGCTTCCAAAAATGAAATAAAACAAAATAAAAGAAAAAGAACTACAAATAGAAAAGGAAAACAATACCTATTTGTGGCGTTTAACGAGGTATATATCCTGGAATATACAAGCCCCTCCATAGCCCCTCGTTCCCAAAAAAAAAAAGAATGGTCAGTAAATTTTCCAAAGAGTTTCATGATGCAAAGACAAAACATATAAAAAATATAAAATATTCAAGTTACGTACATTGGAATTTTTGGGGAGAAGTTTCCTATTATGTTGTCACCCAACGTGTTTCCAACCGCAAATTACATAAACACCTCTCCATAGCCCTATAATTCCAAGTGTCAAATTCAAAAATAACAGACTGATTAGAATAGTAAACAACAAAATTACATAATAATATTACAGGTAACAAATAGGTGAAACAACACATATCACCTTCATTAAATACCATGCTTGCTATTTGCCTCTCTGCAGCTCATAATTCCACAAGCCAAATTGAACAATTATTAGTATTAGAGGCACCGGATAACAAAATTAGCAATGTGACCTAAAAAATTAGTACCTATCTCCATTATTTAATGTACTTGCCAAACACCTCTCCGCAACCCCATAATTCCATGTGTCAAATTGAAAAACAAAAGATGGATTAGAACAACAAACAACAAAATTAGGAACTTAAATAAATAAGGAAACGATAACTGAGTAGATACTATCAATATATTAAAACAAAGCATGGAGCATGAATTCTGTCATGTTTAAGCTTGAGTGCAACCAGGCGACTAACAAGTTAAATGAAAATATCATTTTTTGAATAGGTTGGGGGGGAAAAAAATAAAAAAAACCCACTAAATTTGCATACAAACTTGGTTTATCAGCTAAACTGACATCTTCCACACTATACAGTGAAAAGCGCAAGTGTCTCCACTCAAAAAACTGTACATTTCAGAAAATATCGTTTAAACTAATAATCAAAACTTAGTAAATGGAAGTAAATGACAAAATTTGCAATTATAAAAGAGAGACAATTAGGTACAAGCTATTATCAACAAAACAAAAGGAAAGTATAAGTATAAACACTGATGCGTTAAAGATGTCCATGTTACAACATCAAACTTCTTGGTAAAAACAAGTAATTTAGTAAGGTAAATAGGAAAATAATACCTATTTGGGGTGTTTGACGAGTTATATATCCTGGAATATACAAGCCCCCCCATAGCCCCTCGTTCCGAAATAAAAAAAGAATGTCAGGAAATTTCCAAAATAGTTTCATGATGAAAAGCCGAAAAATATAAAAATATATAAAATATTCAAGTTACGTACATTGGAATTTTTGGGGAGAAGTTTCCTATTTTGTTGTTACCCAACGTGTTTCCAACAGCAAATTACATAAACACCTCTCCATAGCCCCAAATTCCATATGTCAAAATTGAAAAATAACAGACTGATTAGAATAGTAAACAACAAAATTAGCAACATTAACAAATAAAAGGAAATGATAAATGGGTAGATATAACCAATACATTAAAGCAAAGCATGGAGCACGAATTCGGGAAGGTACGAGTATAAAAATTAATGCGTTGACGATGTTCATGATACAACATTTTTTTGGTAACATGCCTTGTGTGCACGCTGATGTATGTATGGATGCCTATATGACGTATGTATGCATCACTGGTGTACATGCATCTATTTATGATGTGTGCATGAATGTCTATACGTAGCCATGAATTTAAGGAATTCGTAGAAAGTGATATGCAATTATAAAATCAACATTACATCGAATGCATCAATACATGATAAAAATATATTTAAATAAAAGAGAGAGAGAGAAAATGGTTGCACATGGTTGGTCGCATCCAACAATTTTTTCCTGCAAACAGTGAGAGAGACAAAAACTAGATAGCAACAAAGTTTATACTCCCATTAAAGAGTTCACATAAATTCTAAAGTAAAGGGAGATAAAAAAATCGGAATCTCTCGATCCCAATACAAAGAAAACACACACAACCCATAAGAAGAAAAGCAAAAACGAGACAGTAATTATTTGGATAAAGTTTATACTCCTATTAAGGAGTTCAAATAAATTCTAAGAAGCAAACAAAAATGAATTATTGGATTCTCGGTTCCAATACAAAGAAAAAATATACAGCCTATATTCTAGTAAGGAGTTCGCTGCATGAATTGTAAGAAATAAAAAGAGAAATGATTGACATTGTTTTATCCAACACGCATGATGGGTTCACATAATTCTAAGAAGGAAAACGAGATGAATAATCGAAATCTCCAGGTTCCATAAAAAGAAAACACACACAACCAACAAGGAGACAATACAACGAAAACACACACAACCGATAAGGAGACAAATAATACAAGAGACAATAATTATTGCAATAAAGTTTATACTCTCATTAAAGAGTTCACCCAAATTCTAAGAAGTAAAAGAAGATGATTGGAATCTCTAACTTCCAATACAAATAAAACACACAATCCATACTCCTAGTAATTGACATTATCCAACACGCATGATGAGTTCACATAAGTTCTAAGAAGTAAAAAGAGATCAAAAGACAAAGAAAACACACACAATCAAAAGAAGAAACAATAAACGAACAACAATTATTTGCAACAAAGTTTATACTCCCATTAAGGAGTTCACATAAATTCTAAGAAGTAAAAGGAGATGAATAATTGGAATCTCTTGGTTCCGATACAAAGAAAACACACGTAATCCATACTCCTAGTAAAAAGTTCACTACATGAATTGCAAGAAAAAAGAGAGGGATAATTGACATTGCTTTATCCAACATGCACGATGAGTTCACATAAATTCTAAGAAGTAAAAGGAGATCAATAATCGGAATCTCTCGGTTCCAATACAAAGAAATCACACACAATCAAAAAGAAGAAACAATAAACGAGACAATAATTATTTGCAACAAAGTTTATACTCCCATTAAAGAGTTCACATAAATTCTAAGAAGTAAAAGGAGAAGAATAATTGGAATCTCTTGGTTCCGTTACAAAGAAAACACACGCAATCCATACTCCTAGTAAAAAGTTCACTACATGAATTGCAAGAAAAAAGAGAGGGACAATTGACATTGCTTTATCCAACATGCACGATGAGTTCACATAAATTCTAAGAAGTAAAAGGAGATCAATAATCGGAATCTCTCGGTTCCAATACAAAGAAATCACACACAACCAAAAAGAAGAAACAATAAACGAGACAGTATTTATTTGCAACAAAGTTCATACTCCTATCCGACATACATAATGAGTTCACATAAATTCTAAAAAGTAAAAGGAGATCAATAATCGGAAGCAAGAAGAAACACTAACAATAAGATAGAAATATTAAAGCAATAATTAAGGCATAAGGTGCAAATTCTGAAATACCCGGTTTGATAAAATAAAGAGAGCAATAGCACATATAAAATAACATAGAAATACTATGACTACCAATACCAAGTTTGGTTTCAAAACGCCTTTCAAACGTACCTTTCATGATGCTTGGAACATAGCTTCTCTCTTTCTTAATGCTTCTTGTTTAGCCTCCCTTTGGACCTCTTCTTCGGCTGCCTTTTCCATCTTGCCCTCATTTTGCGAATGCACTCGAGGTTTGCTGCTTCGTAGCTCCTCATTTAAGAAAATATAACCATAAACCAAAAACAAAACTAGTTAATAACAATATACATAACAAGACTATAACACGTAATAATATAATATGCTAACAAATAGGTAAAACGATATCTATCACCTTCATTAAATACCATGCTTGCTATTTACTTCTCGTAGCCCATAATTCCTCAAGCCAAATCGAACAATAATAAGAGTAATAGAGGCACTGGACAACAAAAATAGCAACAGTTATTTAAAATATAAAACGTTTTACCTGTTGCTATTCTCATTTATCATGTAAACAACAAAATTAGTAACACCAACAAATTTAAAAAAAAAAAAAAAAAGTACTTTAAGTTACGAAGACAGTACCTGTTTGTGTTGTTTGACAAGGTACATGTCCCATAAGCCCGGCATTATATATGGATTTTGTTGACTATGTGAAAAATTCCCAAGGTATCACCTTAAGAATTTATTAACTAAACCTAGACCACAACTCCTTGCAGTCCAAGTTCAGTGTCACAATTAACCCCTGTGACCAAGGTTGGTGTCGCATTTAACCCCTGCAACCTAGGTTAGTACCGCATTTAACCCCTGCGGCCTAGGTTAAGTGTCGCATTTAACCCCTGCGACCAAGGTTCGTACCGCACTTAACCCCTGCGGCCAGGTTGAGTGTCACATTTAACCCCTGTGATAAAGGTTGAGTTTCACATAGTCAAGTTTTCAAGTATAGATATACGTATATATATAAGTTTATATACATAAGCATGGTATAAGTGTATATAGCCCCTCGTTCCGGAAAAGAAAAAAAAAAAAAAAGAATGTCAGTAAATTTTCCAAAAGAGTTTAGAAAGTGATATGCAATTATAAAATCAACATTACATCAAATACATCAATACATGATAAAACTATATATATAAAAGAGAGAAAATTGTTGCGCATTGGTCGCATCCAACAATTTTTTTCCTGCAAACAACAAAAGAGAGACAAAAACTAGACAGCAACAAACTTTATACTCCTATTAAAGAGTTCACAAAAATTCTAAATTACAAGGAGATAACAAAATCGGAATCTCTCGATCCCAATACAAAGAAAACACACACAACCCATAAGAAGACAAGCAAAAAACGAGACAATAATTATTTGGGATAAAGTTTATACTCCTATTAAGGAGTTCACATAAATTCTAAGAAGTAAACGGAAATTAATTATCGGATTCTCGGTTCCAATACAAAAATATATATATACAAAGCCTATATTCTCAATAAAGAGTTCACTACATGAATTGTAAGAAATAAAAAGAGAAACGATTGACATTGTTTTATTCAACACGCATGATGAGTTCACAAAAATTCTAAGGAGTAAAATGAAGTCAATAATTGGAATCTCTCGGTTCCAATACAAAGATAACACACTCAACCTATGAGGAGAAAGAATAAACAACAAAATAATTATTTGCAACAATGTTTATACTCCCATTAAGGAGTTCACATAAATTCTAAGAGGTAAAAAGAGATTTGCAACAACGTTTATACTCCCATTAAGGAGTTCACATAAATCCTAAGAAAAAGGAGATAAATAATCGGAATCCCTTGGTTCCAATACAAAGAAAACACACACAAACCATACTCCTAGTGTGGAGTTCACCGCATGATTTGTAAGAAATAAAAAGAGACAAACAATATAACAAGGAAGAAAAATGTCACTATGTTTGGATGGTATTTTTCCACCACTAATTGTCATCATTACCACCAAAGACACTGACATGCATTTCCTACAGTACAAACAGATCATTCTACAATCTCGGAATGAGACGCAAATTCTGAAAAACTTAGTTTGATAAAATAGAAGGATCAATAGCACATACAAAATAATATAGAAAGACAATGACTACCAATACCAAGTCTGGTTTCAAAAAATCTATCAAACGTACCTTTCGTGATGCTTGACATGTACCTTCTCTCTTTCTTAATGCTTCTTGTTTAGCCTCCCTTTGGACCTCTTCTTCAGCTACCCTTTCCTTGTAACCCTCATTTTGCGAATGAACTAGCTGTTTGCCGCTCCGTAACTCCTCAGTGAAGAAAATATGACCATAAACCAAAAACAAAAGTAGTTAATAACAATATAAATGACAAGGAGCTTAGAAACTACAATACATAATAATATTATAGGTAACAAATAGGTGAAACAACACATATGACCTTCATTAAATACTATGCTTGCTATTTGCCTCTCCACAACTCGTAATTCCACAAGCCAAATTGAACAATAATAAGAGTATTAGAGCCACTGGATAACAAAATTAGCAAAACTTATTGAACAAAAAAAAAATGCTTTATTTGTTGCTATGCTCAAAAAATTAAAAACAAGGGATGAACGTGAATATTGCTACATTAAAAAATGAGCCATTTGTCCTTACTCCTCGTTCTCCTAACAGACAATATGAAGGATCAGTAACACTTCCAAATTGAGCATTAAGGAATCTAACTTCATTTAGAAACTAAACTAGCCAAGGAATTAATTTTTTTTCTAATAAAATTTGCTTCCTATTTATCAAACCTATCACGTAACCTAAAGTAGATATACTAATTTTAGAAAGAAAACTAGTACCTGTCTCTATTATTTAATGTACTTGCCAAACACCTCTCCGCAACCCGATAATTCCATGTGTCAAATTGAAAAAGAAAAGATGGATTAGAACAACAAACAAGAAAATTAGGAACTTAAATAAATAAGGAAACGATAACTGAGTATATGTTATCAATATATTAAAACAAAGCATGGAGCATGAATTCTGTTATGTTTAAGCTTGAGTGCAACCAGGCTACTAACAAGTTAAATGAAAATATAATTTCTTGAATACGTAAGATAAAAAAACCCACTAAATTTGCATACAAACTCGTTTTATCAGCTGAACTGACATCTTCCACACTATACAGTGAAAAGGGTAAGTGTCTCCACTCAAAAAACTGTACAGTTAGGAAAATATCATTTCAACTAATAATCAAAACTTAGTAAATGACAAAGTTTGCAGTTATAAAAGAGAGACAATTAGGTACTAGCTATTATCAACAAAACAAAAGGAAGGTATAAGTATAAACATTGATACGTTAAAGATGTCCGCGTTACAACATTAAACTTTTTAGTAAAAACAAATAATTTAGTAAGGAAAACTGGAAAACAATACCTATTCGTGGTGTTTGACGAGGTATATATCCTGGAATATACAAGCCCCTCCATAGCCCCTCGTTCCAGGAAAAAAAAAAAAAAAAAGAATGGTCAGCAAATTTTCGGAAAGAGTTTCGTGATGCAAAGACAAAACATATAAAAAAATATAAAATATTCAAGTTACGTACATTGAAATTTTTGGGGAGAAGCTTCCTATTATGTTGTCACCTAACGTGTTTCCAATAGCAAATTACATAAACACCTCTCCATAGCCCCATAACTCCATGTGTCAAATTCAAAAATAACAGACTGATTAGAATAGTAAACAACAAAATTACATAATAATATAATACGTAACAAATAGGTGAAACAACACATATCACCTTCATTAATACCATGCTTGCTATTTGCCTCTCCGCAGCTCATAATTCCACAAGCCAAATTGAACAATAATAAGAGTATTAGAGGCACTGGATAACAAAATTAGCAAAACTTATTCAACCAAAAAAAGAAAAACATTTTATTTGTTGCAATTCTCAAAAAATTAAAAAGAAGCGATGAACGTGGATATTGCTACATTGAAAAATGAGCCATTTGTCCTTGCTCCTCGTTCTCCTAACGGACAATATGAAGGACCACTAACACTTTCAAATTGAGCATTAAGAAATCTAACTTCATTTAGAAACTAAACTATCCAAGGAATTTTTTTTTTCTAAATAAAATTTGCTTCCTATTTATCAAACCTATCATGTAACCTAAAGTAGATATACTAATTTTAAAAGAAAACTAGTACCTGTCTCCATTATTTAATGTACTAGCTTCCCATTATTTAATGTACTTGCCAAACACCTCTCCGCAACTCCATAATTCCATGTGTCAAATTGAAAAATAAAAGATGGATTAGAACAACAAACAACAAAATTAGGAACTTAAATAAATAAGGAAATGATAACTGAGTAGATACTATCAATATATTAAAACAAAGCATGGAGCATGAATTCTGTTATGTTTAAGCTTGAGTGCAACCATGCTACTAACAAGTTAAATGAAATTATCATTTTTTGAATACGGAAGATAAAAAAAAACCCACTAAATTTGCATACAAACTCGGTTTATCAACTGAACTGACATCTTCCACACTATACAGTGAAAAGGGTAAGTGTCTCCACTCAAAAAACTGTACAGTTAGGAAAATATCATTTCAACTAATAATCAAAACTTAGTAAATGGAAGTAAATGACAAAATTTGCAGTTATAAAAGAGAGACAATTAGGTACTAGTTATTATCAACAAAACAAAAGGAAGGCACAAGTATAAACACTAATACGTTAAAGATGTCCGTGTTACAACATTAAACTTTTTGAAAAAAACAAGTAATTTAAGTAAGGAAAACTGGAAAATAATACCTATTTGTGGTGTTTGACGAGGTATATATCCTGGAATATACAAGCCCCTCCATAGCCCATCGTTCCGAAATAAAAAAAGAATGTCAGTAAATTTTTCAAAATAGTTTCAAGATGAAAAGCCAAAAAATATAAAAATATATAAAATATTCAAGTTACGTACATTGGAATTTTTGGGGAGAAGTTTCCTATTATGTTGTCACCCAACGTGTTTCCAACCGCAAATTACATAAACACGTCTCCATAGCCCTATAATTCCAAGTGTCAAATTCAAAAATAATAGACTGAATAGAATAGTAAACAACAAAATTACATAATAATATTACAGGTAACAAATAGGTGAAATAACACATATCACCTTCATTAAATACCATGCTTGCTATTTGTCTCTCCGCAGCTCATAATTCCACAAGCCAAATGGAACAATTATTAGTATTAGAGGCACCGGATAACAAAATTAGCAATGTAACCTAAAGTAAATATACTAATTTTAGAAAGAAAACTAGTACCTATCTCCATTATTTAATGTACTTGCCAAACACCTATCCGCAACCCCATAATTCCATGTGTCAAATTGAAAAACAAAAGATGGATTAGAACAACAAACAACAAAATTAGGAACTTAAATAAATAAGGAAACGATAACTGAGTAGGTATTATCAATATATTAAAACAAAGCATGGAGCATGAATTCTGTCATGTTTAAGCTTGAGTGCAACCAGGCTACTAACAAGTTAAATGAAAATATCATTTTTTGAGTAGGTTAGGGGGGAAAAAAAAACCCACTAAATTTGCATACAAACTTGGTTTATCAGCTGAACTGACATCTTCCACACTATACAGTGCAAAGCGCAAGTGTCTCCACTCAAAAAACTGTACAGTTCAGAAAATATCGTTTCAACTAATAATCAAAACTTAGTAAATGGAAGTAAATGACAAAATTTGCAATTATTAAAGAGAGACAATTAGGTACAAGCTATTATCAACAAAACAAAAGGAAGGTATAAGTATAAACACTGATGCGTTAAAGATGTCCATCTTACAACATCAAACTTCTTGGTAAAAACAAGTAATTTAGTAAGGTAAATAGGAAAATAATACCTATTTGGGGTGTTTGACGAGGTATATATCCTGGAATATACAAGCCCCTCCATAGCCCCTCGTTCCGAAATAAAAAAAGAATATCAGGAAATTTTCCAAAATAGTTTCATGATGAAAAGCCAAAAATATAAAAATATATAAAATATTCAAGTTACGTACATTGGAATTTTTGGGGAGAAGTTTCCTATTTTGTTGTTACCCAACGTGTTTCCAACAGCAAATTACATAAACACCTCTCCATAGCCCCATAATTCCATATGTCAAAATTGAAAAATAACAGACTGATTAGAATAGTAAACAACAAAATTAGCAACATTAACAAATAAAAGGAAATGATAAATGGGTAGATATAACCAATACATTAAAGCAAAGCATGGAGCACGAATTCGGGAAGGTACGAGTATAAAAATTAATGCGTTGACGATGTTCATGATACAACATTTTTTTGGTAACATGCCTTGTGTGCACGCTGATGTATGTATGGATGCCTATATGACGTATGTATGCATCAGTGGTGTGCATGCATCTATTTATGATGTGTGCATGAATGTCTATACGTAGCCATGAATTTAAGGAATTCGTACAAAGTGATATGCAATTATAAAATCAACATTACATCGAATGCATCAATACATGATAAAAATATATTTACATAAAAGAGAGAGAGAGAAAATGGTTGCACATGGTTGGTCGCATCCAACAATTTTTTTCCTGCAAACAGCGAAAGAGAGACAAAAACTAGATAGCAACAAAGTTTATACTCCCATTAAAGAGTTCATATAAATTCTAAAGTAAAGGGAGATAAAAAAAAATCAGAATCTCTCGATCCCAATACAAAGAAAACACACACAACCCATAAGAAGAAAAGCAAAAAACGAGACAGTAATTATTTGGGATAAAGTTTATACTCCTATTAAGGAGTTCACATAAATTCTAAGAGGCAAACAAAAATGAATTATTGGATTCTCGGTTCCAATACAAAGAAAAAAATATACAGTCTATATTCTCAGTAAGGAGTTCACTGCATGAATTGTAAGAAATAAAAAGAGAAATGATTGACATTGTTTTATCCAACACGCACGATGGGTTCACATAATTCTAAGAAGGAAAACGAGATGAATAATCGAAATCTCCAGGTTCCATAAAAAGAAAACACACACAACCAACAAGGAGACAATACAACGAAAACGCACACAACCGATAAGGAGACAAATAATACAAGAGACAATAATTATTGCAACAAAGTTTATACTCTCATTAAAGAGTTCACGCAAATTCTAAGAAGTAAAAGAAGATGATTGGAATCTCTAACTTCCAATACAAATAAAACACACAATCCATACTCCTAGTAATTGACATTATCCAACACGCATGATGAGTTCACATAAGTTCTAAGAAGTAAAAAGAGATCAAAAGACAAAGAAAACACACACAATCAAAAGAAGAAACAATAAACGAGACAACAATTATTTGCAACAAAGTTTATACTCCCATTAAGGAGTTCACATAAATTCTAAGAAGTAAAAGGAGATGAATAATTGGAATCTCTTGGTTCCGATACAAAGAAAACACACGTAATCCATACTCCTAGTAAAAAGTTCACTACATGAATTGCAAGAAAAAAGAGAGGGATAATTGACATTGCTTTATCCAACATGCACGATGAGTTCACATAAATTCTAAGAAGTAAAAGGAGATCAATAATCGGAATCTCTCGGTTCCAATACAAAGAAATCACACACAATCAAAAAGAAGAAACAATAAACGAGACAATAATTATTTGCAACAAAGTTTATACTCCCATTAAAGAGTTCACATAAATTCTAAGAAGTAAAAGGAGAAGAATAATTGGAATCTCTTGGTTCCGTTACAAAGAAAACACACGCAATCCATACTCCTAGTAAAAAGTTCACTACATGAATTGCAAGAAAAAAGAGAGGGACAATTGACATTGCTTTATCCAACATGCACGATGAGTTCACATAAATTCTAAGAAGTAAAAGGAGATCAATAATCGGAATCTCTCGGTTCCAATACAAAGAAATCACACACAACCAAAAGGAAGAAACAATAAACGAGACAGTATTTATTTGCAACAAAGTTCATACTCCTATCCGACATACATAATGAGTTCACATAAATTCTAAAAAGTAAAAGGAGATCAATAATCGGAAGCAAGAAGAAACACTAACAATAAGATAGAAATATTAAAGCAATAATTAAGGCATAAGGTGCAAATTCTGAAATACCCGGTTTGATAAAATAAAGAGAGCAATAGCACATATAAAATAACATAGAAATACTATGACTACCAATACCAAGTTTGGTTTCAAAACGCCTTTCAAACGTACCTTTCATGATGCTTAGAACATAGCTTCTCTCTTTCTTAATGCTTCTTGTTTAGCCTCCCTTTGGACCTCTTCTTCGGCTGCCTTTTCCATCTTGCCCTCATTTTGCGAATGCACTCGAGGTTTGCTGCTTCGTAGCTCCTCATTTAAGAAAATATAACCATAAACCAAAAACAAAACTAGTTAATAACAATATACATAACAAGACTATAACACGTAATAATATAATATGCTAACAAATAGGTAAAACGATATCTATCACCTTCATTAAATACCATGCTTGCTATTTACTTCTCGTAGCCCATAATTCCTCAAGCCAAATCGAACAATAATAAGAGTAATAGAGGCACTGGACAACAAAAATAGCAACAGTTATTTAAAATATAAAACGTTTTACCTGTTGCTATTCTCATTTATCATGTAAACAACAAAATTAGTAACACCAACAAATTTAAAAAAAAAAAAAAAAAAAGTACTTAAGTTACGAAGACAGTACCTGTTTGTGTTGTTTGACAAGGTACATGTCCCATAAGCCCGGCATTATATATGGATTTTGTTGACTATGTGAAAAATTCCCAAGGTATCACCTTAAGAATTTATTAACTAAACCTAGACCACAACTCCTTGCAGTCCAAGTTCAGTGTCACAATTAACCCCTGTGACCAAGGTTGGTGTCGCATTTAACCCCTGCAACCTAGGTTAGTACCGCATTTAACCCCTGCGGCCTAGGTTAAGTGTCGCATTTAACCCCTGCGACCAAGGTTCGTACCGCACTTAACCCCTGCGGCCAGGTTGAGTGTCACATTTAACCCCTGTGATAAAGGTTGAGTTTCACATAGTCAAGTTTTCAAGTATAGATATACGTATATATATAAGTTTATATACATAAGCATGGTATAAGTATATATAGCCCCTCATTCCGGAAAAGAAAAAAAAAAAAAAGAATGTCAGTAAATTTTCCAAAAGAGTTTAGAAAGTGATATGCAATTATAAAATCAACATTACATCAAACACATCAATACATGATAAAACTATATATATAAAAGAGAGAAAATTGTTGCGCATTGGTCGTATCCAACAATTTTTTTCCTGCAAACAACAAAAGAGAGACAAAAACTAGACAGCAACAAACTTTATACTCCTATTAAAGAGTTCACAAAAATTCTAAATTACAAGGAGATAACAAAATCGGAATCTCTCGATCCCAATTCAAAGAAAACACACACAACCTATAAGAAGAAGAGCAAAAAACGAGACAGTAATTATTTGGGATAAAGTTTATACTCCTATTAAGGAGTTCACATAAATTCTAAGCAGTAAACGGAAATGAATTATGGATTCTCAGTTCCAATATAAAATAAAATATAAAGCCTATATTCTCAGTAAAGAGTTCACTGCATGAATTGTAAGAAAGAAAAAGAGAAATGATTGGCATTGTTTTATCCAACAAGCATGATGGGTTCACATAATTCTAAGAAGGAAAACGAGATGAATAATCGAAATCTCTAGGTTCCATACAAAGAAAACACACACAACAAACAAGGAGACAATACAACGAAAACACACACAACCAATAAGGGGACAAATAATACAAGAGACAACAATTATTTCAACAAAGTTTATAATCTCATTAAAGAGTTCACACAAATTCTAAGAAGTAAAAGAAGATGATTGGAATCTCTTAACTCCAATACAAATAAAACACACACAATCCATACTCCTAGTAATTGACATTGCTTCATGCAACACGCATGATGAGTTCACATAAGTTCTAAGAAGCAAAAAGATATCAAAATACAAAGAAAACACACACAACCAAAAAGAAGAAACAATAAACGAGACAATAATTATTTGCAACAAAGTTTATACTCCCATTAAGGAGTTCACATAAATTCTAAAAGGAGATGAATAATTGGAATCTCTTGGTTCCGATACAAAGAAAACACACGCAATCCATACTCCTAGTAAAAAGTTCACTACATGAATTGCAAGAAAAAAAAGAGGGACAATTGACATTGCTTTATCCAACATGCACGATGAGTTCACATAAATTCTAAGAAGTAAAAGGAGATCAATAATCGGAATCTCACGGTTCCAATACAAAAAAATCACACACAACCAAAAAGAAGAAACAATTAACGAGACAGTATTTATTTGCAACAAAGTTTATACTCCTATCCGACATACATGATGAGTTCACATGAATTCTAAGAAATAAAATGAGGTCAATAATTGGAATCTCTTGGTTCTAATACAAAGAAAACACACTCAACCTATGAGGAGAAAGAATATACAAGAAAATAATTATTTGCAACAAGGTTTATACTCCCATTAAGGAGTTCACATAAATTCGAAGAGGTAAAAAAAGATTTGCAACAAAGTTTATACTCCCATTAAGGAGTTCACATAAATCCGAAGAAAAAGGAGATAAATAATCGGAATCCCTTGGTTCCAATACAAAGAAAATACACACAAAACATACTCCTATTGCAGAGTTCACCGCATGGATTGTAAGAAATAAAAAGAGACAAACAATATAACAAGGAAGAAAAATGTCACTATGTTTGGATGGTATTTTTCCACCACTAATTATCGTCATTACCACCAAAGACACTGGCATGCATTTCCTACCGTAGAAACAGATCGTTCTACAATCTCGGAATGAGGCGCAAATTCTGAAAAACTTAGATTGATAAAATAAAAGGACCAATAGCACATATAAAATAATATAGAAAGACTATGACAACCAATACCAAGTCTGGTTTCAAAAAACCTATCAAACGTACCTTTCATGATGCTTGACATGAACCTTCTCTCTTTCTTAATGCTTCTTGTTTAGCCTCCCTTTGGACCTCTTCTTCAGCTACCCTTTCCTTGTAACCCTCATTTTGCGAATGAACTAGCTGTTTGCCGCTCCGTAACTCCTCATTTAAGAAAATATGACCATAAACCAAAAACAAAAGTAGTTAATAACAATATAAATGACAAGGCGCTTAGAAACTATAATACATAATAATATTATGGGTAACAATTAGGTGAAACAACACATATCACCTTCATTAAATACCATGCTTGCTATTTGCCTCTCCGCAGCTCATAATTCCACAAGCCAAATTGAACAATAATAAGAGTATTAGAGGCACTAGATAACAAAATTAGCAAAACTTATTGAACAAGAAAAAAAACACTTTATTTGTTGCTATTCTCAAAAAATTATAAAGAAGTGATGAACGTGAATATTGTTACATTAAAAAAATGAGCCATTTGTCGTTGCTCCTCGTTCTCCTAACAAACAATATGAATGATCAGTATCACTTCCAAATTGAGCATTAAGAAATCTAACTTCATTTAGAAACTAAACTAGCCAAGGAATTAATTTTTTTTCTAATAAAATTTGCTTCCTATTTATCAGACCTTATCACGTAACCTAAGATAGATATACTAATTTTAAAAAGAAAACTAGTACCTGTCTCCATTATTTAATCTACTTGCTAAACACCTCTCCGCAACCCCATAATTCCATGTGTAAATTGAAAAATAAAAGATGGATTAGAACAACAAACAACAAAATTAGGAACTTAAATAAATAAGGAAACGATAACTGAGTAGATATTATCAATATATTAAAACAAAGCATGGAGCATGAATTCTGTTATGTTTAAGCTTGAGTGCAACCAGGCTACTAACAAGTTAAATGAAAATATCATTTTTTGAATACGTAAGATAAAACAAAAAACCCACTAAATTTGCATACAAACTCGGTTTATCAACTGAACTGAAATCTTCCACACTATACAGTGAAAAGGGTAAGTGTCTCCACTCAAAAAACTATACAGTTAGGAAAATATCACTTCAACTAATAATCAAAACTTAGTAAATGGAAGTAAATGAAAAAATTTGTAGTTCTAGAAGAGAGACAATTAGGTACTAGCCATTATCAACAAAACAAAAGGAAGGTATAAGTATAAACACTGATACGTTAAAGATGTCCATGTGACAACATTAAACTTTTTGGTAGAACCACTGAGAACATAAACTGCTGAAGTTTAAGGCTAGACTGACTAAGGGGATGAAAGAAGGTCAAGTGGCAATATGATGCAGCGGGCCTTTTTAAACAAAAAGTATTTGTTATCCATCTAACTTATCAAACTCCAACATCCTAATACCAATTGGCATGTTAGTTCAATAATAATCACTCAAACCGTGTTCATTGGACAAAATAAAAACTATCAACTCATTGAATTTTTGAATGTAGAAAATAAAACAAACAAATAATCAACTAGTATCAGATATAAACTCTACCTTTCACCCATATAGGGGGAGCACTCATTGCATTTGCTACAAGGAAAGACATTGCAATATCTTCACAGTTCCTGTCATGGAGTTGCATCATTCATGTCAACAACACAAACTTAAAGGACGACTGTGCAAGAAGGGAAAGTAAGCTAAAAAAAATAACAGGAAAAAAAAACCTGTTTTTGGTCATATATTCTCTTATTGAAGCCGGCATTTCATTTGTATACATGCTTAGATACTTTTTATGGAAGAAAGCTGCCTTGGAGAGTACCATACTATAAGTCCCCGTCCACCAAACAGACCACCACCCACCATATATGTAGTGATCCATATTGCCTTTTTGCATAAGATTTATCGAGATTAAAAAATTGAACCCACATATACTTTAACTATTAGAGGTAAAAGATAAACACAGCTGAAATCCAAGCGCAACTCACAAATAGATTTTTGTGTTATAAGCTGTTACATCATTTTTTTTCCCCCTATGCTCTAAAGCCTCTGTATCCATTTAATTTCAGCTAACAGCAATGGACAACAAAACTATTCCATTAAATTCCGACACTTATAACTTATAATGCATAACCTCCATGTGATCCATAAGGGTAAGTCTTGATAGGAAAAACTTAACATAGAACAACAATTATACAACAGTCAATCAAGCTAAAGACTGAGGATGATTTTGTCATGAAGATTGTTTTCCTCCTAAAGTTAAGAACAAAAGGAGCAACATGTCAAGCACAAGAACCAACAACAAAGGTGTAGCTCAGATATCACTCCATACATTATTCCGACATTGGATCTTAAAAATGATGAGCAGAAACTGACTGTGGCAAAGAGATAAAAGTAGCGCCAAAGAGGAGAAAAAAAAAAAAGCAAGAATAGAGGTTTACAATGAAGGGGATAAAGTTCGATTAAGGCATACCGTTGAATCGATCCAATGAACACGGGGCACAAATCCCACCATTGTATCGGGTGCACTTAGCCAAACTTTGAAAGCAAACCCGACCGAAAAGCAAGGAAATATAACATCATCATCAATCGAGAAAACTGCATCGTTTTCAAATCTTTAATTTCTTTAAATCTGTTGTTCAAACTGTCTTCCGTATTGATATCAAATTTCAGTTCAACTTGCCGCCCATCTCTTGCATTGGAGTGTACAATATGGTCTAAAAACTCTCTAAGCGAATGGGATGGAGGGTCAGGCTCACTCCACACAACATGTATCGAGTCGAGCCCACCGCACCTTGTGTAGTGAGAAACCAACTGCTTCAAGAGATCATATCTCATCCACGTATTCATTAGAATAGCATATCCTTTCCTGCGTGCAAAGCATGCATTTTAGCAAGAGTGCATAAAAACTGGTATTCCCAAATGTCTACAATTGTGTTCTACTACTTGGGTCTAAGACATTTTTAATCATTTCATAAAATGTAAATGAAATGTGAAAACAATGCTCTAAACTGAATCTTGATGGTATATAATGGGACTAAAACATGAACTTAACAATAGAAAATCTCAAAGTTTCAACCTTTTCTGTCCTCTACGCTAGAAAAGGAATAGGTTATGCTAATTGGTACTAAAAAAAATAACAAAAATTAAGATTCTGGGCTGCTACAGTACCATTTTCTGCAAATTTTCGAAAATAAATGCAATCAAAATTCCTGATTTTCTCATCCATCAAACCATATGGAATTCCAAAAGGATCATATGCATATTTTCAACATGAACTTTCCTGTTTGAGTTTAGTTTTGGCCCCAAATAAGTAAAAAGCTAGAAACCCGGTGCACGGCTCGCGAGCGCAATGAGCGCCAATCCGATGCGAACGCAGAGCAAAAGCTTGATCTTCATCGATCCAAGGGTCAAGATCGCAACCTGCTGGAACCGCCCATCTCTGGCATTGGAGTGTACAATATGGTCTAAAAACTCTCTAAGCGAATGGGATGGAGGGTCAGGCTCACTCCACACAACACGTATTGAGTCGAGCCCACCGCACCTTGTGTAGTGAGAAACCAACTGCTTCAAGAGATCATATCTCTTCCACGTATTCATTGGAATAGCATATCCTTTCCTGCGTGCAAAGCATGCATTTTAGCAAGAGTGCATAAAAACTGGTATTCCCAAATGTCTACAATTGTGTTCTACTATTTGGGTCTAAGACATTTTTAATCATTTCATAAAATGTAAATGAAATGTGAAAACAATTCTCTAAACTGAATCTTGATGGCATATAATGGGACTAAAACATGAACTTAACAATAGAAAATCTCAAAGTTTCAACCTTTTCTGTCCTCTACGCTAGAAAAGGAATAGGTTATGCTAATTGGTACTAAAAAAAATAACAATAGTTAAGATTCTGGGCTGCTACAGAACCATTTTCTGCAAATTTTCGAAAATAAATGCAATCAAAATTCCTAATTTTCTCATCCATCAAACTATATGGAATTCCAAAAGGATCATATGCATATTTTCAACATGAACTTTCCTGTTTGAGTATAGTTTTGGCCCCAAATAAGTAAAAAGCTAGAAACCCGGTGCACGGCTCGCGAGCGCAATGAGCGCCAATCCGATGCGAACGCAGAGCAAAAGCTTGATCTTCATCGATCCAAGGGTCAAGATCGCAACCTGCTGGAACCGCTGCATCGTCCGGCGGTTAAACAAGCTCCCTCTCATCGCCGCCGTGGCTGACCAGGAAAAGAAAAAAAAACCTCGGACAGAGTGAGTGAAAAAGCACCGCGGAAGACGAGTTGCGAGGATGAGTCGACCCAACACCATCAAAGAACCAAATACTTCCTTCTCTCCGGTTCCACCACGGGAAAAAGCCCCCAAACGAAGCCCCATTGACCGAGAGAGAGAGGACAGAGAGAACAAAGAAGAGCACTATTTTATAGACCATTCGGAATAACCCAACGGTCAGTTTTTCAAAAGAATACGATTTTGGTCAAAACCCAACACTTGGCTACGAAGAATGAAACTGATCAGTGAGAGAGGAGAGAGAAAGAAGAGAGAGAAAGAGGAGAGGGAAGGAGGAGAAATAGAAAGAAAATTGATGTTTGGTTGTTGCTTTTTTGATGTTTGTTTGGCTTTTGGTCACAGAAGCTTTTAACATGGCAGCGAAAATCGCTGGCAAGCAAGAAAACTCGGCGGACAAAAAAAAAAAAAAAGGTAAACACTGATGAAAAAAAAAAAAAAAAAAAGACGTGATCGCAAATGAACTACTCAAGAACTGAATGTGTTTGACATTTGAAAAATGATAATATAGCTGCCAAATCTCAATTTTCAATTGAATTCAAAAATGAAAGTAAATGAAACAAGGAAGTTAGTTTTATTTCTTAAAAAAAAATAAAGTGCATTAAATTAGGAGTCGAAAAAGAAATTGATTTTTTTTTTTGGTTAGAATGAAAAAAAAATTGAATTGATGACGTGAATACGGGGTTTTTGTTTTCCAAAAAAAAAAAAAAAAAACTCTAATGAAATATTTCTCCCAACTTGATTTATGGAAGGGTAATTCAGGAAGAAAAAAGTAGTGAGTTTCAAATTTTGTTCAAATTTATAAATAAGTTTAATAGTGCGTGTATTTTAAAAGAGGTACTCTAAAATGGCCATTTTGTGTAAACGTTTCAGTTGGAAATGGAAAAAATTTTAATTTTCTATTTACCATTATGGTGGATTGGTGGCAAAAAAAACCTACTTAGAACTTTTGTTTCTATCAAATCTCATGTTCGAGTCATAACGTACGTAAAGTCTAGTCTTTGGTAATATGGACCATGTGATGTCTATTCTTGAAGCCTGGGCTCTGTTGCTGTGAAGACCTAGGGTCAAGTTCCTTGTTATTCCATCGGTGCAATCAATGGGTCACTCAATGACCATTGGAACGGAGGCATGGGGACACCACCAATCCCCTTTTCATTTACCAAAAATAAAAATAAAAAAAAAAAAAAAAAAGAAGATTTTCTTTTTAGTGTTTATTAATTTAAATTTGGCTGAGTTAGATTTGTTTTGCATATTGACTCAATTTGGGAATCTAGATATAATAGGTGTTAAAAAAATAAGTATGATTTTGATTTTCTTTTATTTTTTTTTAAGTCGACTTCAAATTTTTTTTTTTTTTAATTCTAATCGATGTTTTAAACAAGCGTTTAACTACCATTGAATTTTTGAACACATATGGATTCATGATGATCATTGATCAAGATAAACACTCCAAACTTGATCAATCTCCATGCTCGGATTTGATTCATTTGAATGTGGCTATAATGCTTTTAATATCATTGTTTACTTATTTAAGCTCTTGTTTATATCTCACCATCTAAAATTAAATATTTTCGTTCTAAAATTTAATGAATGTTTGTACTTGCTTACAATATAATTAATAATTAAAAAGGACAAAACAGTTGTAAACAATATATTCATTGGAATATGATCTAGATCAACATATAATGATGAGGAAATGGTTTTTTATGATAATTGAAATTGATGTAAAAGTTGTTAAATTTTTTAGACATGTTGGAGAATCTAGGCTAAAATAAAAAAAAATAAAAATAAAAAAATGTTCGTGACAGTGACTAAACCGTCATGGGATTTGTAACAAATCTGTTATGTGACGGCCTTAGAAGAGTGACCAAAAGTCACTAATCAAGAATCATTGACTTTTCTTTTTTTTTTTTTTTTTTTAAGTGAAATTGGAAATGGAAAAAACCTAATTTTTTTTACTACTAGTGGGGCCACTGTTATCTATTTTTGAAGTCTAGAGTCTGCTAGGGATGGTAGAGTAAGGAAACCACAGATCCCTCTTTTATTTTTTTAAAAAATAAAACTTAATTTTCGTCTCAATGTATATTAATTTAAATTAGTTTAAGATTTAAAAAAATTAAGCACAAAAGTATTGTTGTTGGTGACATTATAGTAAGGTTGCAATAGTAATTTTGTAGTTTATTTAAATGAAACAAAAAGTATAGTACCCGTGTGATAACTTTTTTTTTTTTTAATGAGATACTTGTTTAGAACAATGATTGGAGTTGGAGTTTGTACGTTGTGATTGAAAAACGTGTTTGATTGAAGTATGAATTATAAATGTACTGCAATATAAGAAATAGTATAACAATTAAAATGTGTTCCGAGAAAAATGTAATATGAACTTTGTTTTAGTTCTCTTGTCATTTTATGTGATTAAAAAAACTTGAAATAAAATAGTTATAGACTTTTAAATAAATTTGAATACTTTCAAAGTGGAAAAGAAAGAAAATTAGATGTAAATCTGAGAGTTTTGGAGTTAAGTTGTAAAATTTCGTTTGCAATAATGTTCCAAACTATGACAGTCATCAGTCCTTATAAAAAAAGAATAAGCTGTACGATCTCATATTACTTGGTGATAGATAATAATAGTAAACAAATGAAGATAAAAATACAAAAAAAAAAAAAAACACCCCTGATTGATTAATCACTTGCTAGATAACAATTTTGAGGATTGATTTTCTCTCTTTTTTTATTCGTTATTTTCCTGGATTGTACTAAGTTAGCATTCCTTATTTTATATCTATATACATGAAATAATCTTTAAAAAAATTCTAAATACAAGAAAGTCGGCTACATAAATCCTTCAAGCATGATTGCAGGTATAAGAACAATGATTCCATGTATTTGTTTCTAATTTTGAGGTCTTAAATTCAAACCCTCCACCACAATTCAATGAAAAAAAAAAAAAAAAAAAAACACTCACGCACGAACAGTAATATTACTTTAGTTTAATATCAATGAAGTATACTCATAAGTAACTTGGTGACTTGAACTTTATTTACTTAAAAGGAGATTTTATTGCCAACCTTATCATTTCTTAAATTATCCATTAAATAAGTGAAATTTTATTTTTGTTTGTTACAGAACCTGCAATTAAATTTCGAAACTACTATTTTTTTTTTTTTTGTCAGTTTTCGTTCCAGATTCTGTTCTTCAAAAAAGGGGGAAAAAAAAAGGATGGGTGGCCTTTTTTAATCATCTAATCTAATAAATGACCTAAATTTTTTTTCCTTTAGACAAAATTATTGTTTGTCATTTTTCAGATTTGGTCAATCAGTCATTGATTAGTCAATCAGTGATTAAATATAAAAAATAGTGATTGACTATGAAATTTGGTGATTTATACTATAGTCAATCAATGATTGACTTATGGTCAATCATTGATTGACGTATCATGTGGTTAATCACTGATTGACCATTTAAGACAATTGACTAACCATTTTAGGAAAAAAAAAGGGGGGGGGGGGGGGGGCTTTTAACTAATCTTTAAAAACTTCGAACTTCTTTAAAAAAAACTATTTAACTATAAATCCCTTCCAATTTTAAACTTTACTAAACGACATGTCGTTTCTTCGTGTGTTGTCGAGGAAAAACAACGTCTCTTTTACCCTTGTTTGTTCTTCCTTCTGTACCATTGAAAAAAAGAAGATACTAAAAGTTTATTTAAAAAAAAAAAAAAAACTCATTCGTTCAACTCAAAACTAAAAGATAATAGTAAAACATAAATTAAAACCTGTAAAATTCGAATCTAACGGTTAATAATTTTTCTCCTTTAGTCAAACAATTAAAGTAATGCCTGGAAAATTTTAAAAACTAAGTCAAACAATCCCCCCCCCCCCCCCTCTCCAACAAAAAACCCAAAAAAAAAAAAAATCAATTGCGAGTATCGGTCCTTTATATGATAAGAATGGGAGATTGTCAAAAGGGTACAAGACAAGTTCTTATCTCCAAATTGAAGTCAGGGTCGTGAAATACTCCTCATCTTGTCCCCTCCCTGATATTTTAAGAATTTGTTATACATTTTATTTCTTTTTTATTATATTATTTTAATATTAATCTTTATCTTTGATATCGCTCTCTATATACCTATTTCATTCAGTTTTTTTTCCTCGTTTTTGCAAATCATTGAATTTATTTTGAATTTGACCTATTTTTTATTTATAACATTGTTGAAATTTTTGTTGATTTTAAATACTATAATTGGATTGGAGTGAAAAAAAATTATGTCTGTATCTTATATTTAAAGTGTTTCATGCGTGCGTATTAATATTACATGGCATATTATAATTAGGACATGATATGTTGCATAAGACTACGAATAAAATATTATCATATTATGTTGCATCAAGACACCCATTAGCACTACGACTGCCAATAATAGTGCATTTTCCCTTTCTAAAAAACTTCACTTGATTTGGTCATGTTGCGGCATCGCGGAGAGCGCCGTAAACGATCATGTCATCAGTGTCGTCATCCTTGAAGAGCAAATCGACACTCGTACTCTTCGTGACAAAGATGTCATTGATATTCGAACTCCGGCAATTCACCGGAGAATCGGAAAAAAAAAATGATCAAATTGATCATCACAAAGGAGGTGCTCTCAGATGGCATCGAGGAGAGCAAAATCGAACTCAAAACATGTCATCATTACCCCAGACACTGTGGAAATGTAACACTAGCTTAATTACAAGGGCTACGTTAGTAGCTAGTGATTGATTATTTATTTATTAATTTTTTAGGGTTGATTTTGTGAAGGTTTTGTTTGTTGAAATGGTTTTTTCCTCTCTGGTAAATTCCACAACAAGAAATATGAATCCACTCTTTTCAAGGCTCTTCATCTTCTCACTTGGTACAACCGTTGTTTCTGTAGGCGTATGTCTTGTTCCTCCGATTGAAGAACAGCCTTAGATTAATCGAGTTCGAATCTCGATAGTTGGAAGGAAAGTTCTGACTACTGCTATTGCGAAGGAGTGTCATGTGATCAAGAGGATTATCAAAACTATGCAAGACCCTTAAACTTCCTCAATTTTGATGTATAGGATATGAGGGAGATCGGCTTTGAAAACGGGAAGTTAGACTTAAAACACATGCTTTGAATTTGATTAGAGTTTTAATTGTTCAAAGATTACGATCGAAACAAATGCTTAGACTCCAAGCACATGCTTTGAATTTGATTAGAATTTTAATTGTTCAAAAATTAAGATAGCAAAATACTAATCGCGTTATTATTAGTCGTCTCTTTAATTCTACTGTCAACATAGAGAGAGACAAAAAGGAAGAATTTCTCCATACTCGTATATCTCACTATCTTATTTTTTTTATTCCTTCCCATGCACATATCGGAAAAAACAATTATATTTCTTTCTTGCCATGTAGTTTTAAGTAATAAGATATCTTTAAGGGTTGATTTATTGTAATCCAGCTTTGAGATGTATTTTGAACATCCTTTTCTTGTAGAAGTCGAAGAATTGGAAGATTGAGCCACCCACTTGTTTACAAGAAATAAAATTTAAAAAAAAATTTAATTAAAAAAATGGGGCGAAAGAGGCAGCAATTGCACGATAACATAAAATAACAGCATATCTAGAATAGCAAAATCATTTTCAAACTTGCATAAACAATTCTCGCATTATAAACGAGATCTTCTTTTCTTTGAAACTTTCTATGATAGAATATATCTATCGTTCCGTATGTTTTACTACTGTTAGAACTTAGATTTAATTAAAATCACATCAACTAAAAATTTAAAACAGAGTCAAATCGCTATGGTATTTTCCCATACCTAATCGTAGGACTTTCATTTTTTTATTTTAAAAAAAAAAAAAAAAAAAAAAGGGCAATCCTACGAAGCGATTTCACATGGATCACTAGCTTTGACTACCTGATATTGTGAACCTGCTAACTTTACGTTAAATATGTCCAACTTTTCCGGTGCCGATACTCGGGTTTAATATCACAGATGGAGGGGGATTTGACAAAGGTACAGAAAACTCTAGGAGTTATCTTCCACTTACGTGTGCAACTGTTAACATGAGTTAACTATCAACTGCCTTGTGTTACATGGTAAGAGTACAAGAAATCAATCCAATAAGGATGCGCTATTATGCTAATGACGCGCTTACTTCAAAAATAATAATAATAATAAAAATAATAATAATAACTAATAATACATTGATAACGTAGAAAATTAGCTAGCATGCATCCTAGGGCTATTAACCTGAAGAGCCGCGACAACTCTAAAACAACAAAGAGTAGAATTCGGCGATCTAAAGCGAAAGCTAAGTTCTACTCCTCACCACCATCAAAACTTGGCATTACCAAAGCCAGATGCTGCGGCAATCGACAGCCTTAACAGTTGTAGGTATCAAAGGCATTCGCCCAAACTCGGCAACAAATCTATTAACGCACTCGGTTCTTTTTTCACTATGACCTCCCAAGCTACTGATTCCCGTTGAACCAATCTCAAATATCTTGCCTACAAAGCAAAAGTACGTAAAACATATGAGAGCGAGTTAACTTAAAAGGCAGATAAAAAGTGAAATGAGAAAGTTACATTTCAACAAAACGAAAGAAAAAGAAAAGAAAAATGAAACGAAAAATCACAAAAAAAAAAAAAAGGTGCAATTTTACCCCTATTAAAGCTTTTAAAGTTGAATTGGTTAGTTTAAGCTTTATTCATTTTCCTTCATCTTTTGTTTACCCCGTGAATTCGATTAAGACTCGTTTCTCACTAGAGTTTGTCAAACAAGATATCATCCCTGCCCTGTAGTGCAAAATCTTAAACTCCCACAGGCACGGTTTCTAAAAAAGCTGGAGACATTTGTGCACACATTCAACCCTCATTCGAAGTATCAGCTCATGCAGGAATAAAGTTCCAATGCGGTCTACCAGAACAGTTCTGTTCATTTTGATAAATAGTCCTGCTGATAAAACTAAGAATGCCGGTACTCATTTTGATAGAAAGTCCTGCTGATGCAGGGGATTTGCGAACAACGGACAGCCCGTGTTTTTGTCCCACCTTCTTTCTATCTTTCAAAAGGCAAGGAAAACCTCAACCTTTTCCGCTACAGGTGCCCCTTTGTGACTTACTTCTCTCTATTGTTCAACTCTCAAAAGGCCTCTATTGAGACAGAGTTAAAGTGCGCATCAGCAAATTAAAAGGCTTTTTCTGACACTAAACTTAAAGGATGGTTGCTTATTTTGGTAGATGCTTGATTGTCATTGGGATTTTGGGAAATCTCATGTGGTTCGTTAAGACGTGTGTAGATCTCATAGAACAGAAGTGTATATCTCCATAGCCCTGTTATGGTAGCTCTACCATCAAATATTTCTTGACAAACCCAATGAACTTCCATGTTTTCCACTTTCACGTTTTCAGCAAAAGTTTGCTTACTGAACCCAATGAACTTCCAATGAACTTCCATGTCAATACAACACGTGTCATGGAGTTGCATTATTCATGTAAACAACACAAACTTAAAGGACGACTGTGCAAGAAGGGAAAGTAAGCTAAAAAAATAACAGGAAAAAAAAACCTGTTTTTGGTCGTATATTCTCTGATTGAAGCCGGCATTTCATTTGTATACATGCTTAGATACTTTTTATGGAAGAAAGCTGCCTTGGAGAGTACCATACTGTAAGTCCCCGTCCACCAAACAGACCAGCACCCACCATATATGTAGTGATCCATATTGCCTTTCTGCATAAGATTTATCGAGATTAAAAAATTGAACCCACATATACTTTAACTATTAGAGGTAAAAGATAAACACAGTTGAAATCCAAGCGCAACTCACAAATAGATTCTTGTGTTATAAGCTGCTGCTACATTTTTTTTTCCCAATGCCCTAAAGCTTCTGTATCCATTTAATTTCAGCTAACAACAATGGACAACAAAACTATTCCATTAAATTCCGACACTTATAACTTATAATGCATAACCTCCATGTGATCGATAGGGGTAAGTCTTGATAGGAAAAACTCAACACAGAACAACAATTATACAACAGTCAATCAAGCAAAAGACTGATGATGATTTTGTCATGAAGATTGTTTTCCTCCTTGGCTCTCTGAAATCCTTGTTCCTCCAGTTGAAGAACAGCCTTAGATTAATCGAGTTCGATGCTCGATAGTTGGAAGGAAAGTTCTGACTACTGCTATTGAGGAGTGTCATGTGATCAAGACGGTCATGTGATTCATCTCGACTTGAGTGGCAAATCAATCTCTTGTGAGCCTCACAATTTGAGCGTTCTTCTCCAACATCTCATGTCAGATAATCACTTCAACTCTACAATCCCCTCACGTATCGGTACCCTCGCAAATTTGAGTTATCTGAGTTTGCCGAACAAGTGCCCATTGACATCTCCCGCATGTCGTTTTTTAATCACTGGATTGAAAAAATAAATAAATCAATCAAAGAAAATGATAATAAATGACTTTTGTTTTGAGTGTCGTTAAATATCTATAATGTTGTAATCCGTCCAAAGAAAAAATTTTAAAATAAAAAAAAAATCACAGTGTCCATTCTGTTTCTTGCTTTATTTTGTGTCACGATGTATAATTGCATATGATAAAGTATATTACTTGTCATAGAAATTTAAAATTAGGGGAAAAGGGAAAATGAACTTACGACAGAGAGAATATCCTTAGCCATCCCCCTTTTCATATGATGTAGGTCCAACCTTTGCATCTATGATCTCCTGTCAGACTGAACCTGATACGAACTAAGAATATCAATTGAAAAAAAAAAAAAAAAGTCGGGGAGAAAAGGAACACAGCAATATAAGCCCGTCAGAAGAAGTGAAAAAATGAAGCATACACATGTTAGTGGATGGTGTCATGAGGAAATAGTATCTTTAAAGCATCTTCAATGGTGGGAATTGTTCCACCATCGAAAAGAAAATTTGCGACTATCACAAGAAAAGAAAATTTGCGAATCCACGCCTATCCAAAGATAAAATTTGCAAATAGTAAAGCCATAGAGCTATTGATAGAACTAAAACATATTATCAGAACTCCTCTCTCATCTTTCCCAGGAAAAGAAAATCACAAAGCGTAGGTGCTTTCGACTATGATCAATCTTGCAACCGCCTGCATAAGACGTAGAGCGAAACATCTCATGTAATTACCTCTACTGTGCCAAAAGTAATAACAATGAGACATCAATTTAGACCACTTGGGGTACAAACACAAGACCACAAGACTAACTCACACGCCTCACTAGGAAACGCACTCACTTCATCCACACTCTTGCTTAGACACTTTGAATACACGTAGGCATGTGAGTCCAAGTAATTGGTGTGTGTAATGTCCAAGAGTGTGAGCCGTCAAGTGTTTGTGAGCTAGTGGAGTAAAAGTTTGCGAGTGCAGCCCAGTGAGCAATTAACAGTAATGTGTGTGAGTGATACTTTAGGATAGTATTTTTTACTCCAAGTGGTCATGTGTGTGTGTTTTATCTTTTTTTTTTTGCTTGACATTGGTGTTCACGGTTGGAACCGCAAAAAGAACAGTGAGTTTATAAACAAAAAAGATTTTTGGCATAATCAAAGGAAGACAAAACAATCAGAATAGTTGTAGTTGTAGATGGGCGGACCTGTTTCATGGTCAAGCA
The DNA here is from genome assembly GCA_025413485.1 of Ficus microcarpa. NCBI lineage: Eukaryota > Viridiplantae > Streptophyta > Magnoliopsida > Rosales > Moraceae > Ficus > Ficus microcarpa. The sequence continues at coordinate 3,796,152 of CM046378.1, forward strand.
TCCTGACTTTAGAAATTGTATTTCCGAATATCCATTGTAAATCCCTGCCTGCACCTATTACAGAATTAAAATCTACGAGATAGAGGACCGTTTAATTCAATCAAGCATACTTAATTTTGATTCGACGATTAAGGTGAAAAAAAAAGAAGGCAGAAGTGAGATTGCAGAAGATTGGAAACCTGTCATGGAGAGCGAACAAAACTCCATCTGAAGAACAAGAAATCAAAATCTGGCATGTGGAGTAAACATAATATATATACAAGGGAGAAAAGAGTGGGAAAAACAAAGAATAGAGTAGTCGCCGCTATGGGCACATACTGTGTTGGGAGGATAGTGGAGCCAACTGCACTTGTTAAGCTGAATCTGATGAAGACGCCTTAGCCTGAAATGCAAGAATATCGAGGCAAGAGTGCGATCACCACCAGACTTATGATGATCTTATGGATCAAACTCTTCACTGAAGACAATCCTATCGGAAATAATAAAACTCATCCTCCTCCATGTTTCTCACTTTGGCTCTGATTCGATGCTCCTTTTCTACTTCTACTTCTTCCCATCACCATTGCCATCGCCATCTTTCCTTCCTTCTTAACCCTTTACCATCTCGCTTCCTCCCACCTACAAATAGAAGAAGCTTTGACCGTTCCAACTAGACTTTTTTGGGCGCTGCCTTTAATGGGCTCGGGCATGGCCACAACATTTGCTCGCCATTTTAATGGCATTCTGTTTCTTTTCCCTCCAAAAAGCAATTGAACAATAACAGACGGATTACAATAGTAAATAACAAAATTAACAACATTAAAATATAGAAGGAAACGATAAATCACATTAGTATAAGCCAGCTTCCAAAAATGAAATAAAACAAAATAAAAGAAAAAGAACTACAAATAGAAAAGGAAAACAATACCTATTTGTGGCGTTTAACGAGGTATATATCCTGGAATATACAAGCCCCTCCATAGCCCCTCGTTCCCAAAAAAAAAAGAATGGTCAGTAAATTTTCCAAAAGAGTTCATGATGCAAAGACAAAACATATAAAAAAATATAAAATATTCAAGTTACGTACATTGGAATTTTGGGGAGAAGTTCCTATTATGTTGTCACCCAACGTGTTTCCAACCGCAAATTACATAAACACCTCTCCATAGCCCTATAATTCCAAGTGTCAAATTCAAAAATAACAGACTGATTAGAATAGTAAACACAAAATTACATAATAATATTACAGGTAACAAATAGGTGAAACAACACATATCACCTTCATTAAATACCATGCTTGCTATTTGCCTCTCTGCAGCTCATAATTCCACAAGCCAAATTGAACAATTATAGTATTAGAGGCACCGGATAACAAAATTAGCAATGTGACCTAGAAAATTAGTACTATCTCCATTATTTAATGTACTTGCCAAACACCTCTCCGCAACCCCATAATTCCATGTGTCAAATTGAAAAACAAAAGATGGATTAGAACAACAAACAACAAAATTAGGAACTTAATAAATAAGGAAACGATAACTGAGTAGATACTATCAATATATTAAAACAAAGCATGGAGCATGAATTCTGTCATGTTTAAGCTTGAGTGCAACCAGGCGACTAACAAGTTAAATGAAAATATCATTTTTTGAATAGGTTGGGGGGGAAAAAATAAAAAAAACCCACTAAATTTGCATACAAACTTGGTTTATCAGCTAAACTGACATCTTCCACACTATACAGTGAAAAGCGCAAGTGTCTCCACTCAAAAAACTGTACATTTCAGAAAATATCGTTTTAAACTAATAATCAAAACTTAGTAAATGGAAGTAAATGACAAAATTTGCAATTATAAAAGACAGACAATTAGGTACAAGCTATTATCAACAAAACAAAAGGAAAGTATAAGTATAAACACTGATGCGTTAAAGATGTCCATGTTACAACATCAAACTTCTTGGTAAAAAACAAGTAATTTAGTAGGTAATAGGAAAATAATACCTATTTGGGGTGTTTGACGAGTTATATATCCTGGAATATACAAGCCCCCCATAGCCCTCGTTCCGAAATAAAAAAAGAATGTCAGGAAATTTCCAAATAGTTTCATGATGAAAAGCCAAAAATATAAAAATATATAAAATATTCAAGTTACGTACATTGGAATTTTTGGGGAGAAGTTTCCTATTTTGTTGTTACCCAACGTGTTTCCAACAGCAAATTACATAAACACCTCTCCATAGCCCCATAATTCCATATGTCAAAATTGAAAAATAACAGACTGATTAGAATAGTAAACAACAAAATTAGCAACATTAACAATAAAAGGAAATGATAAATGGGTAGATATAACCAATACATTAAAGCAAAGCATGGAGCACGAATTCGGGAAGGTACGAGTATAAAAATTAATGCGTTGACGATGTTCATGATACAACATTTTTTTGGTAACATGCCTTGTGTGCACGCTGATGTATGTATGGATGCCTATATGACGTATGTATGCATCAGTGGTGTACATGCATCTATTTATGATGTGTGCATGAATGTCTATACGTAGCCATGAATTTAAGGAATTCGTAGAAAGTGATATGCAATTATAAAATCAACATTACATCGAATGCATCAATACATGATAAAAATATATTTAAATAAAAGAGAGAGAGAGAAAATGGTTGCACATGGTTGGTCGCATCCAACAATTTTTTTCCTGCAAACAGTGAGAGAGACAAAAACTAGATAGCAACAAAGTTTATACTCCCATTAAAGAGTTCACATAAATTCTAAAGTAAAGGGAGATAAAAAAATCGGAATCTCTCGATCCCAATACAAAGAAAACACACACAACCCATAAGAAGAAAAGCAAAAAACGAGACAGTAATTATTTGGAATAAAGTTTATACTCCTATTAAGGAGTTCAAATAAATTCTAAGAAGCAAACAAAATGAATTATTGGATTCTCGGTTCCAATACAAAGAAAATA